>CAJNDT010005490.1:277500-405000 GCA_905221615.1 Symbiodinium sp. CCMP2592 | reverse complement strand
GATGTGTCAACTTGTTTTGAGTCATCTGACAGCTTTTCGAGACTGGGCCAAGCAGAAGCGACATCTCGCCTGGAACCCAACTACATTCTGATGTACTGGAAAACTTGTCCGATGGTAGGAGGGCTTAGGCTTCAAAGCGCGTGCATTGGGAGAGCGCCTCTGGAACAACCAGATCTTCTTAACAGATCCTCATTCACAGCAAGCGACGCAGTACGACGAAGTGAGGCTGCCGTTCCGGTAGCCGCTGCTGACGGTCACGTGGCTTCCCTTCCGGATCAGAGGGGCTGCAGGGATGGGGCCTTTGGAGTCACATACAGTGCAACGACTTAACGGCAAGACCCCAATGATAGGAGGGCTACCTCGCGAATCTTCAATCCTTTTCAGGAAGCTTCTGCTACGCTTCAAGCCCAAACGAAAAGCCTACTTCTGCAAGGATGATGCGAACCATCCAGAATACAGTGGGAAGTCGCTCGTTTACCTTAAGCCATGTCGACATGGAGGCCCGAAACCTGCAATACAGAAGTGCGAGACATAGACTAAGATAAGAGCCGGCCTGAACAGTTTTCAGTTTAGCAGTTTAAAGTCGGATCCGCATGTCTAGTGACACAGAAGCGTCGGCGAGCACAAGCCCCCTGACATGTCCAGATTATCGCCCCTTGATCCCTTGACAAGTGATGGACACTCTGCTCACAGCATGCGACACCGACTCTGCAAGCACTGTAGTCTAGTAGGGATGTGCGCCTCCAGCGACCACGGTGTCGAATCTGCCTTTGAGGGGGTATTGTCACCAGGCCGGCTAGCGGCTAGCGGTTCCAATCTTGCATTCAATCTGGACTTAGAAGGACTTCTTTGCAGTTTGGAGGTTGAGGCTCTAGAACGAGCATTCAACATCAGGTCTGCAGTGCTACATGCCTGGCAATCCTCGCATTCTGGTACGGTCTTTGTACGACCCATCCACTTGTCCAAACTGGAAAGCACCTGTGTGATCTTTATGTTTGGTGCAGCGCCGCAGGCTGCTGGGGCATCTGAAGGGTTTGGGAGTTTGGCAACAAAGTCTGAAGCCACATCGAAGTCAATTTAATTCAGGATATAACGGGAAGGGTCTGAGGGTCCGTAATTTTGACCGGCAGCCAGAAACTTCGGTCCGGAAGAGAAATGCAAGAACAAAGAGTTCCATGAGATGTTGCCAACTGGCGTCGTCTAATCAATGGGAGTCGTGGTGGAAAGCGATTTCCATCAAACGCAAACACACAAACACTAAGTGAAATGGCATGCCACGGAGGCACAACGGTCCGCAAGCAGGTCAAGAGCGTGGTAGGGTTCTCAAGACCATGCCACATATGGGGAAAGACACATCGCATGATGAAGAAGATTGATAGTAGCTTGATAGGTGAGTAGCGAGGAAAAAGACCGTGTAATCACGTGACATCTGTCTGGGGAAGAGTTCAGGGCCCTCGACGCGGCTGTGACCACATAGGTGGATGTCACGCAAAATTATTGCTGGTCTTGCAACAACACATCGAGTATACGTCTGCGAACCAGATCTGCTTCGGACTTTGACTGGTGTTTGTGCCACCTTGGGTCCACATCCTTGGAACCTCCGTTGCAGATCGGTACCAACCTTCCGGAAAGTCAAAAACCTGGCACTCTAGATCGTGCTGTGCCTAGACGGTCTAGGGCTTAAAGGTTCTAGGGTGGAAGAGCAACTACACGATTACAACCACTTGCAAGCAGTGCGAATCTGGAAACTTGCCGAGAAACCCTATATGCTTTATCTCCAAACAGCACTGAGAGGAATTGCCTCGGATTGGGCATCCTCGCAGTCGGCAGCTGCCTTGAAGGACACACGGTCGGCCGCTGCAAGGGCTTGCTTGTCGCTTCACGAACAGACACGCCATCAGGCGTTTTGCCTTTTCCTTTAGCAGGCAGAGCCCAGAAAACAAACTTGTTTGGTTGAGGGACGGGGACACCCAGCAGTACCCGGAACGAAAGGCGGGATGACCACCAAAACACCGCCCTAGGAAGCCCCTACTGCGGTGTCCCCTTGGGCCCGAAGGCATTGCATAGAAACCTCTCAGGCGGTCTTTGATGCAGAACACCACCATACATGTACCATCAACACCCCACAGAACCCTGACCAGCCCAAGCGTTTCATGGTGCAGTTTTAGGGCGTAGGTTTTCACAATTTTCCTCCGGATGCACATTCGAATGAATCTGATGCATCGGGGACAGAGCTTTGCCTTCACCAGAGCTGAACAGCATGTGCTGGCCAAGTTTCAGTCCCACAGGTCCTAATTCTGAGGTGACGATAGGTCAACGACCAGTACGGAACGCAAATGATTTCATGTCACCCGGCACAAGACCACAAGAAAGTGCCTGCAACGCTCGAAACCACAACTTGTGCTTTTGTCCTAAACAGGTCCATGTGCTGATGCCAGATGTGAAACCAGGAAAGCCCATCCGCAGACAGAAGAACTTGTGCCTTCATTAGACCTCGGCTCTGGTGCACTCTTACCAGTTTACTGACGTGTTAGGTCAGTTACTGGGGACCTGGAACTTGCCAACGGCGAAGTCCTACAACCACACGCTCCTCAAGCCAAGACACCCTTGCTGAATCGGAGCTGGACGCCGCCGCTCTGTCACATGGGTCCTGCTCGATTCCCATAAACCCTCATTGTGTTGAGCATGTATGGTGATGCTGACGGGGATGGTGGGGTGGTGTTGGCGATGGTGGTGGTGGCGGCGGGGGTGGTGGGTGGTGGTGGGTGATGGTGGGTGCGTGGTGGCGGGTGGGTTGGTCGGTGGTGGTGGATGTTAGTTGAGGGTGGTGGTGCTGCTGCTAATGCTCGTGATGATGTGCATGGGAGCATTTGTACATACAAAAGGGGATCCTGGGCATGCGCATCTTGGGTGGTTTTTATGGCATGTAGCCAACTCGGGAAATGAAAATATCAGTTGATGAGCGCATGAACTACCGTGAGCGACTTCTGTTCCGCAGCACACTGGTGACGAATCTAGCATATTGGCCCGGTTCGCGGTTCATCTTCAACTGCCTCCCAAAGTGCGCGGGTCTCATGCAAGCACAAGGCATCGACGTCGACACGTGCGTCTGAATACGGTCACAGCAATTCCGATGCCCTCACAATCCTAGTCTTTTGCACTTTGCTACGCACATGCAACTGGCGGTTCAAAAGCATGTTTTGTTTGTCTTACCGCCTCATCTGATTGAATGCTGCATGTGTGCTTGGTCTGCCATATGCTTTACGCCATATTTTATGACGATAATATGTCATTGGACCAGTAGCTGGCAATGTGTCACTGCTAGTGCAGCAGTCAGATCAATCATCGATGTCAACATGTTCAAGCACCACCGAGCACCTGCGTATTCCGCGCTTCGTCGTGGCTCCGCTTTGGAGGGAGGTGTGAGTCCTGCAGGCAGTTGTGTGGCCCGACAGAAACTTGCAAGTGTTCTGCTAGAAAATGACATGGTCGAACACCCCCGGCCTCCAGCCCAACATTGAGCCTGCTCTCCCACACACATCTGTCGCCACAGGTAGTCAGGCATGCAAACGACATGGATATGCAGTTGAAGTCAGCAAACTCAGCAAATGTGACTGCAAACGGAAGTAGCATTAAATGGATAAGGAGGGTTTGTATGAGCACATGTACTGTATCTCCTCCCAGGCTTAAGGTGCGATTTGGACCCTCGGCACACTGCGTTGGGCCCGCCCGTGTTTTACGGGCTGTGTAGAGGGGAGCGAAAGCTTGACTGTCTCTCTGTCTGTCTGTCTGTCTGTGTCTGCTGTCTGTGAAGCAGAGAGAGAGAGAGAGAGAGAGAGAGAGAGAGAGAGAGAGAGAGAGAGAGAGAGAGAGAGAGAGAGAGAGAGAGAGAGAGAGAGAGAGAGAGAGAGAGAGCGAGAGCGAGAGCGAGAGACAAACAGGTAGACTGTGTACAATCGGCAGAAACTTAAGCGTCATGGTCTTCCTGATCAGCAACCCACCAACAAATCAAGGATGATGTGCTCCAACATCGGGTGAAGTCGTGAAGACGGCGCTGCAACACATCTACCAACCTCTCCTGTGATGTTGCCGGCCTGCTGACGGTTGGCCTTGCCACAACGCCCCCGCTTAGAATAAAAGATCCCCCGAACTCGAAACTTCTGAACCAACCATATCCTCCGCCAGACTGACTGTGATTCTTCTTCTGGCGCAGCATGCCTGGAGATCATCTTCGATGCAACAGGGCTGCAGACTTGAGAATCTGTTCGAGTTTTCGGGTTCAGAGGGCTTCTGCAGGTGTGCAGGAGCAGGAACGACAAAGTCGCTTCCAATTTGGGTCCGTTCAGAAATGCAGCAATATTTTTGGCGGTCCTGCTCATGGGCTTGGTTGTGATTGTGCTGTGTATGATAACACTGAGGATTCGCAGATGGCATAACGTGGCTTTCAATTCCAGTGCATGCTCTGTCGTTCTCTAGTTCCCTTGTTATCCGTCTTCTCAAGCCAAGCAGCCCAGGTCCTTCGCGGCGCAGTCTTCTCGGGAGCGCACATATTGTGAGGATGTGCAGGCTTGGAGGCCCAAGGAGCACGGATCTTGTCCCAAGAGCATTTACTTACGTACAGAGTCGCACTACTCATGTACTCAAAAACTTGGACATAGCGTGGCAAATGTATGCACATGAAAACATTCACATGCAGGCATGCATCTGGCTCCATACCTGCTTTACCACAACCACTACCACTATCGCTATACAGCCACCGCTCTACAGCTACGGCTAGTGCCACCGCTGCCGCTGCCACCACGACTACCACTACTACTAGTTACTACTCCTACTACTGCTGCTGCTGCCGCTGCTACTACTACTACTACTACTACCACCACTACCTACTACCTACTACTACTACGACGACGACTACTACTACCTACTACCTACTACCTACTACCTACTACCTACTACCTGCTACCTACTACCTCCTACCTACTACCTACTACCTACTACCTACTACCTACTACCTACTACCTACTACCTACTACCTACTACCTACTACCTACTACCTACTACCTACTACCTACTACCACTACCACTACCACTACCACTACCACTACCACTACCACTACCTACTACCTACTACCTACTACCTACTACCTACGACGACGACGACACTACTACTACTACTACTGCTACTGCTACTCTACTACTGCTACTACTACTACTACTACTACTACTACTACTACTACTACTACTACTCCTGGTGCTACTGCTACTGCTACTGCTACTGCTACTACTACTACTACTACTACTACTACTACTACTACTACTACTGCTACCAGTACTACTAGTCCTACTACAAGGACGACTCCTGCTACCAACACCACTAGTCGCAAAACCAACACCACTACCAAGAGCGCGACCACGACCACTGCGGCTACCACTGCCACTGCCACAGCCTCTACTACTGCCACTACGACTACTCGACTGCTGCTGCTGCGACTGCTACTACTATAGCTGCTACCACTAGGGGCGCTATGCTGCTATGCTGCAAGGGCAGCAAGATGCGGCTCCAGGTGATTCGATGCTTGTCAAGCGGTCACTGCAGCCTAGCGCAAGTCCAGTTGGCTCTGAACGGGTTTTACTGAAGAAGGTGCTGCAGGTCTTCTCTGCCTCGCGACTGAAAGTTCCAATTGCGATTGTGAGGATGCTGGTGGTGATGGTCGTGATGAGCATTGTGATAGTGGCGAGTGTCCCGCTGGTGTTGGCAGTGGTGCACATGACGGCAATATTGATGCTGGTAAGCATGTGGTATAATCCGACAACGGATAATCATGCGGATGAGCATTTACGTGTAGCTGATGAGGATATCGAGAGCGAGGGGATGATGACGAGGATGTTGTTGGTGGTGGTGCTGGTGACGATGCATCCTCCCCGGCAGAACTGTCCTGTTAAGTTCCTGTGAAGACTAGATAGTGGGAGCACAAGATGCTAGGATAACTGTGCTCCTTCCAGTCCGCGTACGCTCGCGCTGGCACAGGGACAGGTTGACAGCTTGGAGGAAGCCGAAAGCCCTCCAGTAGGCGGCTAAAGAGGATGACAGTACGTGTCAGCCTCCTGAGGCCGTGCAGATCTCTGCTGAGATGCACGTCTCGTGTTCTGCAGGTCTTCGTGTGCAGGCTTGTGGACAGCTTGTGCTCGCTCCAAGAGTCCCGGAAGAGCAGACACACCCCTAAGCTTCCAAAATAGAGTACTAGAATCTGATGGAACAGCACGGATAATCTAAGCTGAGTTTGCAGCTTAAGAGCTCTTGTCCCGACCCGCCACCGAGCCAGACAAAACTGTAGACTGTAGCTTCCCGTGCTCCTGCAAGTGTCGACCGTCAAGTTGCACTTTCCTACCGTATCTGATCAGTTGGAGTGCTTACAGCAGAGGTCTGTTCGGGATTCTTTCGAGAAGCCCGTGATTATGAGCTTAGAAGCTCCCACGCGTGTCAGCTGGTTTGCTTACGGCATACGGTTATATATGTATAACAAGCCTCCTGAGCTGTTTGTAGCCCTCCAGAACCCCTATGTTAACCCCTCAGGATGTTTCTGGCCGCGACACGGACACGCGTGGGGTTTAATGCGAACTGAATCAACTGGGCGATCCAAATTCTGCAGCACCACACGCCGGCCAGGGGCTCTTGCAGTTTTCGGATTTGGGAGTTTGGGTTTAGGGTTTAGGGCCCAGGGCCTAGGGTTTAGGAATTAGGGTCTAGGGATTAGGGTTTAGGGTTTAAGCTTCAGCTTAGGGCTCAGGGTTTCGTGGAAAGCTCCCAAACCCCTGCTGTCAAACCTGTCGAAGCCTCCTGAAACAACATTTTCAAGATCCTAGTGGTAAGTTACATTCATAAATACGATAGTGCAGAGTCGAATTGAATAAGAACAGTTGCTCGGCCCGTAGAAACCGCACCAAGAAAACGAAACAGGCTAAGGCGGCTGAGGCCTAATTCATTCTCGTATAGGTCTACTGCGGCTGTTGAAGCTCAAAGCGGCAGCGGTGCAGCAAGCTCGCTTTTTTCCTTCAATAATCAATGTAAAGGCTTTCACTTTGAGCAGAAACGGCAGCCCAAACAGTCTTTCTGGAGCAAAGTCCGAATGCACATCGTGTTCTGTGAGTGTCGCCTGAACACGCAAGGGCCACGGCCCGGAGCAGCTGCTGTCTTCTTAGTCTTCATCTAAGCAGTTGACACAACATTCAACATTTTGGATCCAAGACTTCCTAGGGCAAGCCAGTGTAAAATCTGTAAGTTTCTCAGATCTCAGGGCGCAAAAGTGGCAATGGAGATTTCAGGTGGCAGACGGGCAGAGTTCCTCGGATTTACACTGCCGGTGCCGCTGAACAACTCAGCTTAACTCTTTGTTTCAACACGGGCCCCGCAGTAGCAGCATCTGATTGAGGCGGCTTGAGTGAGCCTTGAAGGTCGGGGCAGAGCTCGATTGTAAAGCAAGCATTTATGTCACCGAATGCTTTTGAACACGTCAACGTCTAACATCCCTTCCGTGCTCAAGGGTGTGTCTGAACAGCAACAGGCAAGCGGATATTCTGATGAGCCGTTGAAGCAACGTGAAAAGTCTCAATGCCCCGATCGAAAACAAGGAGAACTCAGGAGCTGAATCTTCGAAGAGTCCTTGGCATCGATCCTTCGCAGGCCTCGCGCCTGGCTGTCCTTGACCCCAGGCGATGGGGAGAACTTGACCTCCGTGGCATGGCTGAATTTCGAGGATTTTGAGAAAAGGAAAGACAAGAGGATGCTCGCCGCCTGTGGGGAAGATCGTTTGACTTCGCTTTACACTTCGGCCGTGAACTCAGTAGCTGCAGTCTCCAGGAGTCCCGGGTCTCTCCTGTGCTCAAAGTCCGTGATCATCCGTGATCCCTCGTGTCAGAACGGGGAACACCTGTAGAAGCGACCATGGCATAGTAAGGAACCAGGCAAGAATGGCACCGTTATTGTTTCGATCATGCAGGTTGTCCTTGCGTCACGACTTCAACTGTTTGTTTTCGTGTGCTTGTCAGCAGTGGGATTAATCACCTCTAGAACTCTTCGTCTACTATCTCTGGTTGCCTGTTTGAAAGTATTTCCTGGATGGCATTCGTCACGGCTACCGCTCTCGCCCCAGTCCCCGCCCCCGCTGCGACTACTGCTCCTGCTGTTCCTGCTGTTCCTGCTGCCGCTGCTGCTGCCGCTGCCGCTAACGCTGTTGCCACGGCCACTGCTACTGACAGTGGCACTGCTGCCGCCACTTACTGCTGCTACAGCTACCTCTGCCACGGCTACCGCTGCTGCTTCTGCAGCGGCTGCTGCTGCTACACTAATACGACGACGACCGTAGTAGTAGCAGCAGTAGCAGTAGCAGTAGCAGTAGCAGTAGCAGTAGCAGTAGCAGTGGCAGTGGCAGTGGCAGTGGCAGTGGCAGTAGCAGTAGCAGTAGCAGTAGCAGTAGCAGTGGCAGTAGCAGTGGCAGTGGGGGTGGTGGTGGTGGTGGTGGTGGTGGTGGTGGTGGTGGTGGTGGTGGTGGTGGTGGTGGTGGTGGTGATGGTGGTGGTGGTGGTGGTGGTGGTGGTGGCGGTGGTGGTGGTGGTGGTAGTGGTGGTGGTAGTGGTTAGAGTAGTAGTGGTAGAAGCAGTAGTAGTAGTAGTAGTAGTAGTAGTAGTAGTAGTAGTACTACTACTACTACTACTACTACTACTACTACTACTGCAACTCCTACCCCTACTCCTGCTACTCCTACTGCCAAAACCACTGCCACTACTACGACAACGACTACTACTACTGCTGCCGCTAACATTGCTACTACGACTACGACTACGACGACGACCACTACCAAAAACAAATAATAACTACTACAACCGAAACAATATTTGCTGTGAGCAATAACAAGTTATAATACCAACACGGACAAGCTTCAGGATTTGTGCGAGAGTCATAGCCAGATGGACAGCCATTGTCACTGCTGTTGTTGCTGTACGCGGAGGTTCAGCCCCATACCCTGCCCTCAAGGACCGGGCCAGTGGACCGAGCCGACAAATGACATCGAAGAGCAAAGGGGATTCGGCCTGCATTCGGGTGCTGAACATGGGGGGCTTGGGCGGCTTGGGCAGTTTGGACATTGTGTTAGAGTCTGGGCAATGAAATCACAAGTGTTGCTTGGGCGTCAACTGTCTGCTGGAGCAGGATTCAGGGAACGTCTTTTTTGGTCCACAGCTGAAAATCGATCGGAATGTCTACACTGCCTCTCTCCCCACCTCGTACACGGAGCTCACGCGGACGCTGGCAGGCAGATCTCCATGGAACCCCTGAGGGCAAACAACCATGAAGCGTAGTACGGTATAGTCATCGCTTAGTTTGGCAAACGAACCGGTGCAAACTAGTTCTGCATGAGAATGTGTCTGTACTTGTATTGACAACCCCGCCACGCGCTTGTGTAAAAAAAGGATGTGAGCGCAAAGTTTGCACCGCAATACAGGCAGAGCCCACGTCCCTGGACATGCTTCTCGCGCGCTGCGTGTGGATGCTAGCGAGTTTCTCTTCCCCCGCACTGATTGACAGAATGAAGATTCATGACAATTTGACGAGGGCAGCGTTGCATGCCTTTTGCATGTGGAGTCGGTTTGGCAAACTGAAGCTTGAAACCAAACCAAGAACCTGGCATGTCTGGATCTAATGGCTTCATTTGCGATCAGCCTGTGGCCTGCTGGCAAGCTTCCAAATTAACAGGAGCGGGACAAGATTAAGAGCATGAGCTCGTCTCTGGTACGATGCTGCAAGATGTGCCTCGCTCTCCTGCTGCTGAAACTCCGTCTCCGTCATCTCCATCCTGGGGCTCACAGGAAGGCACCCATGCAGCCCATGCAGCCCATGCCAAGGACTTCTCAGGTGGCTATCTCAAGCCATGGCAGCCGAGAGAAGATGATTTCTTTAGTGGTTGTTTACCTGCAGAGTATGTCTGCGCAGGTGCCGAGAAAGGCACTGGCAGGTTCGCGACAAACATAGCGGAACTATAAACTCAATGTGAGTTTGGGGTCGATAACACGTGCCTGCGACGCAGTATGTGCATGTCCAGATGACATAATGAAGCATGACAACATAGGTAACGCTCGACAGCAATTCAGTTGGGATCGTCGTCACCTCCATCATCCTCAGTAAAAACCATGACCACACAATATTTTTGTGTCTAGCATCTTCGCATACGTATACACTGAATAAAGCAGATTGGCGGGACTGCTACATACGGTCAGTGTTCCACGGATCGGAGCTACCATCTGCAATAGGCATCTGATACATTGCTACATTTTGTATGTAAATGTATGTATGTATGTATGCATGCATTTGTGTGTGTGTGTGTAATCTGTCGAAAACATCGAGGAGAGAGCTGCACCAGGCAAGGATGATGTAGATTTCGTGGGGCGTCCCGAAGGACCTGCAGGAAAGGTCTCTTCTCAGAAAGTCTCAATGTTCAGGGGGCTCTCAGTTGTGAAGTCTGCGTCGGCAGCACGATTGATCGAGCAACAAGAACCGGTCTTTACATCAGAGTGCTTGGAGCTTTGATTGGATTCGCACACTGAGCATCGGTTTCGATCCCAACGGTTTGGATCCAGAGTTGTTCTGCTGCTCCCAGACTCTGCTTCGCTGCGGCCTTTGTGGCATCGCTGCCGGTCATGAACAAATCCTTGCTGGGAACGACCTGGCACTCTGGCGGGAGCACCCAAAGAAGTAAAGCCAGGTTTTGCACACATACTCTTGATAAAATACAGACCCATGCCAAACTAGTCACGTACTAGCCCAGGATTGACATGCTGCAAGGGCGATGTCGCTGAGCAAGATTAGTCTCGCTTGGCAGACGCAGTTGCACAAAGACTACTGCAGGACAGACAACTACGCTATGCAGTTCTTGCACGCTGCAATGCTAGACCAGAAGGTACTGCTTGGGAGCCCGTAGACCCTGAAGCCATAGATCCAGTTGTGCCATGCGAACGTCCTGGGAACCTGGATGGGCAGTATTGCCCACTAACTATTGCATCGCAGTCGCCCCAATACAGTTTGAACTTGAGTACAATCACTCGAGGCTCCCCGAGTGATATGTCATGAACGCCCATGAAGGAGCCATCGACATTACTCAACCCTTCCACCTAATCTGACCCTGCTAGTGAGGACCCAGCCTCCACGTCTAAACAAGGCTGCTATCGACTTCTGGTGCTCTTCCGAACCCTTCCCCCCTTCGGCACGCAATCCCACGCTTCTCCTCGTTCAAGCCCAGGCTGTCATCTAGACTCTTCAACCCAGCCCAAGGCCTCTGTGATGCCGTTCTCCTCCCAGCGCACGGAGCAAAGCCCGATTTCAGGTGCGACATTTGCGACCACCTCAAGGCAGAGTCAGGACGAATGCCCCTGCTAGGAATGCACCCTGCAAGACAAATAGCCATAGTGCGATCTGCGAGTGGTGACTCTTAATACTTCAAATCAAACGAAGGCGAAATCCAGAAACAAGTAAGCAGGTCTGTGCTTTTGTCTAGGGCTCACATGCACGCAGGGAAGGCCATGTTGCGGTTCCAAATTACAGGCGTTCGGGATGCACTGAGACATGGGACAAACCGTACATTATGTGAAGAGGGGGGGCTGCGAGACCGCCAAAACCACTGATTTTTTGACATCACCAGTATGGAACTGTCAAAGTGAACATCGTGCTTGCTACATCTTGCTACCATATCACGTAGGTTAGGATGCTTATGCTGACCAGCACCTTGACCATTGTACTATGATTCGCCCCATTCTTGTTTCGCGACTGGCTCTGGGCCAGGGAGCGGAGCACAAATTTCTGCCAATGCCCTCTGAAGCTACCGCTGCCACCCTGATGATACCTGATGCCTGTCACCTGTCATGTGCCGAACCTCGGATGCTGCATTCTCTGGGTGCCCAGACGCCGGCACCGCGGTGTGGCGAGGTCACATGTAGGCCCTGCATTGACAAGGACGGTCGCGGGTTTCCGGTGACACTACAGCTGGCTATTTGGACCTTTCGGCTGTGCGGGGCATGGGCGGACAGGGAGGTGCAGGGGGGTGGATAAGAGATCGACTCAGGGAAGAATCTACCTTGACAACAACTCTGCATGGTCCGTTTGTCCGCGGGGTCATGTTTAAGTTCGAAGCGAATATGCAAGCTAATTACCCGGAAAACCGAATGCATTCCGCAGGCGTGCGGCGTGAGTCAACTGATCGCGGGCCTCGTACCCGCATCATGGCCTCTACTCAACGTCGTTAGATGTTGCATATGGAAACGCCCGCAGCTCTCGTCAAAAAAGCTCTCGCAAACAAGTAACCCCCTGCAAGCACCTTGTAGAGGTCGACTGGCCGCACCTGCCTTGAGGAGTCGAAGACGACATCCTGCCTCGGAGCCAGCAGAACAGCTTTTCAGTTGCGAGGCTCCCGTCTGGAATCGATGAACTGCATTCACCGGATTTCTGACACGGATTAGACAGTTCACGGCCAGAAACTTTAGGCCTCTTAGCTTTGGATCCAGTAGGACAGCACTCTGCATGTGCGGATATGTACTGGAAATTTCGCACGGGAAACAGCGCGAAATGTGCAACAACACCGAAAGCCTGCAAGAAAGCTTGCAAGGGACGTCCGCCTCACGACTGAGATCATGTGAGCAAGGCCCTTGCGGTGTTTGTAAAGTTACTCGCAGGTCGCAATTCAAATTGAGGGTGTCAGGTCCCTGTGTAGTGAGCCGTGACTACAAGCTGAAATCTGAATGTCACGAGGAATCCTTCTTGATGCTTATCAGACATAAGCTGATCGCAGACCATTTAGCCTGGGGCCGGACTCTAGGGCCAAGATGACTTGTCGCTTCACCAGAACCTGGCAGGCAGTCGCTTCCAGGATTTCAGGAGAGCTGCGGGAACCATAGTACAAGCACCGCACGCGCATAAGATGCAGTCAGACACACCAGAACGCAATTCGGGCCGCGCTGAACTCGCTACGAAGAACGTGCGTGCAGGTTAAAGTGGGCGAATGAATTGAAGGGATGAGATCTTGGATCTGCGTCTCCTGCGTGGCCGCAGCGGCCTGCGAAGACCCTTGCGCAGAACTAAAGGGGGAGTTGAAAGGTGGCCTGTGAAGGTTAGGGTTCCTTGTCTCCCATGCCAAATACGTGACCTGATCTGCAATTCACGGCCCAGGATGAGAAATCGCAGTGCCGCCTCACATCGATACACCGCCATGCCATCTCCAACAGCCACCCACACGGTGAAAAGGCCTCCGTCCTCGCACAGGCAGTGTAAGGGTCTGCGACTGTAAACAACAGCTGGAGACAGCTCTAGTCTAACATCGGAAGACTCTGCAGCATTCTGCAGCACACTGCTAACCCTACCAAGCCCGTTTGCTGTCGTCCTGCACCGATCCTCAAGGAAAGCATATACGCTTTGCAATATGATGATCAATCAAGTGCAACCTCGGAATCGGAGCAGATAGCGGACGATTTAGTCCAAGGGAGCTTCCTCAAGGTTCGGAACACATTGACGCAATCCCGACCCAAGCCTAGCCCCGGTTTCAACAAGGGTTTCGCAGTGCCCGGCCTTCACGGCTTGCACTGAAGATCGCTTGAGGATTTGCTCCTCTAGGCACGAGCCGTAAAGTGTTCAAATTTCACAACGCAGCAAGTGCTGCATCTGGCAGATGCAACATGAGAACCGCAAGGAAGCAAAGGAAACGGAGTTTGGAACAGACTGTAGAGAAGACGCATGCGACTTTCATGGGGCAGTGCAGGAATGTCACCATGCGTCCATTCGCTCGTACTGCTCCTAGTCCAGTCAGAGCTGTTGAGCCGCATCGGCGTAGCATTTGCAGCTCAGACTGAACAAGCTGTTGCGGAATTTGTCTGACCTTTCTTGGGGTCTTGTAGCATCGCCGTCGTCGTAGTCGTAGTGACAAAAATGCGTGGAGAGCCCACACTCCCCTTCGTGTTACCATCTCCTACAGGTCCTATGCTAGGGTTTGGGCTCTCCCTTTGCAGGAACCATCCACTCAATGGTTTGGATTTGCGGTGTTTGGGGAGGAAAAGCCAACATCTCGTTTTGGGAAGCAGAATTCCCCGGCTAGCATCGCCCATTGACGCACCATTTCCTCTTCGGGCAGGTAGGAAAGGGAGTCGCTTTAAGGAAAGCCGGAAAGCCCTTTCACATCATTTCATGTCCGTTCTGTTCCCTTGTTCTTCTCAGTGTCTTTCTTTGGCTCTGCCCATCGTTTCCATTCTGCCTTCGTAACAGTGTAACACTCACCACCACAAAATCATGAACACACAACATCGCTCCCACCTACAGGCACCATCGTTCCAGAAAATGATTCGTTGGGCTTCACGGGTTTGGTGTTGTTGCGGATGCATGTGGTAATTACTTGAATCTGGAACAAACTTCGCTGGGACGTTCCTCTAATCGCAGTCTCTCTAAACGAAACCAAACAGGAAGGCTTTCTACCTCTTGTGAGACTGTCTTCAGCACCGTGCCAACATCACAAAACAAAGACTGTGATTACGTCGAGCTAAAATCCAAGCCTCGCCGGTGTCCAGCATGACACGGACCATGCCTCCCACCTAAGCGGGCTTCTTTGAGCTGCAATTCTTTCGCTTGCGTTCTAGAGTCTCTGGATATGTACAAGTATCTTCATGCTGCTTGCATTCAAGAGTAGTGTTCAAGAGTCTCTCAATATGGACAAGTATCTTCGTGTTGCCAATGCTGCTTGAAGTCTTAGGTATCTGGGTGTCAGCTTGTTTCTGTAATTACGTTCCGCGGCGTCAAGGGCCGAAACATCGAGAGCAACTCATGTGATGATAATGACTTCCGGTTCGTGAATGCTCAGGCATAAGTTAAAACTCCATCCGCGGGTAGGGCAGGAAGCTTTCGAGCATCCTGCACGCTCCATCACGCCCAACACTCATCGAAACTAGCCATCATATCTTCCTTCAAATCATCAGCAGCATTGTTGTCATTTGAGTGTGAGTTAGAACCCTCATTATCATTTCTCATCACGACCGTCGTGCTGATGCTTGTCTTTGTCCTTGCCTTCATCTTCATCCGAAGAAGATGATCTAGGCTTTTCTCGAATTCAGCTGGCTGGCCCCCTACTGTACAGTTTCCAGCTCAACGATCTGGGTAACTCTTAGCGTGATCTCTCTCCAAAGTAGCTCGGAGAACGTCCGTTCGCTCCGGATTGGTCGCAACGTCACAGTGTCATCCCAGAGTCAAGAGTATCCTAGGCTGCGCACAAACCCCAAGATGGTGCCCTTGTAGACCTCGACCCGCTCTTCCGGATGGTGTGAATCTGGCGCTGGGAGCTCAGGGGGCTGGCAGTTGGTTTCCTTTTCACCTAGAGTCCTACAGGTTGATTTCACAGGCAGGAGGCCGGACGGGTGTGCTTCAAGATGCACTCAGTGGCGCTGCAAGGCTGCTGAAGTCGAGTGGGTGAGGCCCTCTCCATCCACTTGCCGAACGCCTCCCAGGTCCCACCATGGCAGGCCTAGGTCATCGAGATAGTCCACGGCCACCTCGGCCAACACGGAGTCTCCCACCTGTCGATCGGCGGCAGAAAGATTGAGCTTTCTTGTGCCTTGCTGCGTGTCGGCAGTCCTCCTACTACTGCTAGTAGTAGTAGTAGTAGTAGTAGTAGTAGTAGTAGTAGTAGTAGTAGTAGTAGTAGTAGTAGTAGTAGTAGTAGTAGTAGTAACAGTAACAGTAACAGTAGTCTTCTATTCTACAAGTTCTACCAGAACCGACCTCCCAACCTGTTGAAGAACACACATTGGCCTTGAGCTCAGAGGAGCTGGTGCTCGGCTCTACCTCGCAAGGTAGCGCCACGGTTTAATAGATCGTACTAGTCTCAATATCCTATTCATTCACATATATATATATAACTACACACAGAAAGTGTATTATGGTATATGCGCTTAGTTTAATATTTGCCGATTCAGACAAACTGGGGAAAGGTGCGATTTGTTCAGGCTTCTCGGGTGTGGCCCTGTGAAGCCCTGTTGCTTTAAGGCTTCTGTGAGTTTGAGAGCTGGGAGCTTTGCTTTTTGTTTAAACGGCCTTCCGGGCTGCAGTAGGTCGGAGTTGGGACTTAAGTTCGTGCCACTATCTCTTGTGGAGTCTGAGGTCTGCTACTTGGACTCCCGATGACGCCCGGATGCAACTTCAGGCCCCCCTAGGAGCACCATGCTTCACGCGTAGGACTGCTAGAATGCTAGGCTTCAATGGCCAAGGACACGACTGCGAAGGCTCCTTCAAGACTAGAAGACCCTACCCCATACATGCGCCAACCTGCTATCCCAGAGCCAGTTCGAACGTCCAACCCGCGCCCCGCCCATCCGAACCCATAACCACGTCTGGTTAAAGCTTGGCATTGTTGCTTGGCATTGTTGCTGCACTGTCCATGGATGCTCTGTGCAGAGGACCCGAACACACTTCAGAGATGTCCACTAACAGTGCTCGCAATTAGAGCTGCATTCCAGGTGCTCGTTTGTGTATCGGAGCCAGACCGGGCATCTCTGGACTCTGCATATCAGTTGCGACATAATAGCTGCGCAGTTTTGACTTCGAGCCCTGCCAGCATGCGAATACTCCGTCCGGTCTCATGCCCAAGTTCCACCGCACCCTCATCCTAAACCTAATAGCCCTCCCTCAAAGAAGACGCACTCCACCCGGTCTCCGCCCAGCTACAGCCAGGACGTGCCAAGCGGAAGTCAATGCCTGCGCATCTTAAGTTCTTGCTGGGTTTTGTGCTTCAGGGGTTTAGGGCCTCAGCGTTTCATCGAGATCTTTCGATAGAAGGCTGCAGGGACTTTTTGGGACAACTGTTTGCTCAAGCCAGAATCTTCTTCAAGGCTCTCGGGAGTTTGCTGCCCACTTTTGCGGGAAGTAAACTCCAATATCCAGATGAAGTATCCAAAGCAAAGCTCGGAGTGTCGAACCCCTGGATCTGAACCTTCAACATCACACGTCTGATGTTTACACCAACAGGCTTGACTCAACCCTCCCTGGCTGCATGGCCTTCCGCACTGTCCGAACAACCGGAGTGAGAAGCTTGAAGCTGTCAGGTATGGGAGACCCTAAAACCGTTGAGACTCCAGAGACCAGGTTTTGATGCCTTTTTCGGATATACCTCGGTCACACACCCTGTTCAAAAGCGCAGGCGTTACAAGGATTCGGGCCGTTGCGGTGTAGGGCTCCTGCGATGACTTCTCCCGCATTTCGTGATACTGTACTTGCCTCTTGTGGCAGGGATGTGTACTCAGCGCCGGTGTCAAAGAGCGAGTAGCGTCGGGCACCTGCAATTCGGATTCAGGCCGTATCCGATCTTCGCTACCCACGCATGGAACCCGGTTGATTCCTTGTCTCCCTTTTCCCTTGTCTTTGCATCTCCTTCCCCTGTGCAGTGATTACTGTGTTATGATGCATGCCATCATTAGTTCCACTCGAAAGATTTGGATTCTTGCTTGCCCGGTTGCGGTGACCATAACGAGTTTAGGGGCTTAGATGACTAGGACTAGGAGCTAAAAAGGCTCCAAGCACTTTGCTTGAAGAGTCGCTCGGCCTCCGGACTGTGCTGCCTGACCTCGCTCAGCGCAACCAACGTCAGCTTAAAACATGCAGGGTCTGAGTGTTCGCAACTACAGCGATTGGGCAAACGCATCTGCTGCGGTGGTCATGGTCATACTGAGAGCCGTGCCTGCTGCCCACCTCATCTTCTGAACCTGCGCATGGCGAAACTACATGCTGGTGCCGCTTGTGCCGTCAATGCCGTAATTAGCGCCCAATCAGTCAAGTCTGTCAGTTGATTGCTCAAATGGCTGCGGTGCTGCCATGTGCTGTAGAGAAATGTGCCGCTTTGGCATGCTCTGTGCGGATTGCTGATGGTTTTGAAGCCTTCCGATGCCCTACAAACCCACCAACCTCAGTGACCTCAGTCCAAGGCCACTATATCAGAACCTGGTCTCGAAAAGCAAAGTCTCGGAAAGCCTAAAGACATGAACCCCTCTGCCTGGAGCCACTTCTTGGGTCCTTCGCCGTACTCGAGCTGAGGGAAGTCTTCGAGCTTCTTGCTGCCTGCAGCGAGGTCTTGGGGTGACTGCAAGTCTTTCGGACAAAGTTTGAGTGCAAACGAAAGCTTCTCACTCAACTTTGGGAGCACACTTTGGTTGGAATACTCGGCTGAAAGAAGATGGCCTAGCACAGTGGACCTTGCATTTTGCGAGCTTATTACAGCACGCCGCTGGTACTGCAGCAGGCCATCAAGTTCAGTTGCATGCTCCTAAAGCCTACCCAGTACTTGTGGTCAGCCTAGATAGGATGTGTGCTGTGCCGACAGGATTTACCAACACAACTTTGGACGACCTCGACATAATATGCTGGATTCACTCTGTCTTAAACCCTATCTTGAGTAGAAAATTCAAATTGAAAGTCGTCCGCAGCTGCGGAGATTTCTTCTTGAAAGCGCCTTCGTGCTTCTTCGAGTGACCCTTCTTTATCTTAGGCCTCACACCGCATAAATCCCACATAATTCCCTATAAATTCCCGTGCAACGGGGTGCTGGGAAAACCTAGGGAAAATATAAGGATTTTGTGAGGAAGGATTTGACCGTCACTCTCCATTGTACATGTTGGGTGGGGTAAGGTTGTCGTGCAAAGTGTGCGGGAACCGCATACCCGGAGCCAGAAAGTGGGATTTCTGTGGGAGTTTGGTGGGAGTTTGGTGGGATTTAAGTAGGATTTTGGTGGGATTGGATCGCTGATTATTATGCATGATGGCTCAGTGACCTGCTCCTCCCTGTAATTGTCGTTTGCAGTGCAGCGGGGGTTTAGTTGTTGTTAGTGGGAGTTTAGTTTGTTTTAGTGGGAGTTTAGTTGTTTTCAGTGAGAGTTCAGTTGTTTTTAGTGGGAGTTGTTTTCAGTGGGGAGTTTAATTGTTTTCAGTGGGAGTTTAGTTGTTTTCAGTGGGAGTTCAGTTGTTTTTGGTGGGGGTTTGTAGATTTTGTGACTCAATTGAAAAGACCCCAAACAAAGCGGGCAATGACGTGTC
The DNA here is from genome assembly GCA_905221615.1 of Symbiodinium sp. CCMP2592. NCBI lineage: Eukaryota > Dinophyceae > Suessiales > Symbiodiniaceae > Symbiodinium > Symbiodinium sp. CCMP2592. The sequence continues at coordinate 385,904 of CAJNDT010005490.1, read as the reverse complement.
TCCCTGATTTCTGGAGTGGCATGTCATGGACATCAGGCTCTCACACACCCAGTGGATTGACGCCGCCATGCAGACAGTTGTTGCTCCAAAGCTTCGGAGCCACGCCTGCCAAGTCCTCCATGTCTCCGATTTTGCGCTTGCCCTGCAGACAAGCTGACTAGTGAAGTTTTCCGGAAGCTCATAGCCGTCATAGCCACATGCCAATGACACTGACCAACGTGGATTCCCAGCGAGGTCGGGGCATCTGCTAAGCTCTGAATTAGCCACAATGAAGATGCAGCATACCCCCGAAAACCGGCGCGCTTGATATCCATTCGTGTTGCAGCTTTCCAGGGACCACTCTCAAAAGCCCTGCGCAAAGCATCGGTAAGCTTTCCGGGTAGCCTCGAATCCATGATCGTCGTCTGCACACCTGCACTCTGCAGAACTACACCGAATATCGCAGCAGAACTTCAATATGTTTGTGCTGAATTAAAACGGGACTTTGAGATGGGAAGGCTTCTAGGTAGATTCCAGGGTAGCTGCGTAGAGCGTCGGCTGTGTACAGGGCTGCCCCTGATCCAAAGCACGGTGCAAATTCAAAGGCTGCTGATGCAATGGGTAGCTCCGGGTAGCTACCAGTGGCGATTCATTGTATGCCAGTCGTTGGATCCAACACTCACGAATTTCAACACTGACGACGAGAGACGGATGGAGAGACAGAGCGAGAGAGAGAAAGAGAGAACGAGCGATACATAGAGAGATGAATAGTTGGATGCACAGAGACATGGCAGAGAGGGAGAGAGAGAGAGAGAGAGAGAGAGAGAGAGAGAGAGAGCGACAGGAGGGTTCATGGATGAATAAACTGATGCATGAGCTAGTGACTAGTGTATAATCGGCTGACTCACTGCCTGACTGCCTGGCTGGTTCAAACCAAATGAGCATGCCTTAGGTCTTGGCTTCGCTGCTAGAGGACTTGTGCAGTGATATTGTGTGAGAGGGCCGGAATGCTGCCCAATGTTAAGGTTAAGGCGGGATGGCAGCACTGCCTCATCACTGAAGGGACACCATTTTCTCCGAAGGAGTTGAGGTGTGTACTAGGAAGAGTCCGTCAAAGGTTGGCCTGCTCGCTGCCGGTCGGAACCACATTCCCAAACTGCGCTGCTTGAATTGGTCCTGAGGAGAAGTCTTTGGGCTTTGATTTGAGGGGAGGGCTTTGTTGGAGCTCTCTCACCTCCTGTAGAGACAGTGGTTCATGTTTAGCAGCAGAAAAACACTAAGTAGTCTGAACAATCGTGTGAGACATGTACCATACGAAAGGTATACCGCTGATGTCGAAAAAGACGCACCAGGTACCCCGCATTTTGCTCCGCCACGCGCTTCCGCAGCCACTCAGGGACCTGGCTGAGCAAAGGAGACAGAGGAAGATAAATCACGATAGCATAATGCGCACGAAGATTTACTAATTCCCCTTCTTATCGCAATACCCCGGAATGAAACTCGATCTTAATTCATCGTGACACAAGTGCCGAAAATCACAAGCAGCGGCATCACCATCTTACTTCAGCTCCGAGGATTTTTAGGTGCTGCTGTAGCCTCCCTTAGTGATCTGCATTGTCGGTGCCGAGGGTGTGTACAAATATCCCCATATGCCGAAAGCCTCAGCAACACAGCTGTTGGAAGGAGCGTTCGAGACCGACTCTGCCTGTCGCCTGAGAACTTATGTTGGGATTTCGGCGATGCATCTTTTTTCCTGGCCGATTGTTGGCCTTGGGCCTCCCTGAACATCTTCGTGGTGGCCACAAGCGAATGCGAACAAAACGGGTAAACTCGCGAATGGAAGACTGTTGCGGTGTCCGCCCGGCATTAAGCGTAGGCACCCCAGACACCGGAGCACTACCCAAAGCACAGCGGGTTCAGTCCCATCCAACCCCGAGCACCTTGACCCGGGGGCATGGGTTGGAGATCTTCTGGTAAGCTGCCTGGGTCTTCAGGCAAAAGGTCTGTCGACTTAAGTCTTAAGCCACACACTGGTTCAAGCAGGCTTATTGCGCCTGCAAACACATGTGCAAACCGAGTTGTGCATCCACCTATCCATCCATCCCTCCATTCTTCCGTCCAGAAGTTATACTTCAGATCTGATGCCGTGGCGTATGTTCTGGAATCGCGACCGCTATTGCGAATCTTTTCACTCCGCTTCTTCTTATTCCTTGTTCTGTCAGGAGGCATTTGAGCCGGCGAGTTATGTGTTCTCCTTCTTCGTTGGATTTCGCAGTTCCAGGTCACAGCTTCCCGTGTGTCTCAATCCGGTCCGCCGCTGAGACATGCCTTGACCGAGGGCCTCTCAAATGCATGTAAATAGTACCATAGTGTAGTATCCCCTTTAGTATCCCTTATGGTACCCCTTCTAGTACCATATATTATAGTATCCCGTTATAGACAGAACCAATGACCTGTAAGGACTTAGAATCGAAGGCGGCGAAGGCCGAGGTCTTGACTGGAATAGAGATGAGCTTCTGGAAAACGGCGCAAAGGCGCTCCTGAGACCACGTCGAAAAAGGAGGGAAGCTGCTCGGCGGCATGACTAGCTCGACTCACGGCGGCAGTGATCAGGCCACCCGCTTCCACAAGGATTCCCAAACAAACCTCTGCTGATTAACTTTCCCGAAGTGCCAAGGCTGCTTCGCACCCTCGCATGCCGATGTGACTGGTTCCGTGATTCTCTCAGCCTTACTGCAAACTCCCAGCGGATGTCTAAAACACTTGACAGCCATTAACTATCGGACGGCACGAGTTTGTACAGTGGGCAATGTGGACACACGATCAAACGAATCAACCGGAGATTCAATCCCTGCAGCTCCAATAGAAAGCAAACCTTCCTGCTGAACCTTGATTCGGAACAGACTCAGCTAACTACCCAGCCCTGATCGAGCTCGAGACATGGAAACCCACGCCTTGTAATACTCCCAGTCGATAATCGAGCGCATGTCGAAGTCGGTCAAGCTGTTGTCTTGCAGCCAATGCCGAAGCCATGTCTGCACGGGTACAGCTAGATTTGATCGCATAAGTCGTCTTAACTTCGACTTCTTGCCCAATCATCCCAGATTCCTAACCTTTCTGTCGGTTTTTATTCACCGCCAGTTGGTAAGAAACGCAGGGGCACGAGGCAACACAACAGACACTCAACCAAGCACAAACATGTATACGCAGAACACAAACAAGCAAAAAGGCAAGCTGTGCGCACAAACACACACACACAGACACATAGACACAAAGAACCACACACACACAAACAGACACACACACACACACACGAACACAAAAAACACACACACACAGAGAGACAGAGACAGACACAGACACAGACACACACACACACACAGACACAGACACAGACACACACACACACAGACACACACACACACACACACACACACACAGACAGACACACACACACACACACACACACATAGACACACACACACACACAGACAGACACACACACACACAGACAGACACACACACACACAGACAGACAGACACACACACACACACACAGACAGACAGACACACACACACACACACACACAGACAGACACACACGCACACACACAGACAGACACACACACACACACACACGTACAACGACGTACATATATTTATACGTACATACATATATATATATATATACACACATACACACACACACACGAACAAACAAGCTGGACGTCTCCCTCCTCCAAAAATCAAACAACGTTCCGTTGGTTTGCCGACAGATCAACAAGTGGCACTGTCTTGATTCCCAACCACGTAGCTGGAGGTCTACCGCTCGTGAAGTATCCGATACGTTGAAAGGATGGGTTGCCTTCTTCACTTCCTCTTCAGCAAAGAAGATCTTGACTGGAATTGCACGCTCCGTGCAGCCTTGGCTTTTCTTCGGTCGAGTTGTGAGTGGAGCCAGTAGTCCTAATGCGAACAACTTGATTCTGCTTGCATGGCGCGTGAGTGCTTCCGCTTCATCGGGTTGCCGTCTTTAGGGCTCTGAGGCTGCTGTACCCAAACTGAAAACCCGAGATGCGGCAAAGTCAAGTGGCAAGAGCAATTAGCACACTTCCAATGCATGGCACTACAACTCACCGATTGCTATGAAGTGCCAACGCCCACCATGCGGAGGCAGACGCGCGCTGAACACTCCCTGTCGAGATCTCTGCACTGCTACGCTGCCAATCTGTGCAATCCAGCGAGGTAGGGCCGAGGTCAGGCGTGAACTAAGGTCCTGAGGCTGCAGCTGGCATTCACGGGCTTGTTTGCAATGAGCATGTGAGCACTGATGCCCTCTGCCTGCAGTAGCTAGTCTGAGGACTACATAAGTACGTACTCGCTTGAATTCAGGGTTCGACATAGATAGCCTTTTCGAACTCAGAAAGATACGCGACTGATGACTGACCTCTCTCTGTCACGGAATCCTGCGAGCTGGAACCACGGTCAGAAATCAGCCTGGAATGCTGACAAATGCAAGAGATGTCAGAGCTTCTCCTGAACAAATAAAATCGGCGGAACTACTTTTACCCGGCCAAGCTTTGGATCTTTTCCGAGACTCCACAAAGGACAAACACATGCACAAAAACAGAGTCTACGAAGTACGACAAGCATCACATATGGATGTCACAGTCACGCAGAACCCTGTGTGTGTCCACTCTACCAGCATTCTGGTCTTGTGCTGCCCCAACCCCTGTGCCAAGCTGTTCTGCGCAAAAACCATTGCATGTGCGAACCAGACAAGCAAGGTGAAGGGTAATTGCTGCAGGAAGACTGAGCCCAAGAGCAACCCCGCAAGGTTTCGGCTCAGCTGACATGTCTGGTGCAGAAGACGCGACGGAAGAAGCAGATTAAATATTGCATTCCCAAACGCGCAGTTTACGAACCTGTTGCACAGTGCATGATACCATAATACTAATAGCAACAGAGACTCCTAAAACGCAGTGGGAGATGAAAGGAAGTGAGTGCCTGGAGCATGGAGGGTACGCCGAGGAACTCGGCCAGCCGGCGGACGGTGGTTGCCTGTCGTTTGGATCGCAGGATCGCGGCAGAGACATCATTTCCCTTGATCTAGTGCTTCTCGGAGCATGTGCTGCACCATCGAACTCTGCTGGCCAGTGACCAAGTCCTGACTTGCACCACCAGTTTTAATCTGAGCCCTCACGCCCGTTGGAGGGCTCTCACGGCCTGCACGGACTTGTAGGACCCGGCTTGCTCCACAGACTTGCTCATAGTCTTGTTCTCAGAGAAGAAATGGATCACCTTTGTGCCAGCTTGTGAAATCACAAGACAGTTCAGGCGCTGAGTCAAGACAAGACCTCTGCGAACGTTCTAAGCTGCCACTAGTCACTACACGAAACCACCCGCGCCAGTCCCCAGCTGCTCGTAAAGCCTAGAGTCTACAGTCTTCTGTTGGACCTGACCGGTAGGCAGGACTCAAAACCGCCTACCACACCCATCGTTTGCTGTCGGTGGCCTCGTCGTTGGTCATCGTGCTGCCTGGGCAACCAGAAGGAATAAGCAACTCCAAATTCACATGACACCGGCGGACCGGAACGGCTCTCCCAAATCACCAATCACATCTTCCAGCACCAGCAGCAGTCCCAGCACCGGCAACGGCAGACCAGCCAGAGCACCTAGCACCCGGCGCCAGCTTCCACCGCCAGCATCACCAGGAACTGGCCCACCAGGCGCCGCCAGCGCACCAACAACAAAGACAAAGCAGCAGCAACGACAGCAAAAACAACAACAACCACCACCGCGACGACGACCACGACCAAGTCCACGACCCCACAAAAAATACATCCACAGCTAAAACCACGACCACAACGACGACAGCAGCGACAACAGCCGGAGCAGCAGCAACAGCAACAGCAGCAGCAGCAACAACAACAACAACAACAACAACAACAACAACAACAACAACAACAACAACAACAACAACAACAACAACAGAAACAACAACAACAACACCCAACAATAACAACAACGACGACGAAAACAGCAGCGACGACGACAACGACACCACCACAACCGCCGCCGCCAAGACCAACCAGCAGCAGCAGCAGCACCAGCACCCGCAACGGCACCGGCACCGGCACCAGCGACAGCACCACCACCACCACCACCACCACCACCACCACCACCACCACCACCACCACCACCACCACCACCACCACCACCAACACCACCAACACCACCAACACCACGACCAAGACCACGACCAAGACCACGACCAAGACCACGACCAAGACCACGAGCACCAGCACCAGCACACCAGCACCATCACAGGCAACAGCACCAGCCCCGGTACTAGCCCCACTAGCCAGCCCCAGCACCAGGATGAGCAACAACAACCACAGCAACAACCACAACGACGACAACGACAACAATGACAACGGCAACAACAACAACGGCAGTGACAACTCCGTCGACGGCGACGACAGCAAAAACACCAACCGAAACATTAACTACAACTACGGCCACGAGCGCATAAAAGCAACAGCCATCAATAGCTTCAAGAGCAGCAAACGGCGCTGCCACGAATGACGATAACTACGACAACAGGAAGACAAACATAGTGCCTGCCCACCGCCACTTCCAGGTCGACGACCGCAAAACCGCCATGAGAGCATCAACACAGCCCCACTACTACCCACAACAACCAACCAAGCCCACTCTGGAAACGAGCCAGCAGGCAGCAGCACAATCATCCAAACCGCCAGCAGCCAGCATCAACAACAACTCTGCCGTCATCGGCAGCTCCATCGCATCACAACCTGCATCGTCATCACCTTCCAGAAGAGGGCAGTATTGCAAGACCTGGACCGAGATGCTGTTGTTGATCGTTGAGTTGTAAGGCCCGAAGGGGCAATGCGGATCGGTCTCTTCGAGGCGGCTGCTGAAGCCAGACCAGTCACTCAGCACAACCATGGAACAAGCTTGCTGCATCATAGGTCTACCAGGTCAGAACATTGATCGTAGATTTCAGGCTGTGCATGTCGAGGACATTTTCCCGGGCCGGGCGAGGTTCTTGATCACTGTTTATACATAGGCTCACAACGATCTTCCTTCAAAGACCGCAGGCCAAGGTACCTCTTGACTCGATGACGTCCAACCAGCGATTGGCCATAGCGCCGACGATCTTCCAGACCTGCGATGTACAAGCCAGTCGCGAAGAGTTTGTACCATCGGTCGGATTTTCTCAAGGCTGCCAGCAGCTTGTTGCACATCGTCGAGTCTTCAGAGTCTCTGTTTCGATAGCGGCATGTCAGACTTGCCAAACACGAAATGACACCAAAAACATTACCCTGGTTTGCGCTCACGCCCAGGTGCTGAAAAAAGCGGCACATCTCCTTCAATGATTCAAGCACCCTCTCCATCAACCAAACAACTTTGCTAACTCTAGCAAGTGCACATTGCACATGATGAAGCCATCTGGAGCCAAGTAATTGAATTCCTGTACGCGCAATTCAGGAGGCACCGTGCTGCAATTGGAAGCTGCAACTTACACCAGATTGCACTAAGATTCCTGCAAGTTGTTGCTGCTCGTTGTTTAGTTGAATGTGTTACCCCTTATGCAATTATCAGACTGCCACTGTTACGCTTTGTGCGCAATGACTGTGTCTTGCGTTCTTTCCGGCAATCGAACCTCCTCCTTGCTCTCCCCCTTCAAGAACTCTGGGAAGACCTCGGTCTGGAAGACCTTGTCTCGCGTCTGTGTGAAACCGCTGAACCGTAAGCAACAGATAGGGAAGGCAAAGACTGAGCCGAGGATTGTAACAAGGACGGGTAAGAAGGCACAACCGACAATGTATGCCTGCCGCAACTGGTGATGTTGTGCCTGGATCAACCGAAGCTCACCGCGGCGCTTTACCTCGAGCGAGCTTCGAAGCTGCTGGAAGAGGAATCCTGTGTAGTGTTGTACAGGAGCTAGGGACTCAGACATTAGTCCAGAATCGGCAAGCCGTCAATTCACCCCTAACCGTTTGAAGCTCAGTCTAGTGGCACGCCACACTGAACTATGTCGTTGGTGTCGTTGCCGCATGATGCTACATATATAAATAGATAAATACATAAATATATATATATATATGTATATATGTATAACATATGTATGTCCACACAACGATGATGATGAGGAGGAGGACGAGAATAGAGATGTTCATCATCATCAGCAGCAACCCGAGCGCTGTCACGATGACCTGGTTACAATCATCGAGACCGTCGGCGAATCGTCAAATTCAACATCGTCGTTGCCGTCATCATCAAGCTGTTCTTCATTGTAACCTTCGCCAACTTGCAAGATCAAGAGATCTCATGCAGCACATGAATTTGTGTCGGCTGATAGTATCGAATCAACATGTCGCAGCGGCGGAGAAGCTCCCGCAGAAGCGGCGAGGCCTAAACTTCAGCGAACCTGGAGTTCTTGGAGAACGACAATGTCATCCCGAACCGGCCTCGAATCCCTTCAGCTCAGCCAGGGTCCTGGCAGCGAGTCGACATGTCAGGAGCTTCCATAGATTAAAGATTTGAGTGGGCTGCGCTCTGCAGTCTCGGCACTCCTGCTGGACTGTTGAGTACTGTCGTGGTCGTGTGACCCGCTGCATCAGCCCCTTTTCTGTTTTCCAAGACCAGCTGCCGCTGCATCCGGTAACAAGCGATGCTGAGAACGATGATAGTGCTGTTGAGGCGGTGGAGGGTTGGTGCTGATGAAGCTCTTGCTGTTGAAGAAGACGATGATGATGACTTGGAAGAGGGTTATTGTTGCGGACATGACCATGATGATGCTCCTTGGTCGTTGCGAAAGCACCAAAGACAGCATCCTCCTCCTCGGGGCCGTTTTCACCATCGCCAAACTGAACGACAATCTTCGTCATTGTCTTCATCATCACGATCACCATCATGTCATGATGGGCATCGTCATCATCTAGTCTACGCCCATCAACATGCTGGATAAACACCCTGAATGGCCACAAACGTTGTCTAGGTTCGTCTTCTCCAAAAGAGACTTGGGGTGGCGTGTAAGGTTCGCAGTCTCAGAGAAGGACTTGGTCAGGTACGCCCAAACCCTTGTCTTTGTGCGATGCGATGAAAAATGCGAGTTTGTCTAGTGCAGATAAACACCAGATTCCCGGCCCGTCGAAGTTGTAGACGGCATAGCGCTTCTTGAGCATCTTATCCTCCTGGAGGATGGAATGATAGCTACAGGGCCGCTTCCGCTCGTAAGTGCCTGCAAATCACTGATTTGGGGATGCTAGACGGCTCTTCCTACAACGTCTTTCCTGCCAGAGATCAACACTTGGGCTCCTCTTGATGACTCTGCTGCTGCTGCTGCCTACTCAGTCGCCCATCACGATTTGTCATCACTTCCCTGCCCCCTCCACCTTCCCAACATTTTCAACCATTGCGGTGGGGAACCTAGCTGGGCCATCCGAATGGTTTTGCCTGTTAGTAATCGACATTGGTGAACACCACGCTCGTTCGGGCTCCTCTGTGCTGGCAGGCAGGATCATGGCCTCAAGGCTCCACACCATGGAAGATCACAACTTCGGGGCCTGCTTCGCATTGTCCAGAATGAGACGACAACGAATGGATGTGTGTGATTGCCAAGAGCTCGGGAGGGCTTCAAATGCTCGGGGATGATGCGAGGGTTTCGTGGACGGTACAGCCCTGAAGGCCGCGAGCTCGAGAAAATAGAGTCTCAATGAAGCCGGATCAGGACGATGCAACCCCAACGCCGGACCGGGAATATCCCTACACCAAACTCCGTGAGACATCGACTTTGTATGGCCCGTCGATCTCGAAGAGGATGGAGTTTTGACCTGGCTGACGTCACCAATTCCCACCAACATTCTGCAGGCTATGGGCACACCCCTGAACTTCAAGCTGTACATCTCGACCAACCCCTAGCCAAGAACAGCTACTGAGGTTGGATGCAGGGAAAGCAGGACCTTGCTGATCAAACGGAAAATTTGTCTGAGGGAAGGTGGCACTTGGGCTCTCTGCACAACCACTGAAGCCGGCAACGTTCAGAAATATGCAGGAGTGCTCGACGTCTTCCAACTGTTTGTCTCGGGGTCCCTGGGCGAAATGCACCATGAACGCCATAGAGGCTTGAGCAATCGAGTCATTGTGCTTCTGGTTCGGGGCCTTACACTAGTTCATTGGGACGCAGTTTGGTCGAATGCAAAGTTGGCAAGTGAAAGACCGTGTGGCATCGCCGGGCTACCTGCAAGTCGGCTCTACCACGGGGGTTTTGACAGCTGTTTGGCTTCACACTGCTGACCTACATGAGCTACAGTAGTTCAAGCTACAGTTCCACATGCAGCCTGTCTCAGGCACATCGTCCGTCCGTTATACGGCATACTGCATGATATTGGTTCAGTCATGGACGGCTACACTCCACTTGCGTGCTGCCAAGCGACCAATCCTGATACTGGTGATTCGTGTACTTCTGGTGAACCTCGCCAGATCGGCAGTCGGACAGGTGCAACTTCGTTGTCCGGTATAGGTGGCCGTCGTGGTACTACTGACGGACTGACGGACTGACGGAGGCTTGCAGTACACATGTCGCAAGAAGAGTTCACAAAGCTGTGTCCGCTTGACTTGATCCTGAACCTACCGTATCCCAATGCAACAACAGCTCTGGGACTGCAGGCAGCAGTCAAGCCAGGTGGGTTTTCTGCTTACGAAGCAGGGCCTACAGAGAGGTGGAAACTAAGATTGCCCAACGCTTGAAAACTCTGCCAGCTTGACGAAACGCGAAAACCCACACCCTTGCCTCGCCGCCCCTCTGCTTCGAGCATGCACCTACATTGACCCCTAAACAGTCAAAGGAAGAGATCACCAGCCTCAAGTTCCCAGAAGCCATCAAATTCGAAGGCCCTTCAAGCAACAAACACCGGCCCTGGAACGAGTCGAACTGTCTTCAACTTTGCAGTCGGGTGGCTCGGTAGTTCAGCACGCAGTTCGGGTAGGGCATTTTGAGCTGCACAGGGGTGGAGCAAGTTCAAGGCTAGTGTGCATGTAAGGTTCGGGAACCCTGAGGCCGGGAGTTCAGTTCTGCACCCAAGCATTGTTCACAGAACTCCTTCATTGTCCTGCTTCCTTTGTCCTACCTTTGAGGCTTCATGCGCGCTTTAGAACTTCATGTTTGGCAATGTGGCGTGCCGAGTTCCGGAAACGCCAGGGTGAATAGTTCAAGCCAAGCCCGCACCCACAATTCTGAAATCTGCAAGCCCTGGAAGAATTGGAAGAGCTTGCCTGGCCTCTTTGCCACCCTTCCTCAGACAGTTGGTTTGGCTGATGTTTGGTCTTTGGCACACACGGATCGAAGAACATAACTGGAGTAGTACTGCTACAAGCACTAGTAGTGCTAGTAGCACTTGTAGCAGTAGCAGGAGCAGGACCAGAGGGGAGCCGTAGCAGTAGCAGTTAGAGTAGTAGTAGTAGTAGTAGTAGTAGTAGTAGTAGTAGTAGTAGTAGTAGTAGTAGTAGTAGTAGTAGTAGTAGTAGTAGTAGTAGTAGTAGTAGTAGTAGTAGAAGCGGTAGCCGCTATAGGCTATAGTAGTAGAAGTAGTCATCGTCGTCGCAGTAGTAGTAGTAATAGCAGTAGGAAGCATGTAGCGCCTGATGCTCAAAAATACGTATATCGCTCATGGGAATGCTCAGCTTGAATCCGCCAGGACGTCAGGTGACTCCATGTTTACAGAAAGTACAGACACTCGCCGAGTGGCATCTTGATTTTGAATGTGTCTGGGAAGCTCTTGGGCAGCAGGCACCTCGTTATCAGGGCTTGAGGGCTTATGAGGTCTGACGAACACCATACTTTCGCGGTTGGCTATCTGTACAACGATGACGAGGACTTCTGATCATCATTAAGCCTTGCCTGACCTTTAGCCCTTGTTATGCCAACGTGTTTGCTGGCGATTTGAATGTAAGTTCCGGCTCCGAACTCAGGATCTGTTTGTTGAAGGGCCGGAGGGCATCATTGGATTGAAGCAGATGCCTGAATCACGGACTGCTGCCCGTCCGGAGTCCTGGAACCGAACGATGACACATACAGCAAGATGTCTTGCAAGTGGAGGTGCAGGGCTCCATCCGGTAAAGCTGGCCGGTTTAAAGAACTGACTGATATGCCACAACATTGCGGAATCAAGTGGCCATCTTGCACAATTATCTGCGGACAGTTGTCTCTAAGTTGTTCAGCCAAAGTGCGCACACACGAGACTTGACACGGGGGGCCCACAAGCAATCGCCGAGTCACCAAATTCCGTCCGTGTCGAGCTCCAGGGGGAGGCCCACTTGCTCACAGAACTCTCGGGCCTGCAAGCTTAAATGGGACCCAGCAGTGTGAGTCGGAAGCTTTCAATCGGATTTGCCAATGCCCTTAGCAGTCCGGGACACTTCACCGCATCCATACCAAATCCCCCCGGAGGCCTGCTAGCTCAATATGACTCACATGTTCCGTTGTTCTGAGTGCGCACCCGAACGGCCACACGGCGTGACGGCCCGGCCACGAAGCAAACGTTTGACTCTTGGGGGTGGCAGCTCCTCGACCCCACTCCAACCAGTGATCGAAAACCACGAGCAAGCACCAAACACTAGACCGCATGCAGCGAACAGGCTAGCCTAAACAAAGTACTCCCAGGCCTCACGGATGAGGTTCGATCCCGTATACGTGACCTGAATCATCTGCAGCTGCGCATTATGAAAACAACTCCTGCCATCGATCACATTGATGTCCGGTCATGCACGTTTTCGGACAGTACATTCAGAACATAAACACGCAGCGGGGGATAGTTGTTCGTGCCACATGAGCACACATGATCTTGCGCCGTGCAGCAGCCACTGTTGCTCATGTTTTCTTGAGTGTCACACAATTCCAGCCATCTTCATGGAATGCCAGCGCGCGCCCTGACGGGGCTGCATGTGGAGCTCGTTTCTGTGTCCGTCTTGCAGGGTTCTCATGAGCATGACATTCAGATGCACCATGGAGTGTATAGCAAAGGCGATCACGTGGCCTACTTTCGAGCATGTCTGTCTATTGGCATGGCACGACGGCAGTTCGCTCAAGTGCAGCCTTGCGCATCACATAGCCATAAAATGAGTTCAGGATGCACTTGTGCGCCAGCCTCGGTGAGCAACGGCGGCAGGCGTAGAGGTCGAGATTTTTGGGTAAAGCTTTCGGAGAGCATCGGAGCACTCAACTATTTCTCCAGCGAAGCAAGTTAATCATTGATGCGACCCCACGATGTAAAGAATGGGAGAATCGTCATCGTTAGACCCGTCTCTCGCGAAGTAGCACCGATGCTGAGAGCTGAGGAAACTAGGATCGTAGTTCCTTTATCACCCAAACAAAAACTGCATGTGAGTCGTGGAGCCCTTGTCTGGAGCAGGCAAGCCCGAACCACAGCCCGGACTGGGCTGAAGGTATGCTAAGACCATCGTAAGTGTATCACGCGTTCAGGGTTTTACAAACAAACGCACATGAAAACGCGCGCACACACAAACACACATCAACAGAGACAGACAAACTCAGACAGACAGAAAGACACAAACGGACGGACAGACAGCCAGGCAGGCAGGCAGACAGAGACAGAGAGACAGACGCACAAACACGTACAGCTCTACCGACATAGCGAGCTAGCTACCTACCGACCTACATGGACAGACAGGACAGGAGAAAGGATGCATGAGACATGCCACACGTGAAGGGACAGGCCAGGCCACGCATGCCCGGTCTCGGACATACGTACGTATTTCTTTTATATGTACCTGCCATGCAGACATGCAGACAGGCAACCATGCGTGCATACATAAGCACGGTAACACATCCACATGCATGTGCACACACAGAGACGTGCTCACCCAAGAGCACAATCACCAGCATGTGAAACTACAAGATACACCTCTTGCAAATGCACGTGGTATACAATAACACATCGATGCGAACATAACCTGTACTAAAGTGCATTACACCGCATCTTATTCTGCTGCACTCCCTACAAGGCTCACATCACCGATGCCAATATGGTCGAATGCTCCCAAACCGGACACCTGCAAGCTGGATTGTAAGCTGAGGACTGCAAGGAGTCGTTCAGCAGCACCATGTCCTTTGTGGGGTGTTCTGAGTTCCGGTGTGGAAATTTCAACATCTTTTCCGAAGGCGTTTAGTGATACCTGGCACGGAATAGAAGTCGGAAGGTAGTCGCTGTGACCTCTTATGAGTGCTACATATGCGATGTGCACTTTGAAGACTACAGTACTGAACACTCTGACGTCGAACAGCACCTATTGCCCTTGCTTCACGCCGAACCATGCCAAACCCGACACCACCTTCAAACTTCGCCCCAACCTGAAAACACTACAAACTGAAACACGAAAACGGCGAGCCTTGGCTTCATTCTTGGCGGCCAGGTCACCGCCTCAGTGATCAGTCGCGCAAACGGCATCGGTTGTCTTGAGCATACTGGGACATGTCAGCACCGTCATCAACGCCACCATTAGCAGAAACATCGCAACGTCATTAAGGGCTGCCTGATACAAAGTTGGCTCGCCGCCATCAAGAGACACACACAACTACACGCACAATCGGCCGTAAACAGGGGCCTGATGGATGAGAGATCTGAACACACTATCCACGCAGACTTAGCATCTTGTACAGTAGCTGAGAGATCTTAGGAGCAGTTCTCGGCCAATGGCTGTGGTCCACCCAGGAAACTCTGTCCTACGACCTCCAAAAGTTGCCAGCGTTTTGCTCTCTGCTCCTGAATATCCGAGCCCGGTCTTTCTGACCCTTCGGCCGGCATCCTCACTCTCCTGCTCGCTCTAGGGTAAAACCAGCGATTTCATCCAGCGTGGGCGCGTGTCGGTTGCATCCCAGATCTTTCGCCCAAGGCTCCGCCAGGCCGTTCGCCCATCGCACTCCTCAGACTGTTTGCACAACAAGTCGGCGGTCAGGCTAAAACATCGAAGCACAGACCCAGGGAGTTGGTTGAATTGGAGCCTCGTGGTGACAGTCTGTTGTCATCTCCCGTAGCTTGGATTTGGGCGGCGGAGGGCTGGCTCGCGACTGCCTAAATGCCTTGAGCAGCTAGCCCTTGTCTTTGCACTCTTCCTCTCAACCACAAGCAGAAAAAAACAAACAGATCCACCAGCAAAACCACCACTCAGCAGCAGCGACAATCACCCCGTCAAGTGATTAGCAACGAAAGTGCTGTGATGTTGATTTATGCTCCCTCCCCGGGTCACAATGATCGGTTCTGGTGGCTTTGGACTG
Source organism: Symbiodinium sp. CCMP2592 (assembly GCA_905221615.1). NCBI lineage: Eukaryota > Dinophyceae > Suessiales > Symbiodiniaceae > Symbiodinium > Symbiodinium sp. CCMP2592. The sequence goes on along the minus strand of CAJNDT010005490.1, from coordinate 370,603 downwards.
GCAAGGAAACTGGGACTTAATGACGCGAAGGAAGTAAGGTTGATGCGTTGTAGAAATATGTAGATGCTGCTGTCAGGGGTGTTGAGGGATTCTAGACTTGCATTGAATGATGCTGTAAGGATGTCGGAGGTGTCCCTCCTCTACAGAGAGTAGGGAGCTCAGGAATGCACATTCGGGAGTTGGAGGATATACAGCTACTTGCGACTGCCAAGGATCGTACGAGTATCATGTGCCCGGAGGGTCTTTGAGCGCTTTCGCGCGTGCTGGAGAAATGCATCCTCGGAACAAACAAGGCCTATCATATCTCTTCAGGCTAAAACCAGTCTACCCGAGCTCTCTCACCAACTCCTTCCAACTCCCGCGTCGAACAGGCTATCTAGACTCATGAGTGGAACCCAACTCAGAAAGAAGAGTCAATCAACTGTAAGTGCAGCTAGACATTCTCCGAGAATCCAAGAGCGTCCCACAGCTGACGACTGCATTGGACTGTAGTGGAGAGGTGATGTCTCATCCTCCAGAAGGAGAGGTACACCAACTTCAGAGGCTGTTGCAACCTGCAGCTGTTTCTGTACTGGTGCTGCCATTGTTCGGTTCATCTTTGGGTCTTCCGAGCGGTCACGACCAACAGACGCAGGACAACAAAACAAAGACAGACAGTCAGATAGGCGGACAAGTGCAAGCCATACTTTGCTGGTACAGTTCAGCTACAGCAGACAGCTTGATGCTGCCTTGGTGTGCACTGCTGCTCTGGGCATTCGGCAATACCAAAACAGTCCATGCCTTGACTGAACCTGGAGACGATGGCGGCAAGACCGTAGAGGAAGCTGGCCATGTACGGTAGCAGAATCAGCAGGATGGTTCCATAAGCCAACGTCTCACCTGCCGAATAGTAGCATGGTGTTGAAAGGTATTTGCTGGAGCTCGGGAACGACCTGCGCTACACAGGTCTTTCTAACTCGGTGACTTGTTTGCCTAGGCACGTGAGGGCAGCAGAGCATCCAGCACGTGGGAAATACGAAAGGAATCCAGCGGCTTGGCTCGCCGATCTCCTGGCTGCGGGGAATCCGAGGCTTGTGGAGGAATCCGGGCTGTAGCTTGATTGGATGCGCCCGTCCTTCGGAAGCAGCTGCCTTTCTCGTCGCTTGCCTCCTCCAGGCAGGGGCGGAGGTCCCCGCTGAGAAAGAATCCTGGAGATACTCTGGGTTTAGCCTGTGGCATGCTGTCCACTGTGACTGCAGCAGCTAGTTGTCCATGCCTGCCACAAGCACTTTCCACGCCTCACTGGAGGCTGACTTGTCTTGCACAAGGTCTGGATCCGTTGAACGAAGACTGTCCTCTTCGCCGACTTCCATTCTTGCTCCCGCAGCACTGTTGGGTTCGGCCCGCCTTGGTAGCATTGCGGCTGCATTGGTGCGCCTACTGAGTATGTACTTCTCGCCGACGTTACATCCTCAAAGATCAAGTTGCATCTACTGATCATACCATGGAAGAAACACCACCCTCGGGAAGAGCCCACACAGTCTCCGTATCTGCAAGCTCTGAGCCAGCAAATATCCACAGAGTAAACGCCGTAAAGGCCTGAACTTAGCCTCCAATTGCACGGAAAGACAGAGAGAGAGAGAGAGAGAGAGAGAGAGAGAGACGGCATGGACATTATGACATCGGTCACAACAAGACTGGTGCCACGTCAAAATGTGTGATTAATACGCAACCTCGGCCATCTGCTGATGGAACGTCTCGACTCTGCGGGCTCGGGAAGAGGAACTCGAAGTTTCGAGACTTGACATGCCAGGTTACACGCTGCGATCATCTTCTTATAGGCCACCTGAATTTCCTGGCCGGGTGTGGTAGCAAGGTGCTTTCCATGCAACCCCCCCACTCCAACAAACATCAACCAATGATGGTCGTTGGTGTCAAGGCTGTCTGCTCGAGGAATCTCAAAGGTTCAGCAAACATGCGACCTGCGTACACACATGTTCACACCAGAAAAAAACAAAACCGACGTCTTCGCCGGCTCTGCATTCTTGCTCTCGGGAGAAGGTTGCGCGCTTGAAACCCCTAAACCCTAGACCCTAAACCCTAAGCCCCAAACCCTCCGATTCCCTTGGCGCTGGCCAGGCCTGAAATCGGGAGGTCGCTCGCTTTGACTTGTCGACGTCCGGGTGAAACTTCACTGCCTCCGAAGTCAGGTGGGAGTTTCCGAAAATAGGGGACCCTAATAATATAAAGTACTCTAAATAGTAGGATCCTTATTTTAAGGACCCCTAAATGAGGTACCCCTAATTTTCGGAAACTCCCATGTATACGCTTGGCAGCTTCTTCTGCAGAATGGCACTGAGTAATTACTTTGGCTATATCTTACAGCTTGCTGTTGCCTTTGTGCAGAAACATGCGGAACTGCGAACCCTTGCCCTCCTGTGGAAAACCACAGTATGGAGAACGACTTCTTACTTTCCAGAACCACGCAAATGAATTCCACCTTCCGAGATGCATTGATTGTAACCCAAAGCTTGTGTCATGGAGCCTTGACTTTTCGCAGCAATCGGATCATGGTTTCTCTAAGGTTCCATTGAAGCCTTCATTCGCGCACATAGGTTGAGACAAATTCAGTCGGCTTCGAGGTTCAGCCCGTCTCGGTTTTCGGGTTGGTTCTAGGTCAGTGCCATGGACAAGCCGGAAGAACCAGTCTACGATCTGAAGAACGGCCGCTTAAGCCATGCAGTGGAGATCGGTAGGCAGTGCCGAGGATGGCACAAGGCGTCTGTAGGCCAGCTTGATCTCGTCTTTGTTTGCGCCTAAGATGCAGAAGGGACACGGCCAGGGGCATCCAGTGACGATGGGGCCGATGGGCATGTAAGGTAGCCTGCAACAGCTTCTGCGTTCGAAGCTTCAACCCTTAGGGTCTCGTTTAAGGCTTTTGCCTACGCTTCCCCTCGGAGTGGCCCATGACCTTTCAAAATGTCCGGCAGACTCCTGGACTCCCTGGGAAGGGTCACTTTCTGATGTGGCAGTTGGCCATGACAACACTATTAACAACAAACCTGATAATTACTGGTACCTCTCAGAAGCGGAAGCTCCAAACCGCGGAACACTGTGCATCCCTAGACTAGGTCCGAGGCCTTGAGGTATACCAAGGACTTCCCACCTCAACTAACAAAAGCAGTTGCAACCGCACTTCGAGTCAAGCTTTACTGACGGCCTTGCAACGCTCATTCCGACAAGAGCAACAACACCGCCAACACCGGAGGCAGCAGCAGCAGATGCTGCAGCAACAACAACAGCAAGAAAAAGAACACCACCACCACCCCCACTGGCGCCGCCGCCGTCGCCACGGCCATGGCCATGGCCACCGCCCTGCCGCTGCCGCCGCCGCCGCCGCCGCCGCCACCGCCACCGCCACCGCCACCGCCACCACCACCACCACTATCAGCACCACCAGCACCACCATCACCGCCACCACCTCCAGCACCACCACCACTGCTACGACCATTCGTACTAATACTGCTTCTGCTACTGCCGCTGCTTCTGCTGCTGCTTCTGCGACTGCGACTGTTACTGCCACTGCTGCCACCGCTGCCACTACTACTACTTCTCCCACTGCCACTACCACTACCCTACTACTACTACTACTACTACTACTACTACTACTACTACTACTACCACTACTACTACTACTACTACTACTACTACTACTACTACTACTACTACTACTACTACTACTACTACTACTACTTCTACTCCGCTGCTACTGCTGCTGCTCCTCCTCAACTAGAACAACAACTACTACTGCTACGACTACGACTACAACTACAACTACAACTACAACAGCAACTACTACTACAACTACAACTACAACTACTACTACTACTACTACTACTACTACTACTACTACTACTACTACTACTACTACTACTCCTACTCCTACTACTACTGCTACTGCTACTGCCTACTCTACTGCTACTGCTACTGCTACTGCTACTGCTACTGCTGCTGCTGCTACTGCTGCTACTGCTGCTACTGCTGCTACTGCTGCTACTGCTGCTACTGCTGCTACTGCTGCTACTGCTACTACTGCTGCTACTGCTACTGCTGCTACTGCTGCTACTGCTGCTACTGCTGCTACTGCTGCTACTGCTGCTACTGCTGCTACTGCTGCTACTGCTACTGCTACTGACTGCTACTGCTGCTACTGCTACTGCTACTGACTGCTACTGCTACTACTGCTACTACTGCTACTACTGCTACTACTGCTACTACTGCTACTACTACTACTACTACTACTACTACTACTACTACTACTACTACTACTACTACTACTTCTACTCCGCTGCTACTGCTGCTGCTGCTGCTCCTCCTCAACTAGAACAACAACTACTACTGCTACGACTACGACTACAACTACAACTACAACTACAACAACAACTACTACTACTACTACTGCTTCTACTTCTACTTCTACTTCTACTACTACTACTACTACTACTACGACTACTACTACTACTACTACTGCTACGACGACTACTACTGCTACTACTACTACTACTACTACTACTACTACTACTACTACTGCCTGTACTCACTACTTCTTACTTCTTACCTGCTACTTTCTAATGGGCTGCTTACTACTCACTCCTCACTCCTCCTCCTGCTGCTGCTACGATGCCGCCAAAGATAAGTTTCGAATAGAAGTGGGCAAGAATCTACGCATGCAGACCACACACACAACACAACCACTTGGACAAACACAAACAGACACACACACACACACACAAACACATAAGTAAGCACACCCGACAAATGAGTAGACGCCTCAGAGCCCGTTTTCCACACACGGGTAAACAACAGCATGGTAGAATCCACAGGACAAGAAGTGAACAACTACATATAACTTATTATAATAAGACTAAGACAGGTCGACTGTATAAACGTACAGCTGGTGCTTTGGTGCCGCACTTACGAGAAACGACCCAAACAACAGTCTCATGCAGATTCGCCTGTTTTGACACCTGAGTCACACGTATATCAGCTGCTCAGTCTCGCACGGCCGGCTGCTCCGGCCGCATTGTCTCCGGACAGGGTACTGCCTACGAAATTGGAAAGGTTGGGTTTAAGGCTATGGCTCAGTCAAGAATACTTGCTGAGACTACAAGGCCGTGGCCTTCGAGGAGGGGATGTCAGCCCAGGAATTCCCAGGAAGCCACATCGCACGAAGTCCATTCATGAAGTGCTCTGCGGCTGTGCGTGTAGGGCTTTAGGGTTGAAGGCCTGTGCCTGCATCAACTATTCCCATGTGCCTCTGATCATCTGAAACCCGGCGCCTGAGTCCCTGCAATCCATGATAGATATAGAGTTTCAATGGTGCTGATTTGCTTGGTGTTTTGACTGGATTCCATGTCGACGCTTCGGCGGGCCCTGAGTGCAAGAACTGCCTGAGCACGACGGAAACGGCAGGAAATCAATCTTTACCACTGCTTGAAGGCAGACTTTCCATAGTTTGACCGCCACGCACGCATGTGAAGTCAGGACTTGGTCATGATGGGCAATCAGATGCAAGACAACATGATGCGGAGAAGGGAACAGGAAATTGGATGGAGACCAGCGGAGCAGTATGACACCAACCAACACCGACAGGCACTCCCCATGCTGGAAGGTTGCCAAGACTTAGAGCTGGAGCTCAACCACCCTAACACCCTCAAGGCCGCTGGCAGTCCATGACAAAATCCTTCCCCTCAAGTGCCATTGGGGACCCCGGCTCTCTTCAGCCTTCTCGAGCTTCTTGTTCCATTCTTTGGTCTTGGTGGCGGCACCGGTGCGCTTCGGAAACCAAGTTCAGCAGCTTCATGGACCAATCGTCGGCATGCCCGTCCAACCAGGTCAGGCCCTTGGGCTCTGTGCCCAGCTTGGAGAGCGGGAATGACTAGACCGCCATCTCTGACTCAAGTTTCTTACCTGCCATCTCTCTACATGTCTGGTGTGTCGGATAAAGGCGCACGTGCTCGCAGGGGCCGCCCCGAACCGTGCAATTGCCACCAATGAGGCCCTGGCTTTGCGCTTGAACATGTAGCGGCGATCACGGAAGTTGAGGACCTGGACGATGCGGGTATCGGCTCAGATAGCAAATAATACAAGCATGAAACAACTATGGCGAGGTGACCAGCGGTCTGAACTGCTCGCCACGTTTCTGGGCTCGGAAAAGCATTGCAATGAGGGTCCCGCTGTGTTCACGTAGAAAGGATTCTCGCGTTGGCACACGATGTCATTTCTATCCTGACGCTTGCAGATCTTCAGTACTAGCATGTTGATACTCATGTCGTATCTCGCGATAATGATGCAGATGACGATCTGGGTGATTCAGGGGGGAAAGGACGATGATGACGATGATGCTGACAATGATCTGTCTTGTAGTGATGCAGGTGCATCAAGGCGAGCACCCCATGAGTCCCTGTAAACTCGGCTTGCGTACATGAGTGACTTCGAGCTGCGAACTACAGCCACAACATGGCACAACCCATCTTAGCAAGAGTTTTTGATCCCTTGCGCCGGCAGATCTACAGATCGGTGCAACAGCATGGCGATGGGCAAAGGCCGCCAACCAGCTGAAGTGCCGCTACACGGACAATTCTCGGTCCTCGTACACAGAGCTTTTGAGGCGCTTGTAGGCGCGTTGCGAGAATTGCCGCACGGCCTCTCCAAGGGGACTCGGAGAGTTTCAGGATCAGATCTCGCTTCGGCAATTCGGGCCGGCTCTTATCCCACACGAAGCCTCACTCGAGTGCAAAGAGGCTTTCCCAAGTAAACGCTTTATGTAGACTTTCTCCGTGCATGTCGCAATAATCAATAACGATAGACTGCCCAAAGGATGCGGACTTGTTTGAAGCTGCAAGTGAGCGCCAGCTCTAGAAGTCTGGCCCGCCACTGGCCACTTTCCAAACCTCGAGTATACAACTCGAAGACCTCAGGCATGCCGAGTTGAAAACAAGGGCCCTGGCAATGAGCTCGATCCCGACAGGGGCCTTCGTGATCTCAGCGACCTGTTCCCCCTCTTTTAGCTCGCTCCACCTGCATTAACAAATTGGCACTCGCAAATTACAGCAAGACCAACGATGAGGCAAACTCCTACGTGCTTAAGATTGGACTTCGAAGCTTTGCCAAAATCCCGAGAGCGGCGCTTTACTCGATGCGTCTCGCCGGTTTCCTTGTCCTCGGGCTCTCAGAAAGGGCAGGCTCATGGGTCTGACGCTGAGGGATCCACGCTTCCAGTGGTTCGATCTGCCCTAAAAACACCAGTGCAGCCGCGTCTGTCCGCGTCCTGATGGTTGTACCGGCGTTTGTCGCTCTCCATCTCGTTGACGATCGAGCGCACATCGGCCCTCGAGTTTCATTAGACGAATCGTTGTGCTTGGTTAAAGATACTGTGAGGAGCTGGTATAGTGGTTGCAGTGACGTTACTAGGTTACTAGGTAGGAGTTGGGAAAGAAGAAGTAGAAGTGAGATTACAGCAGCTACGGTACTTGATCGACGCTAGACAAGGAGAAGTGGTGCAATGATTGGAAAGCCGCAAAGGCAGGAAGAGGAAGCATGTGCATCGCGATCCCGAGTGTTTCTTCTGCTTGGCCCTCAGCCTCAACCCTCCAAGCCACAAGGCCTTATCATCCCGGGCCTCGTGGCCATGTAGAGGTCACCACGCCACTTCCAGTCCATCGACCGCTGACAACTCGGCGCAGGCTTCAAGCTGAGCTCGGGGGTCAAGTCGGTCGGCCCCGAGGGTTTTGGGACGTGAACGAACTCCAGCTGAGCTGCAATCTGCAGAATGCACGTGTTTTCAGTCTACAACAAGGGCTCTGAAGCCAAAGCACACGTGGGTCACGCCGAGTCCCGATCTTGTGATTCAGCCATCCACCCATGTATATCGATTCGGGGCACCAACCCCGCAGGTTCCTCTCTGAGTGCCCGAGCTTGTTGGAAGAAGCATTGTAGGTGCAGGAGTTGCAGAACTCCTTGGTGACCTGTGCAAGCGACAAAGGATTGCACAAGAGCAGCCAACACCCCGAATACTGCTGCCAGTCAAACAACGAAGACAACGACAATAATCGACAACAGCAGCATGCCCGAGTCACAGCTGCTTCAAACCTCTTGTACAATCATTATCTGTAAACAGCGCCCTTTGAAACGACGTGTGCCAAGCAAAGCTGTTGAGCTCAAGGACACAATGAAGCGTTTATGTTCTGGTTAACAACTGCAGTTGAACTCGAAGCACGAGGTTTGAGCTTCCCGCGATTGCCATTGGTTGCAGCCGATTCGAGAGGATGATGTTCGGATACCTTATCCGACCCAGGAGGTAAGTCTTGAGACACACGCACTCGATGTGCCTGGGCAGGTGCCTTGATTCTGAACTGTTGTGCAAAGCCAGGATGCAAACTGCAAGCTCCCAATGCCCACCCCCTGTCGTGATAGGTCCAAGCCAAGCCCGGGACATAGCACCGACGTCCAAGTGGTAGATCAATGGATAGTCGTCCTGTCCATCACATCGTAGGGATGCACCGAGACTTCATCAGGCCCACGTGTAAGCCGGACAGGGTGCTCTGCATGCTTTCTCTCGTCCAACTTGAACTTGTCAGTGTAGCGTCAAAACCAATTACAAGATGTACACACGTTGAGGCTGTACAGATAAATCTGTTTCAAAACTCTACAGAGACACACAGAGACACACAGACACACACAGAGACACACACACACACACACACATGTGAACACACCTACATCAGACCTAGTGCATATAGCTGTACATGTGCATGTATAGGCAAATAACGCGAAAACTACACAAAACAAGTACACGCACGGATGAATCTCGCAAACATGTTTGCAAACATGTATACATGTACAGCACATACATATACGTGTGTATACCACTGTATACAGTATAGACCTATTATCATGCTGGTTGAATTGTGTAGGCTAGGCTGCTTTCGGTCAACATGGCAGTCGGATCGAAGCGATGGGGAAACTCACGCCAATCTTGGAGGTCCTTGATAACACGGTAAGACGACTTCTTGACCTTCTTTCCACCCGATTTCACGCCGCCTTTTCCTCGCAGGACGTGCCAGCGCTCAGGACTCGAGGATAAGACTTTGATCAAGGCCAGGGCTGCTGGCTGTGTTGCAGTGACCACTTCCAGGTCTAACGTGAAGTAGGAGAAAGTCGTGCACGGGCCAAGCGGTTGAGGTACATCATCTTAACGCAGCCAGATACCGGATAAGAGTACTTCTGAAGAATCCAAAACCTGCGAGACGCCTGCGTGGAGAACTTGCTGACTATACTTTTGGGGTTCTTGTTAAGGAGCACTGCCGGAGTCCCTGATTGCTTTGTGACGACACAGGGCAAACAACGACTGTGACACATCCTCGAAAGCTCAACGAAACCGGAACAAGACAAATCCACAGATTTTTACGCTCGCTGCAAAGCGGTGGCTGCAATTTTTAGGCAAGTGGCCTTCGGTAATCTCGTACTCAACCAGCTGCAGGTTGTACTCCTCTTTTTTTCTCTTTGCTGCCTGGACTCGAAGTGAGGTTTCCACGCCACGAGGCTCGCACACACAAGCGAAAGAGATCCCTTTGGGGGCATGAGCCTAAAGTGTCGTAACATATCGCCCTTGTGTAGGGAGGCACGATGACGAGTCAACCCGACCAAGGTCTCACAGGCGATCATTTCGGCCAAAACTGAGACCGGCAGACATGAAACCTTTGAGTGAAAGCAACCATGGGAACAAGCCGTTGCTAGGGGGAACATTGGCTTATGTAGTTTGGTCAGGGTGTCGCAACAAGATGTGCTGCTTAAACAAAACCATCTTGCTCTGGCCGAAACCTGCGGCCACTGCCAATCTAAACAGGAACGGTTTCGAAACCCAGTGATGTCAGCACTGACGAAGAGTAGTCGACTCAGCTGTGCTGGGATTGCTTGCAGGGGCACGGATGCAAGTGGCAAGGAAAAATGCGCCTGCCTGCAGGCATTGCAAACACGTTTCGTAGCAGTGAGGAGGATACACTGTGTGGCCTTCTCCGGCGACTCAAAGGGGGATGAGTACTCGGCGGACATGCGCCCAACCTGCGCAGCGACCTGCTCGACAACACAGCCATCAGCATGAGTGCAAGCAAGAGCGGAACAAGCTTGTATGCAAGGCCGTCCGATTCGGGGTACCGGAGACCAATGCAATTAGGACGGTATGGACTCAGTCGTGTTACGAGATAAACCAACATCGAAGTGCACTGGAAATTGAGCCGGAACTTTCTTTGTGCGTGGGAAGCATTGCGACATCATGAAGCTCGTGGATCGAATAAGATGTCATAAGCTGTCGTTAGGTGTCCAAACATTGCGCGGTACCACAGGCCTGACATTGTCGGCAACCCGCTGAGTCCGCTGATTATGCTTGCTGGCAGGAACGCTAGCATCTGCGAGTTCTGCAGAGTACAGGAAGAAGGTACAAACAAAGCCACAACGGCCTTGTGCGGATCGCACAGATCACCTGGCTCTCTTCTAGTGGGTTTCTCTTTCTTTCTTTACAGCCGATACTGCACAGACTTTGACAGTGTGAGGATCTTGCTTGTGAGGTGCCGAGCCAAGCTGTATTGAGCTACATCCAGTGTAGGGTCAGCTGCTTGGATGGGACCTGCAGCCTGTATTGCGAGAGCCATCGAGAGCCCGAGCAAACTAAGCGATCTAGCAGCTGCTCGAATGATCTGCGAGGTTCGAGACCAGAGTAGGAACCCGAAGCTCTCGCCAGACAGTCTACGCTCTACATCCCTGATCTTCTCGGTGCCGAGCCAATCAGGCTTAAACGGTTATTTTTTTTACCTGGTCGGGCCCTTGGCTTCCTGAAGCCTAATCTGCACTTTACCTCGCAAAACCGACCTTTGAAGTCAAGCAAATCCAGCATAAAGTTGGCACTTGATCCTTAACTCACCAGCACCCATCGAAACGAGAACATGGCGGGGCTGCGCAGCTGTTGCTCAACCTCCTGCAGAACTTCCTCATAGTTCTCCACATCCTCGATCTTCACCTCTTCGGAGTCGTCTCGTGAATGTCACCAATTTCAGTGGTGATGATTGCTGATGCCGCTGATGACAACGACACCGACAACTCGTGCCTACGAGCTTCAACGACCATGAATGTCCAATCATCCAGCACGCGCTGATGGCAGGTTATGATGGTGAAAAGTTATCATAGGAATGACGGTGATGATGGTCGTGATGATGATGCACATGAGTATGGCTCTGGAAGCGGTGTGCGTTCGACGATACCACCACAACCATGCTGAGAGCAAACAGTGTCTTCGTTGTATTCTTCGTCCTCATTCTTATGCTCACATTTGTATCGCCTCATTGTCATGGTCATCGTCATCATCTGTAGCGCTACCTCATCTTCGTCATTGATTACCGTCAGTGTAATTACCGTCACCCCTTGGTCACTGCATAACAACCCACGGCCCGATTCTTGTCAGGGAGGAGACCTTCTCCTCCTGGGTGAGGAAGAAGTCAACCTCAAAGCATGTTTGCGTTCAACACCAGGCTTGCAAGATTGGCAAACACACCGGGAGAACAACGACAGGCAGCAACATACTCTGCAAAACTACTCCGAGTCAAAGACTCCAGCAAAAGTGGATCCCACACAAATCTTGCGGTAGCTATTGCAAACCGGCCAAAACCCTCACCTCCGTCAAGTTCGTGTCCAGGCAATATGCCCCACGAGACGTGCATGCTCCACAAAACCACGAACCATTCGGTGTCATGTTCGGGTTCGTACGGAACTCTACACACTTTCACAGAGCAACCGAGCCTCCACATGTAGTGCTTGCATGTCTACTACATGGCATCACATTCACTTTTTGTAGTCGAGTCTGTTCTAGTTTATCGCATCACACTGCATTACGGTAAACTACACTACATTACACCACATTACATCAAACACGTTGGAACACAGCACGTGGTAATGCACTACATTGCCTGACCTTGTATGTTTCATTAAATATCGTTACGCTACAATAATTACATTTCAGTGCATTATGTTATGCCACGTTGCGTCATGCTGGACAACGTTTCACTCCACTGCATTGCCACGTTAGATTGCACTATGTTGCAAGATGTTGCGGTATATTTCATTGCATCACACCGCACCCACAGGACATTGTACATGACATTGCGCATAAAAACACGTGACATTATATAACATGACATGGCATAGCAAGACGTTGCCATGTCATATCTTACCTTCTCATGTCATATCCTATCAGATCACACGGCGCTTGCTTGCATTTCACGCTTATGCCTGGCTTAACAACTTGGGCACGGTGTGTGTGTGTGTGTGTGTGTGTGTGTGTGTTTGTGTGTGCGTGTGCACCGGTGCTTGTATATGTATGAAACTGTATGTCTGTATGTATGTATGCACGTGCGTATGTATGTACCTGTGTTGGAGGGTTCCCCAAACACGTTTTCTAAACTCCATATTTTGGCCTGCAAGACCACGATTTGCCACAGTTCGGGACCTATGTTTCCACAGTTCCCGGCCTCGTGTTTCCACAGTTCGGGGCCTGTGTTTCCACAGTTCCTGGTCCTGTTTATGCATAGTGCCTGGCATGCGTTTCCACAAATTTGGGCTTGCTTTTTCAGTGGTCAAGGCCCGTGTTTCCACAGTTTCTGGTGTCGTTTTTCGATACCGCCGGGCATGCGTTTCCACAAATTTGGGCTTGCTTTTTCAATGCACAAGGCCTGTGTTTCCACAATTTCTGGTGTCGTTTTTCCATAGTACCTGGCCTGTGTTTCCACACCTTGGGGCTGGCTTTGTGCCCACAGTTCGGGGCCTGCTTGAAGCTTCATTTTTGTAGAATTCCCGCATTCCAGCTCGAGAGATGTCGAAGAGCAACAGGGTAAACGCCTGTCACGCCTGTCCCTTAGACTTTAAACTTTAAACTCTAGTCTAAACGCCTACACCGACTTACACTCCTAGCCCAAGCCCAGGCCCTAGGCTTAAGCTTTAGCCCCAAACTCCCAAACCCAAAGCCGCATGCATTTTTTTTACAAAAAGTAGATTACGAAAATTTGAGCATTTTTTTCTGCCAAGCGAACGATGTTGTGGAAACCCCGCCTGGCGACTGTTGTGGAAACTTGGTTGGCGTCCGCGGAAACTTGCGGAAACTTGTGTGGAAACCTGGAAACTTGTGTGGAAACTCGGCCGATCGTTGCGGAAACTGGTGTGGAAACCTGCGGAAACATTTGTGGAAACTCGGCCGCTGGTTGCAGAAACTGTTGTGCAAACCTGCGGAAACATTTGTGGAAACTCGGCCGGTGGTTGCGGAAACTGTTGTGGAAACCTGCGGAAACATTTGTGGAAACTCGGCCGGTGGTTGCAGAAACTGTTGTGCAAACCTGCGGAAACATTTGTGGAAACTCGGCCGGTGGTTGCGGAAACTGTTGTGGAAACCTGCGGAAACATTTGTGGAAACTCGGCCGGTGTTTGCGGAAACATTTGTGGAAACTCGGCCGGTGTTTGCGGAAACTGTTGCGGAAACCTGCGGAAACATTTGTGGAAACTCGGCCGGTGGTTGCGGAAACTCTTGTGGAAACATGGTCGTGGAACGTGTGTGAAACGTGGGAACTCTAAACTCGTAAGCCCTTCGGGCCTTGCTTCCGCACATGTTTCCGCATATTGTTCTCAGAGCTCCACAGCGTTGTCCGCAGAGTTTCCACCGAGTGTCCGCATAGATTCCGCAGAGCTCCACAACGTTGTCCGCAGAGTTCCCACAGAGTGTCCGCACAGGTTCCGCAGAGTTTTTCAACGTTGTCCGCAGAGTTTCCGCAAAGTATCCGCAGAGTGTCCGCAAAGGTTCTTGACAAGTCACACACCTGAACGAGAGGTGGGCGGGGGGGAGGGGAGGCGGAGGCTGGGGCGGGGGTTGTCTGGGACAAGTACCTGTAACATCCTGTAACCTGACTAGGACTTTTCTTCCCCTAAACCCCTGCATAATCCTAAACCGAAAACCTTAACCTGACGAGCCTCTGTTTCAACGATACAATAACACCTCTGATGTAGAAAACACACACACACACACACACAAAAAAAAAAACGGACCACGGATTTTATAGGTCACGGGAAAACAGGAGCCAGATTTTATAGGTCACGGGGCACACAGGAAGTGACCCTTATTTGTGTGTAACCATAAATGACAAAACAAGGCGCTCGGATTTTATAAACCCAAAGAGCCTCAACCAAACGCACCATCAACCAAACAAGTCATATTATTGCTGCTCGCCACTTATCAGACCATCCCCTCAAACCGACTCAAACCTGCTCCGAACTGACCCCAACAGCACAGAAGGCTTAAATGTGGCCTGGCTTCAGGGTAGTAAATTCGGTAATTGGTTATGTTCGGCACCAAGAAGTGAGGAAACACTGTTGTGTTCAGCACCACGGTGTGGAAACTCTGTGCTTCTTGGCCCCAAAGCATGTGGAAACACTGTTGTGTTCGGCCCCCAAGCGGCGTGGAAACTCTGTGTTTCTTGGCCCCAAAGCATGTGGAAACACTGTTGTGTTCGGCCCCAAACGGTGTGGAAACTCTGTGTTTTTTTTCCCACAAGCATGCGGAAACACTGCTGTGTTCGGCCCCAAACGGTGTGGAAACCCTGTCTTTCTTGGCTTGAAAGCATGAGGGAACATGGCTGACAGGTCGTAGCGTTTCTGGAGTTTAGAGCGGCCCTTGAAACGTGTTTGGGGAACCCCCCAATACCTGTGTGTATATAAGTATGTGCGAGTATGTGCTTGTATATGCACCTGTATCTATATACGTGTACTTATATATATATATACATATATATATATATATATAGATGTATGTATGTATGTATGTACGTATGTATGTATGTACGTATGTATGTATAATTTAATACACATACACGGACATGATATGCACATGCAAGCCCTGGGAATCTGACAGTACCTTTCAGATCCTCTAGCAGGGTCGAGATCGCCGAGGGCTCGATCTGGAACGTCTCCTGGAGGTGGGTATTAGATCTGCTGGGGAGTATGGATCCGGGAACCGAGGATGCTGGCCGTTGGTTGATAAGCCCCTTTAAAGGTCATCGAGGTCGTTCAGGAATTAATCGTGGGCACTCATACTTCGTGACCCTCTAAGTGGCTCACTGTTGTCGCTGCTGCTATTAAGACAAGTCTTTCCATGGACCACATGTTGGCCGAGGCTTACCTGTAACGAATCAGGCGGGGCAGGTTATGTCTAAGGTGCAAATCCGGCTAGCCCCAATTTGCCCCAATTGCGTTGCGCTGTCCTGGCTTAACCGAAGAATGGTAAACAGTGATAGCATCCTTTGAAACCTCCCGGGTCCCGCCGGCAAATAAGCCGGCCCCGGAACTCGATGCAACGGCTCTCCACGAACTGTTTTCGCCAGTAGTTTTCAAATCTTGGGCCAAGGCAGTGGCTGTTGATATGTCAGTGCTAACACAAATCATGAATCATTGCACAGTACCGTCAATATAGCTCCGTCCTTGATGTCCGCACGGTAGACTCCCACACGCATGCATTCCACTCGTGCCCCCTGGACAGGCAACGAAGTGGAGCTAGAAGATGTTTGACAGCTCACGAATCACGAATACTAGAGTTACTCGAGTGAAGCTGCTGTCTGCGTCAGAACTCGCATTCGAGCCGATGCCAAATCCAGAAACAAATGGCAGGTCGCCCAATGGCTAGCTTTGTCACTGAAAGCTTCTCGACAACGGAATGAGATCGGTGGGGTATGTTCTTCTTCCGCAACAAGAAAAACAAAGGTCGCCACCGCTCCCCTACGAGTACTGAGTTCCTACGGTCCGACGTTCAAAAATGTTACGTCGCTCTTCAAAAAGACAGAGCCTGAGAGACACGAGAATGGTTCTAGTGATGGACATGGCAAAGCGAAGCACAGGGGACATGCAAAACATGGCTGACGATGTACATGCCGGTGACCTAGTAAGAAAGACAATGCCGGCTCGATAGGCGCCCACTTAAGGTTGCCTGTTTAAGAGTTCTCTGTGTAGGATTCGACTACCTAGTCGAGATCTCTTATAGTCACATCTTTCACAGCGAACTCTGCCCGGTCAGGCCTCGTAGGTGGACTGCTCAATCAAGCGGTTCGTGCCCTGAAGTTCCAGCTTCAGGTGCAGTGCTGATGCGTCATAGTTGCTGCCTGTTACTGTTGTGGGCTTCAAGTTTGCAGGCTGTGCTCAGAGGTTTTCTCAGGGCAGCTTCGGCGGGACCGCGAAAACTAAGTCCGAAGGTCTCAAGGTTTAAAACAGACACATCCAGAACGCAGTCAGGGGGCACAGAACAAAGTGTTGGCAAATAACAAAGTCAATGAACTGTAGCGGTACTTCTGTTAAGTCGATAACTCCAGCTGAGGCATGGAAGACCGCGGGCCAGCTGTGGCAGAAGATGGACAGCTCAAGGCAACAGTGGAGTTCATAAATTGTTTTAACGCAATTTAAAACAATGTTGTAAAAATTTAACCATTCAGTGGAGTTCATAAACCCCTCGCGGTATTGAGAGGTTTTGCCCAGCTGCCACCAGGAGGCGGTGCCTCTTCCCAACGCATGGAGAGCGAGATCAGAGAACTAGGCGTTGGCAACTGGCGGCTATCTTCGCGAACCTACATTAGTACGGACTTACTGAGATCCGCTTTCTTCCACCGCGGCATTGAACAGCCAGGGTCAATACTGAACAGACAAGGCTATGAAGAGGATGTAGCATCCAGACGCACTCCATACTCTTTCTTCTGCATAGCCGAGCTAATAATGCTCCAGTCTTCCTTCTGCTTTGCCTCTGTGCTGTCTTTCCTTTGCACAGCGTGTATTCGCAAGAAAGCGAGTATACATGCATCAAACCCACTAGCCTCAAGAAGCGACCGGTAAAGACACTCTGCAGGCTGGGCTTGACCAACTTTTTCCCCTGGCAGCGACACCGCCGAGTTGCGAGATGAAACTCCCCATGGGTCACCCCAAGGTCTCGTCTCAATCATAGATGCACACGGTGAAGAGAAGAGCTACAATAAGCTCCTAGTTGATACAGTAGCAACCTGGGTTCATGCTGGGAGCACTGGTAGGATCTCGCGTTCGATTGCAGACACCTCGGGCCGTCCTGACTTTCACCCGCGCTGCGTGAACAAGCGCGAGCCCGCACCCAATTTGCAGGCGCAGTTTCGGCCAAACATGGATCTACAAAAAAGTGCCAGTTTTGTGGCATGCTAGCAAGAAGATCCTAGAGATGTAGCTAAGCAGATTTCTCTCCATCGTCAGCTTGGGACGGCTTTGGCCGTGACTCGCTTGGATCTGTCGACCACAATCCTTTGCAAACCCAGGTTCGTGCACATGCGGGTGAGGCACGAACGCCTCTGGGTAAAGGGCTTGCTGCCTGGGGCATGCCGCGGGCCTACAGGAAAATTGGCACCTGGAAGTGACATGACGGCCGTCAGTGAATGAACTTACAACAGCAAACCTGGCTTTTCCTGATACGTGTGTACGACATGGACTTGCTGACCCTGCGCCCTGAGGAACCAGCTCTTCGAGAGAAGAGAGATTTTGATAACATCAGACAAGGCACTGCTTCTTGTCAGAGGGAAGAGCACCTTCCCATAGTTTCCGGATGCTGATCCGGACCTCTTTGTTGACCTTCAGGCTGGATCTTCGAAGATCAGCTTTCTATTACGCACTTATTCCGTTACTACACTGTACATGGTAGGGTTCCGAATGTTTCGTGGCATGTACTCATGGCTTTTGCACTGCAGGTAACAACGGATCTCAGCCCACACGTATCCTCGAGAGGACCTGTGCCAGCGATAGGTTCGCCCAGCCCAGTGTGCGTTTCGTTTCTTCGGTCTTCCTCGTCAGAACCTAGTTAACTGATACAGAACTTGTCGGAAGTCCTTGGAAGAAAGAACATAGCACAATGGAACCAAACAGGCATCCTGGTATCTGTTCTCCAAAGGGTACATCGTGAGGCATGGCACGGTACATACCAGAACTTATTGCTGAAAACCAGGCAACTGCTCACTCTTGCGCCTGACATAGTATGCCAGATAGAACAAGAACAGCGCAGAGCAGAATCAAGCAAAGCAAAAACTGCCACATACCGCACGCCGGCTATGGAAAGTATGGCGGAGCATGCGCCCGTGGTCAGTATGAAATACCTGCGTTTGGTATGATGGTCTGTACAGGCATGCACTACTGCATGATAGCATGTGTACGCACCCGAGTGCACACATACTGAGGTGTGTGAATAGTTATGGTGGGTCATGGTGGTTACGCAGCCTGCAATGTCTCTGTAAGAACTTGTACCGGGCACGCATGAAGAAGTGTTTGTGAGTCCGTGAGGAAATATCGACGGCGGTGTAACTCGTAAAACGAACGATCACATCGGAGGGCATGTAGCAGTCTGTTTGCTCCATTTCTTGCTCTTCACGGTCTGGATGTGGCCAGCGGAGTATGACGAACATCGTAGGGTGAAGTATAGTCGCATGTGACAAGGAGCATCAGGATGAACTTGGTGGCTTCAGACTGATACTTGTGTCAGATACAGGCAAGAAGGACAACTACCTATATACAACAA
Organism: Symbiodinium sp. CCMP2592; assembly: GCA_905221615.1. Lineage (NCBI taxonomy): Eukaryota > Dinophyceae > Suessiales > Symbiodiniaceae > Symbiodinium > Symbiodinium sp. CCMP2592. Next base: position 351,969 of record CAJNDT010005490.1, on the reverse strand, counting down.
CTACTCTAGTACTTCTACTACTACTACTACTGCTGCTGCTACTACTACTACTACTACTACTACTACTACTACTACTATTACTAGCTGCTGCTACTACTACTACTACTACTACTACTCCTACTACTGCTTCTTCCTGCTTCCACACTCCTGGTTTTGCTGCTGCTTCTACTACTACTACTACTACTGCTGCTGCTGCTGCTACTACTGCTACTACTGCTACTACTGCTACTACTGCTACTACTGCTACTTCTACTTCTGCTTCTGCTTCTACTCCTACTAACACTATTACTAGCTGCTGCTGCTACTACTACTACTACTGCTGCTGCTACTACTACTACTACTGCTACTACTGCCTCTTCCTGCTTCTACACTCCTAGTTTTTCTGCTGCTACTACTACTACTACTGCTACTACTTCCACTACTACTGCTACTTCTACTTCTGCTTCTATTCCTACTCACCTACTCCTACTGTCGCTCCTACCTCTACTTCTACTTCTACTTCTACTCCTACTGCTACTGCTACTGCTACTGCTGCTGCTGCTGCGACTGCGACGGCGACTGGACTGAGTCTGCTGCTCCTGCTGCTGCGACTACTACTACTGCTGCTACTAGTGCTGCTGCTACCAATAATAATAATCCTGCTGCTGCTGCTGCTGCTGCTGCTGCTGCTGCTGCTGCTATGCTACTGCTACTTGTACTGCGGCTGCTGCTGCTACCGCTACAGGTGCAACAGCTACGGCTGCCCTTACTATTACTGCCGCTACCACTGCGACGACGACGTCGACGACGACCACATATTGCACTACGACCGGTAGTAGCGCTGCTATTGCCACCAAACGAGCGAGAGCAAAAATCATTCTGATTCGTGTCCTTTGCAAGAAATCGCTCAAGCAATTTCAGCGGCGTGCCTTGATCTCCAGGTCCTTGCGCTGCTCCTGCACTCGGTGTTTGCATTTCAACTTCTGGTGAGGGTCCAGGTTGTGGATCGTGCCTTCGCTTTATTTGAAGTTTGTTTTCAGGCTACTTGCATCATAGTACTTTGTACAATTGCCTGTTCTGCGTGTCACAACCACTTCCGGTATGACCTGTCTTCGCGATTGTTGTTTTCGCGTTGCCTCATTGCTGTTTAAACCGAACGTTGTAGCCTTGCCATCACTGTCCTTACTAGTGATTGGCACTCTTCTCTCGCGAATGCTGCTACTCGTACTATTTCCAGTTCCGTGCTGCTCGGAACAAGGGCTCTTCCCAGAAAGGAGACCCAAGTTTGAAATAGTCCCAGTATGCCTGCTTGAACTCTGGCTGTCAACGAAAGGCTGAGTTTAGGCCACAGACGGCGCACCGAAAGTACCATCATTGCTCTCATGATATATCGCGTCCGATGTCACCGACATTTGTTCTTTGTCTGAATGGACTGCTGTCTCTTGATATTGGTAGCCTATAGGACTCAAGATCCCACAGCGGAACAATGTGCGAACCTGTGTTGCCGTAGCATGCTCAGTTTGGACCAAAGCAAGCGGCCACCCATACCCCAAAATTGTGCAAAACTCTCTCAAAACCCACGTGACCTTCTGACTCCCTGTTGAAGCTCAGGATCCCGGATTGAGGGTGGGTCGATGCCCTTAAGACTCGCAATTTTGGATGAATTGCGGAGGGTGTGTCGTGTGGCTCGGGTCTGCCTCAAGTCGTAGTTATAGCATTCGTTGGCCAACATCCCCAAAGCATAATTTATTCGAATGCTGCAGCATGGCTTGACACTAAATTCACTGAGCAAGCGCTGGACGAGCCGCCCAAGAAGTACTAGTTGGGTCTGATGGTTGATGATTGTGGTGACAATCAGGCAGGGCACAACAGACAGAACTTCGTGGAAGTCTGTTTCGAACGTCATACACGATTTCGCTTGCCTTCACTGCCTGATCAGTCTAAACTTTGGTTTGAGATCATGACTCGGTTGCTACTGCTCCATGACTCTGCAGTGCACTCAAACGCCGAGCTTCCTTCGTGAACAGCGCCGCAGCTTCACCAAACGTGGTACCAGCCACTGCCTGCTGACAGCTGCACTGATCCCCTTGGACGACGATGCATCGGTGCGCGAAGCTTTGTCAGAATCAGGTACTCCGCACCAACTTCAACGGGTCCCTGCACACCCAGTAGCCAAAGCACTTCCGGCACCCAAATTCCACAAGCCGCTCTGAAGCCATCAATAACCCTGCAGCCACTGCGCCTCGAAACGGGGGATCAGCTTTTTGGCCTCAGCAGCGGATTTATGGGATTATTGGCCGCCGGAAGTCGAAGTCTTGGGTGAGCGTTCAGCATTTCTGCGGCCAAAACTCGCAACGAGGAGTTACCACGTAGAAAGCGCTTGCTTAGTGCACGGGTTCTTTGATGTGTGCTTGCGCAGCTGTGCTTTTTCCGGTGCGTAGGATCTAAAGACCGAAAGTCTATGCAGTCAGCCTGCAGGTTTCAAAACTCTGAGGTGGATGGGAGTGGGATGATGGGTGGATGGGTGGGTGGCTCTAAAGTTGTGGGTTGCATCTGTACGGGCAACTAGACTTTCAGCATTCCATGCTGTGAGCTATAGCCAGTGAGAATGAGAGCCCCGCAGCATAGGGGTCAAAAGGCTCTGGAGAACCACGGTAATTAAGCTCCAAGCCCGGCTTCTTGCCAAGTCCCCGGCTGGAGGGAGTTTCCAGTTTGGGTCGCAGAAGCGACCTTCGTAGCGCCGTAGAGGACTCATAAAAATAAGTTTGTATGCACATCACTAACGCAAATTCGAGTTCGAATATGGACACCTTCTATATGATTCTATCTTACAAGAACAATCAAGGTTCCGACCACAACGGTGGTGTGCCATGAAGTTCTCGATGCCTTCCTGAACCCGGCACAAGTTGCTGTAATTACAAGGGGCGAGAAACTCACATGCTTGCGTTCTTGCCTGGACTAACAACACAAATCCGTTGATCTTGTGTGAACGGCTCTCTTCCAAGTCGCAGTCAGCCCTACCGGTTGTAGCACTGTCGCGGCAGGCTCTCTGCCTCCCCCCCTCTCTCTCTCTCTCTCTCTCTCTCTCTCTTTCTCTCTTTGCCCCTCTCTCCCTGTCGTCCAGGCCTGAGGCAAGATCAATCCCAAAGGAGCCAGAGACCGTGATCTGAAAGCCCGTATGAACCACTGTGTGTGCCGTTGCGAACGCCCGTGAGGGTTTCCAAGTTAAGCAATGACAACGCCAAGGTTGCAGTGATGGTGTGCGTGTTTGGAGCTTGGGAACACTTGAGAAACAGTTGCAGCCAAGTCCTGCCCGAGATCTGTGCCACCAAACTCCTGCATTCAGCGTTATGCGATGGCTGCATCGAGTTCGACACATGCAACAGCCGAAACTTGCCATTCTCACCTGTGGTTGCGTGACTGTGATGCCCTTGCCGCTGCCTCTTCAGATTGGAATTCATGCAAATTTGGCAGCGTCACTGCAAGAAGGCTCGAATGTGCTTACATCAGTTTCTAGCGGCTCGAGCGTTCAACCGAAGTCTCTGAGGCCTGTCACACCTCTTCTACCCCGCCCTGCAGTCCTTTCCCTTGCTGTGGATCACGGGGTCGGTGAGGATGTAAAAGCCTCGTTATTCGAGCAACCACTCGGAACCACCGGTCTCATCCATTTTGGCATCGTCAAGTGCGAGACTTACACCACGCATTTTGAGGCAAGAGCCATCGTAGCGACCACCCTGTAGGTCGCACAGCAGATATTGTCCGTTCCTTCGCTCGACACGCTTAGGATTGTAAGCGCAAGGCGTTGGGCGAGATTTTGCTACAGACGTGCATGCCAAGGCTCGAGATATGGTAGGAAAAGTGCGACAAGGCCTGCATTGTTGCCGTGTCTGGCTCGGCATAGCCAGTATTGCTGTTGAAGCGAAAATAGGTACCTCGGAGCAGAAGCTCATGCCTAAGCACCTGATGGGTGCTTCACACATGCATTCAGAGCCACGATGAAATGAACGGGTTGTTGTGTACTCTATATATATATATATATCTATATATATATATATATATATGTACATGTATATATTATGTGTATACATACGTATGTGTGTGTGTGTCCGTGTATACCGATGTTTGTTTTCAGACTATACAAAACACATACACATGCTTTTATATACCCTACCCCCACCCCCATCCCCCTGCAACTACAATTACAACTGCTGCTGCTATTCCTACTCCTAATCCTACCCCTACTCCCACCCCCACTCCTACCCCTACCCCTGCCCCACCCCTACCCAAGTGAAATCAACATCGGAGAAGCGGCCTTGAATCATCGGCTCGACGAGGACCTGGCATGGTGAAAACAAAGTCTGGTTCGCGCATTTTCACATGCGCATCTCTGTCCTGGTCTTCACCGGAAAACCCAAAAAGCTGCCAGAAAAAAACCATCGAGGAGTTCCTGAAGCCGGACCTTGTGTCCCGCAATTCGGCCGCCAGAGCCGGACCAAACCTCCGGCTCGTTGAGATAGACGCGCTTGCTGACCTTTGGGTTAGGGTCGAGAATACAAGTTCTAGGCATCCCAAGCTTGTTAGCAGTACTGGAAGGGGAGGTCGGGTTCAGGCGTTGGGTGTGGATACATCTGCGATGTAAATTTCAATTTTTTGGTTACCTTGTCCTTCACGGCCGTACGTCTCGGGGACTCGTCTGACACGGCAGCTGCGCATCATACGATCTGCGCTTCGATATGCTTCGATAGAAAAAAACAAGTGGAACTGGGGAAGGCGTGGCCGGTTCGACTTGCCTTCCAGGGAAAATTGCGCACTCCGAAGCTCACAGATGTGTTCTCAAGCTGCATCTACGAGGAATCGATATTTCAACTGGCACGTCAAGAATATTGACTGTATCAAACATAACATTGTGCCTGTATTGGTGCGATAGAAATGTGTTTGGGTGTTCAGTACCGGGAGCGGCATGTCTGTCTGGGGGTTATGTTTCGCGGTGTGAATCGGGGTTATGTTTCGGGGAATGTTCGCAAGATTCCGTGAAAGCTACCAACTTTTTTTTCACATATAATCATACAACTATTGTAATGTACTTCGTTTACTGCTGCAGTTCAACATTTGGAAACACTTTGCGGCTGGGCAGCGCTTGAGTTTCGGGGCTTTAGGGTTTACGGCGGACAGCTCCAAGCTAATGGCTCAAGGAGACACAGGGCCCACCTAGTCTAGCCAAGCAAGCCACAAAAAATATGGCTGCCAAGGCACGATGTTTGCATCGTTGAATTTCTGAATCAGCTGCCCAGCCTTCGATTACAGGACAGCAGGTTGCAGCGACCGTAGCGCCAACTCTCAATCTGAAAGATTCTGAGCCTGTGAAACCCAAGCTCTGTTCTCAGAAAGAGGAAGTTGCAGCTCGCAAGTGGTCGAGCGGTGACTGTTGGGATGCCGCACAGTCCCTTCGAAACCGTCCAAAATGCTTTAAAGTGGCAAGGTCTCAGATAGATAGCGTTGAACATGGGCTACAACCTCTTTATCATCCAGCATCCCTGGCTGTACCCCCCGGCAGCAGCTGCATTCAACAGCGTGCTTCTTCAAAACACTAAGTAGATTCACATCGTAAGTTTGGGCAAGGCCTTTCCCCGAATCGAGGCTGGACCTCATCGCGATCCGAATCTAAAACTCCGGGCATTGAGAGATGTCGGTCGCGACCCGCCAAACTCTGCAGGCTACCCCGAGGATGCACAGTTCGCTGCATGCGCCTGGCCTTCTTGACGGCTTGGACATCGGCCTTCATGCAGCTGGGATTGGCTGGTGAAGCATGACAGCGTGGGCTGACGCGTCCGACCCATGAGTAGTACAGTAAACTTACAGTAGTTCAGCCATGACTACCTTTGCAAGTCTTGTGTGTGTGTCGATTTTCCCAGTCATGAAACATGAGACTCTGGATCGGAATCCATCGCAACATTGGGCAAACCCCACATACTTTAATCTTGTGCAGAACAGGTCTGCAAAAAGACCCGTGTAGAGCAAAGCATTCATCTGACAAGCAAAACCCCTGACCCACATGCTCTGAAGGTAACAACTTCCTCACAACGAAAAGATTTCCTGGTATCTGTCAGCGACAAACTCAACTACTGCTGGCTTCAAACCATCTTGTCAGCTCGGAGGGTCTTTAGAAACTTCCCTGACACTAAGCAAAGCTACCTCGCCTTTCTCGTGTCGCACATAGACGAGTCTACTCGAAACCGCATGTGAAAAGTGGATCTTCACATGCTGTTGTTTAGACCAAGCTGAGACCACAGGGTTGAACGCTGTGTTGGCTGCAGATGGTCAGCATCTTACTTGACCTCGCCTCGAAGAACGTTGCTTCGTGGACGCTTCCAGTCTTGAACTCTTTCATCACCTCGTGTATTCTATTCGGTGACCCAGTGACTAGATAACAGCTGTCCAAGGTATCTCTCCAAGAGACCGAGTGAAGCAGAGCTCTGCTGCCATCACTGTCGAACCACGAATCCGCAGAGCAGAATATGTAGATCCCCAAAACGCCCTCATCAACATGTCTCTGCCCATTGCTTTCGACACGTTTACGTGCTCTGCCTGTGCTACCTGTTCTGGCACAAGGGTCTATACTCTTCTTACCTTAGCCCCCAAGTCTTGACACGACAGCTCGGGCCACGAAGCCGACTTGCAAAGAATCAGCCTCAAGGCTCACTACCATCAGAAAGCACAGAACTACGACCTCCACATCTAGTCGGCCACCATCGAGAGACGATGGCATCCTCAACTCCCAAATGCTTTCAGGCATGCTACGCACTCCTCCCCCTCTCGGGGTCCGGAGAGGTAGACGCCTTTGTAGACATGGCGGAAGCCGCCTCTCAGGCTTCGGGGCTATGCTACAGTAATTAGCTGCTAGGAGACAGCGTACTTCGCGTGAATCCGCTGCTCTCAAGGCAGCATGGACAACAGCACTTGGCAATCTTGCTTACATGCGAAAGTTGCCGATGAGCGAACAAACCAATCCCTGCAACCGTCCAACCCAAACTCTCACAGGCAGACGGTCCTTCTGCGAAGCGCTCGTTCGAGAATCTGGCCTTCGGCAGGATGTGGGCTGCTTGAAATGGTTGTGTGTCTTTGGATAGCTTACCCAGCAAATACGCATGCATGTAGGTATGTATATATGGATGGATGGATGTATGCATGTATGCGTATAAGCATATGTTTATGTATGTGTCTTTGTCTGTCTGCCTGTCGGTCCGTCTGAGCAGGCCGCCAGCAGCTAGACAGAGGAACAGAGATACATGCAGACGCGCATAAGTACTGTCAGTATGCACAGATGCTAACAGGCATGCACCACGATGGCCAGGATTGCGAAAACGACAAGACAATCACCTGCATCATATGGTGAAATCAAGACCTGAACCAACAGTCTGGGAGCCACTCGATCACTTAGCCAAGTATAGCTAGCCCCGAACTGATCCAATGTCTTCTCCCCTACACAGAGCAGAGAAGTGTGTCGCGAGGTACGACAAGCCAGCCAAAGAATACAACATCCTTGTAGGGTTGCGTGCCTCTCATTAGTGCGTAACTTATATCTCGACTGTCCGCATGCAGTTATCAACTTACCGGCCTGATTCGCAAGCTACAGGGTGGTGTCTTTACCGTGTGGAGTCGGAGTTATGCTTTGGGCGCGGGCGAAGGGTTCCGAGTCAGGCTAAAGCATATGCGTCCATAACAAGTTTGCCTGCACATCCGTTCCGCGAGGGGCGTTCTGCACGAACACGCCGCAGGCAGGGCCATCTTCTTTGCGTCGCTTCCTTCAGTATGAGCTTGGGATGCACGGCAGCAGGGAGCTGCTTCGGCGCAGAGTTGCTGCGTTAGCTACGGTCAGCGGGAGAGCTTTACTGTAGGGAGGTCGACTCAGGGGCAATAGCTTTACTGTAGGGAGGTCGACTCAGGGGCAATGCTTCCATGCTTCAGGTGCCGGCACCATGACTCAAGTGGTGTCTGTCTACCTGCTGCTAGCCTCCACACTCACACGCCGGAAGCGAGTCCAATTCCACTTCCACGTCAACTGGTCCGGATCGCAAATGCATCATAGGACGGTTGCTCATAAAGCCCTGATACATTGCACGGGGCACCTATCATGCTCAGGCTTTCTTAGACAGCCCAACAAAGCTCGACAACGACCCGAAGTGTCTTGAGGACCACGCCGTGCCGGCAGAGCAGCTGCAGGCTTGCGCTTCACATTGCTGACCGTCTTTCGTTTGACCGGCATTATGAGCAGTTGCTCCTATCTCGACTGTGATCATGACTTGCTCTTGGCGTTCATGGATTTCAGATGATGAGAGTCGACAGCGCTCCAAACAGCGTCCAAAACCTTTCGGGGCCTACTACTGGGTTCGGATCAAGTCCGAGAAACGTTTGCATGCCCATCTTGACATCTACTCAACTCCTGAAACAGGACGGCGAGACTTTGAACCCCACACCATATAGACATAACAAGACTGCCGTCAGATGTCGTACTGAGCTAGGCGATTCGTGGTTTGGCCTGCAGCAATGCTGTTTATGCTGTGCGACAACTCAAACTAACTATAGCTGCAGCTTTTCCATGCTACTGGCTGTATAACATGGACACCCATTTCAACAAAGAATGTGCCGGGACGGGGGGGGGATTCACGGCATAGCTGTCTGTGTATTCAAGTTGTTCATGGCTGGAAGTTAGCAGGATTCAGCAGGAAATGCCTGCGGATGCACCCCGGGTTGACCGATCTGAGGCTCTACTGCTTGGCTTGGCCAGGCAAATAGGTGTGGGCGATATTGAGTGTGGCTTCTCGTCGGGTCACTTCGAAGTTATATGATGCGGCGATCATGAAATTGAAGAGCACGTCTTATGACATGTTCATCTGTGACCAACACTATCACTAGCTTTGTGAAGCGGCTGGCAGCACCTCGTGGTACTGCAAAGGAGGGTCGTGGTGCTTGTTCGGGAACAGAACCTGTTGAGCATGATAACAATTTGGTGGCTGCCTGAACTTCTCTACTGTACCTTTGCTACGGAGCTTCAGCGACTTCGCACACGCTGCCTGGACACAGTGGTCTGCGAGCACACATCTCACCAAACAACTGCCAAGCGCCGTTACCACAAAAAGGTCCGTGGCTGTTGTAGCCCAGATTTGGGCTCAGTCAAGCTATCTTGGAGTTGCAGATGGAAGTCAAGAGTCTTCAAGCTTCCGAGCTGTGTGCAAACGTGCCAGCAGCACGTTGGCATGGGCAGCCTGCCGGAAAGCCATGTCTTATAGGGCTTCTAGGCTTCGGCTTCCTGCTCACAGTCTGTTGCGTGGCTAGGCCTCGAGTTGCCTGGGTCTCTTCTCTCTGCTTCGGGTAGTCGCATGCAGTTTTTGCTAGGTTTTATTGCTTGGAGGGATGTCCGCTGGCGTTTGTCTTGAGGGGAAGGAGAATTAGTCTGCTAGTGGAAAGAAAATATGCTAAACTGCTAAACCTTGCAGGCATGCAGGCACAGTGCTGCAAAGACAGGGAGGGCGGGCCTGGTTCATCAGCAAGGACTCGCAAAGAGTTCCAGAACCCTGGCCGGATTTGAGATCACAGAAGAGGTAGGATAGCTCAGGCTTCAATCTTTCGACTTAAGCCGTTGATCCACTCACAACCTTATAAATCCTGGGCCCCTCAAGCTCTAACCAAAAACACACTGCAATTAAGAGTCTTGGTGGGGTCCAGGGTGTTTGGTGTCAGCATAGGCATAGTGGTTTCAGTGGCAGAAGCCCCAGAAAGTGTACAACTTGAACACCACGGAAAACCAACTTTAACCATTGGCCCATTCATTGCGCATAGAGTACTAAGAAGTGCAGAAGCAAGGGAAACCGCTTGGCCTTTATAGGCTTGGGGCGATTACCAAGGGGCCTGCCATCTCCTTCTGATGCAAAACTTTCTCCTTTGTGTTGCTGCGGCCATTCCCACTGCAGCTGCTGGAGTCTAAAATCATGTCTATTGTTGTTGCAACTGCGGCTGTTGCTGCTGTCGGTGTCGTCGTCGCCGTCGTCGTTGTTGCCGCAGGTAGTGGTGCTGCGGCTGCTGCTGCTCAAAATTCCAAGAGGGATGCTCTGTCTCCGTTAGAGCTGACATGCACAGGACAGCACGGCCTTACGAAGCACTTCATCCGGGCCTCGAGGGTGCATGCTTTCTCATGTCATAAGCCTCTTATCCGTGGATTCGAAAGGTGCGATGGCATGGCTTTCCTTACCCACCGAATCCAGTAGTTTACATAGCTTGAAGATTAGATCGAAGGCGCCAGCAAGGTACCCTAGGAATGGACTTAGTGCGTGAGATTGCACGAGTTTACATAGAAATGTCCGAGATTAAGTCTGAGACATGAAATCCCACGAGCTTCTATGATCTTCTAAGACTTTTCTTCGGCATACACCTCGTTCAGGGGAGAGATCGCACAGATTTGCAAATTCAAACTTTTCCTAGGACTTTCAATAGCAGCATCCATTGACACAGTCTTGAACAGCCACCGCCAGTATCAGACGTGCATAGCGCAGAAGATGCAACCAAAACTAAGATACCCTGAGGGAGCTAGTGCCGGAATGTCAACACCGCATGCAGCCCAAATGTTGCACCGAAAAGGCGAGTTACCCAGCGCTGCCGAAATGCCAAGGTCGATCAAGACGAAGCCTACAGATCCCTCAGCGCCACGCCGTACGGGATGATGGAGCACAGCGCGAAAATGAAGTCGTGGATGTACTGCGGCAGGAATCAACAGCTTCAGGGGTGTTGCCTCCAGAGTCGAGCCTTGTAAACTGCTTTGGCAGGTTGTGACGAAGCCAGAGTGCTTGGCAATGCTATATAGCAAGATTCGCCATTGATAGATGTCTTGCACCGCTGCATTGGCGAGCCTCGGCACTGCGCAGAAACTTGGTGCACGACGAAGAACAATTGCATTACGTTGCATTGGTGTTGTAGACAAACGTGTGAGCACGGCCAGAGAATGTCGTGTATCCAGGATCCCTCATGCACAAACACCTTGCAAAGCTAGAAAGGAGGGAAGAGTCAACAAGAGAAAGCATTCGATTCGCAGGCGGGATCCGCAAGCCTTCATGTAAAGGTAGTAGGTGGCGACCGCATCGGAGACCGAGTACCTGGCCAAGAGCCCTTTGGTTCAACCACTGCACGTAGCTGGATCAATCTGCACGATCCGAGACTGCACGCTGTCACTGCCTGCTTTTCTATGAATCTTGAACTGTTTACATCCGCACCATGCCCAAGCCCACCACTGTCGGACCAGCTCTTGCATTGTGGGCTGGGGTTTTTGGGGTTCCCCACAATAGTTACATGGAACTCCCAAGCAAAGCTCACGCTGCCAACTCCTGTGGCCGCTCCCGCGCAAAGGGTGTCATGTCCTGCACGCATGCAAGGGGTGCTGCACTAAGGCCGTGGGCCGTGGGTGACCAACACTTCATCCGCTCAAGCTTTGACATGATTTCCCAATGTGTCAGAATTCGCAGCAGATCGAACGAGTCGCAACGGGGTGATGCTGCATTACGCCTCTCAGCTTCTGAAAGCCATCCCGGGAACAACAGTGGAGAATCGGCAAGCTATATGCTAGGGAACAGCTTCTGCCCATTTTACATGTTTCTCCCTCACACACGCAGTCCCACTCTCACCCACTGACACCGATCGCCCACGCACATACCCAATACACAGTCGGTTGGCAGGTTGGAAAGCCTCCTTCCGTATTTGTCTATGTGGAGACCCAACAGGCCAAGCCACAGTGCTCCTTACAATTTTCTCGATGCTAAACGAAGCAAAACTCATCCTTGAGTCTTTAAGCCTTGAAGCTTCTAGAGATATGGCAGGAGCTGCGGCCTCCGGATCCAGCTCCACAGGGTCATACTTCAGCTTGTAGCGCCTGGGGACATTGTACATCCACCGATTGAAGCCGAATCCTGTCACGCAACATGCCAGGATGTCGTGACGGCTTTGAGACCTCGTGCTCCGCAGGGTAGGTACCTGGCATGCAGAGTGGCGGTCGGATGATTAGGCTGCCCATCCGAAACTTGAACGAAGTCGTCGGCACAGAAACAGACTTCCTACCGGGAAGTGAAGCAACCAACAGTTAAGCAGAAGCAGATCCAACATGGCAAGCCTGCTTTAGAGCAGTCTACAGCAGGGAAAGACTATGACGGCTATCCAAAAAGGTACAACGTCCCAGACTTCAAGGGTCACCAAGTTTCTGGCAGATCGACTGAGAAGCCCAACAAAAACAATGATAGGGCTTGGAGTTTTGAGCTGTCTCTACTTCGAAATGATGCTTGGACATTGCTGACTCTGATTAGGATACTCCTGGCCGTTGTACGACCTAAGATGCCTGAAACCTCGTGAAGTTCAACGAATTTTTCAGGAGTGGAGTAGTAGGTAGTAGAAACCTTGAGCCTGCAGACTACAACAGCAATGACGACAACAATGATATCACCTTCCACGTGTAGTCCTGGTCGCTGCGTATGCCAAATCTGACGCCTCAAACCTGTCTCCTGCACGGCAAACACCACCAGACCCTGAGCGAGAGCAACGGTGAAGCGTCATTGGCAGTCACCACAACTGCGTGAAAGAGCTCCAACAGTGAATAGCGTGGCAAGAGCCAGGATGGCGGCCCTAAGTAATAAGAGACATGGTATCGATGGCATCTAACCGACTCAGGCATTGTCGTTCCTCGTCATGAGAAACAGATTGCAAAGAAAAGAGCGGCAACCAGACATGAGTCTGCGATTATGCATGCAGTAGACCAGCAGTGGCAATGACGCTATGAATGAGAACAGCAACACGCATACCAATACTCCGAGCAGTACTGTCAGCTCTTAGAAACACCAGTTCTTTTTCCATATGCGAACCAAAGCCAAGTCCCGCGCGAATCTCGTTGGACCCAGGCGAAGCAGTCGAGGTGGACCATCCATTTCCCCGCCTCGATAAGCACAAGGCTTTCGGAAAGCAGCAACAGGCATCCCGAAGACCCATCCTGGAACGGTCTAAGAAGGAGGGTACAGCCTAGTAGGACTTCCAATAAGAGATCCCAGAGCTGACAGTAAGACTCTCAGACAAAACAACGCACGCTGTTGCCGGGACAGTCTTCGCTCGCAAGCACAGCTTCCTTTGCCCCTCGTTTGGGCAGGGCATGGTCATGGTGACGACAGTAGTGATGGTAATAGCGATAATGAATCAGCGGTGATGAAACAGAATACCATCGAGGTGACATAAAGGGACAGGGGACACAACTCATTCTTCAAGATTCTGAGATGATGGAGACTTACTTCCTTATGAAAGGCACACAATTACGGTGCAATTGCACCCAAAGGGCATAGTACTCCTCGTTGGGCACTTTCTGGATTCCAGCCTGCAGGGTCTCAATGTTGCGAAGTGAGTTAGCACATGCTACGAGTACAATATGATATGCGGCTGTGCGGAGGTTTCGCATCATATTGACCACTGTACTGAAGCAACAGCAGCCTCAAAACACAGTCCAAGCGGAGGACAACAAAAAGGATATCGCGAGCAGCTCTGCAGGCAACCACTTACCGAACACGCGAGCATGGGAACAAACATGACAAACATCACACGGGCTCCAGCGCAACCTTTTTTTCACTCAGAGCAATGCTGCTCATGACGGCTGCAAGAAGCATGGGGTCTAAGAATTACAAGGCCTAATGAAATGCTAATTTAGCAGAACCTAGCAACCTGCTCAAGCTGATGCTCTGGACCAAACCTTTCACAACAAGTGGGATGACAAACAGTTAAAGTCACATGCTTGACCGCATAAAGTAGCCCAGTATGATGCTGACATCAGCTGCGCCGGCACCACAAGCATAAGCAAGCTCATCCGTTCACTTTGACAGACCTGGCACCAGCAGGAGATCAGACAACTAGGCCTGTTCTCGTGGCTACAAGGCATAAACCTTCTATCACAACATATCCTATATGTATACACACACACAGAGAGAGAGAGACAGACAGACAGACAGACAGACAGACAGACAGACAGAACAGACAGAGAGAGATAGAGAGAGAGAGAGAGAGAGAAGAGAGAGAGAGAGGGAGAGCGAGGGAGGGAGGAGGGAGGGAGGGAGGAGGGAGAGAGAGAGAGAGAGGGAGGGACAGAGAGAGAGAGCGAGAGAGAGAGAGAGAGAGAGAGAGAGAGAGAGAGAGAGAGAGAGAGAGAGAGGGAGAGGGAGAGAGGTGAGATAGTGACGTGCTATACTATACTATACTTGGCTATACAGTTATACCATACGATACTATACAGCGTATGGTTTAATATACGACACTATGCCAGGCGATGCCTTGCTATGCTATGCTACGTTCTCCTATGCTTTATATCACTGCTTTATGGCATGCTGTTACTTCCCCAAAAAAATGCCACACTATGCTATGCGACTTTGATATTCTATGCTCTACTACGATATTCCATGCTCTAGAGACAATGCTATACTATTGTACTCTACCATGCTATCCATGCGAACAAACATACGTAGCGTGTACCTGAATGCCTGCATACTTACAAGCGACAGTTCGTCGAACTGCTGCTTACTCAAATAGGGAGGAGAGAGAGAGAGAGAGAGAGAGAGAGAGAGAGAGAGAGAGAGAGAGAGAGAGAGAGAGAGAGAGAGAGAGAGAGAGCGAGACAGAGAGTGAGGTAGAGAGAGAAGGCGGGTGGAGGAGGGAGAGGGAGAGGCGAGGGAGGGACAGGGAAGTGGAGGAGGTGAGGGGCGGGGATTTAGAATTTGCAATTTGCGTGCTGCACGGAGAGATCCTACCGTCTTGACACCGTATGGGACCTGAGCACCTGTCCAGGATGTCACAGCACACCGAGTTACGGGTCCTGGTTTACGAACAAGTTCAATCAACACTGGCCAGCCACACGTGGTCGCTTCGAGCTGACGGCTGTGTCCCACCATCTCTGGGCGCCTCCAACCTGGCGGAGCTGAGGGTCGAGGCATCTGAGGCAGTTGTTTTTGATGTGTTATACAGCGATCTGAATTCAGACACGCATGCCGAAAATCAGTTGCCTGACACATCCTCAACTACCAACATCAAATGCAAGTTCCAGCTCCCACACCGAAAATGCGATTCCAACAGTGTCATTCATCACAAAGAAAGCTTGGGGGACGCCGTCTCAAGCAAAACTTGGCTTAGAATGCTAGAAACGAGTTGTTGTGGGCTGCTGGTTTTGGAAACGGGTTCTCCTCTTGAAGCAGTGTGTTGCCGTAGGCCTCAGACAGATACAGGATTCAAAGGCCTGAGGCATTTTGCATTTAAGATTTGCTAAACATGCGGAAATGCACCTTAGGATGACAAAGGAACTCTGGAAGACATGAACAGCCTCGTGCCACTCATGTGGCCGCCGACGGCATCCAATCGATCCCTCCGCCATTTGGCCTGCCATATGGCACACATATGCAAAAGTAAATGAATAAGCCAAAGGCAATCATATGCACATACAGTTTTTCATGCATAAACAAATCTTTCTCAAACAAACGAGTAAAGGTCTATATATATATATATATGTACAAGAGCACCTAGACAGAGACACATACGCATACACACACAAATTTATCCATAAGCTAACACATAAATGCTGTATACATGGGAAGAAAGAAAGAGGAGGGAGAAAGAGATAAAACAGAGGGCGAGAGAGTGAGAGAGAGAGAGAGAGAGAGAGAGAGAGAGAGAGAGAGAGAGAGATGGAGAGAGAGACAGACAGACAAAGACAGAGACAGAGACGAGCGAACGAGGGAGAGAGGGAGGGAGGGAGCGAGGGACGGACGGATCAACGTCAGAAGGCACGCGGCCGGATAAAAACCAGCATGCATTCATGATTTCATACATGGCTACTTTGCGTACATGCAAACATGCACAATAAAGCTGTGTATGTGCAATTCGGAAGTCTGGTTGTGCATATAGAATCCAGTGGCCAGAATTGTGAACCATGTTCTGAATATATAGAATTGTTCAGCCATATAAGTCTGAAGCCTGACCAATCACCGCACCATGCATCCAAATTGAGTCAAGGAGCAGCAGGTCCAGCGCGCACTGTTGCAGCGCTTGCACGTAGAACCTTACTATTAAACAGTAGCGGGTGAATGCATACGTCTGATACAGCTATGGCTTGTGGTTGGCGGCAGGACTTGGGAAGCTGAGACGCTTGGCGTGCTTGGTCGAGGGCTCGGCTGGGGTGGGAACAATTGCGCAGCTGTGCTCAACTATGTCTGTCAGTCTGCATGTGCTGAATGCTAAACTCTCAATCGTTTTGAGTGCTGATCCCACGAGGTCGGTTACCGCCTGCAACACTGAGACGGCTTCGTGCTGGCATGCATGAATGCTGGCAGCGAAGTTCACTTGCTTGTTGAGTACCGGGCATTTGCCTTTGTGATCGGCGCCTGGGATGCCAGCTGGCACACGCTTGACTGTAACAATGTCACGATTCCAAGGTCTAAACCCGTGATCGTTCACCCGGTTTTGCGAAGTGTGCCGATTTTGCATGGCAGCACTCCCTCATTCAGCCATGGGTTTGGGTTTGGGTTTAGGAAAGCTTAGGGTTTAGGGTGTAAAGTCACAATCCACGTCCCAGAAGCATCAGTTATTAATGCAACTCAATCGAAGCACCAATTTGGATCTGCCGCGCCGCTGAGGCACTCTTGGCAAACTAATTATAGGTTCCGTGTTTAGGGTTAGCTGCCCGAGGCGTCCACAGGCAAGCGCGTTCCACGTGAAGCCAGGGTGGTATCGACGGCACCTGGGAAGTGAGACAGCACACCGATCCTTGAAATTAAAGGTAGCGTACAGCTGTCTTTATCAGCTTGTTGGAATGCATGCGTGTTTTTGTACACTGCCAACATCTTCCACCCATGTGCATGTTGACTCGCCTTTTCTTATCTGCCTGCCAGATGCTGCAAATCAACACGCTCCACCGCAAGAGCTCTACTTGAGCTCAGGGCACCTAACCAGCAAGTCATGCTTGCGTGCTAAGGTTCATTCACTTGGACTAACTATATGGACAGAACTTAGATGCATGGCAAAAGATAGCAAGGAGCGGGTGCCAACAGAAAGAAACATGACGACCCATTTCGGCCAAGACGATGATCAGCAATAGTCGTGGTCGTAGTCGTAGTCGTCGTAGTAGTAGTAGTAGCAGCAGCCCTAGCAGTAGCAGCAGTAGCGGTAGTGGTAGCAGTAGCAGTCGCACTAGCACTCGCATTAGCAGTAGCAGCGCCAGTAGCAGTGGCAGTAGCAGTAGCAGCAGCAGGAGCAGGAGCAGGAGCAGGAGCAGGAGCAGGAGCAGGAGCAGGAGCAGGAGCAGGAGCAGGAGCAGCAGCAGCAGCAGCAGCAGCAGCAGGAGCAGGAGCAGGAGCAGGAGGAGCAGGAGGAGCAGGAGCAGGAGCAGGAGCAGGAGCAGAGCAGAGGAGCAGAGCAGCAGTAGCAGTAGCAGTAGCAGTAGTAGTAGTAGTAGTAGTGTAGTAGTAGTAGTAGTAGTAGTAGTAGTAGTAGTAGTAGTAGTAGTAGTAGTAGTAGTAGTAGTAGTAGTAGACGTAGTAGTAGTAGTAGTAGTAGTAGTAGTAGTAGTAGTAGTAGTAGTAGTAGTAGTAGGAGTAGGAGTAGGAGTAGGAGTAGTAGGAGTAGGAGTAGGAGTAGGAGTACGACTAGCAGTAGTGAAAGCAGTAGCAGCAGCAGCAGGCAGGCGGAGGAGGAGGAGGAGGAGGAGGAGGAATAGTTGTAGTAGTAGTAGTAGCAGTAGTAGTAGTAGTAGGAGTAGGAGTAGGAGTAGTAGTAGTAGTAGTAGTAGTAGTAGTAGTAGGAGTAGCAGTAGCAGTAGCAGTAGCAGTAGCAGTAGTAGTAGTAGTAGTAGTAGTAGTAGTAGTAGTGGCAGCAGGCGTAGTAGTAGTAGTAGTAGTAGTAGCAGTAGTAGTGGTAGTGGTAGCTTCAATGTTAGTGGTAGTCGTAGTCGTAGTAGTAGTCGTCGTAGTAGTAGTAGTAGCAGCAATAGGACTTGTTGTTTTTGTTGTTGTTTTGGTGGGTTGTGGGTGGGGTTGCTGTCGTGGTGGTGGTCGTAGTTGTAGTTGTTCTTGTTGTTGTTGGTGTTGTTGCTGCTGATGCTGCTGTTGCTACTGCTGCTCTTGCTGTTGCAATTGCTCATGTTTTGCTGTTGCTTTTGGCTGCCGTTGTTACAAGCATGAAGTCGTCGCTGTTGCGGTTGTTGGTCAGTCGTGGTTGAGGCTGCTGTTGTTGTTGTGGTGGTGGTTGTGGTGGTTGTGGTGGCGGCGGTGGTGGTGCTATAACCGGTGAATGTGCTGGTGTTGTTTCTGGTGCTGGTCGTTGTCGTCGTCGCTCTTGGTTTTGTTGTTGCTGGTATTGTTGTTGTTGTTGTTGTTGTTGTTGTTGTTGTTGTTGTTGTTGTTGTTGTTGTGCCGTTGCTGTTGCCGTTGCTGTTGCGACGACGACGGCGTGCAGGCAATGTGGGTTGTTCTGCATCCAACATACGTTTGCTGCAGCAACCTTCACGCATGTCTTTCGAAGTCATGTTTGAACGACCGCTTCCATTTGCGTCGTTGTATTTGTACTGGGTCAAGGCGCTTCAGGGGTCCGGCGTTGACTCTGTACAGTAGCGCAAAACTTGATGTTTTGGGCAATTTTTCTCCAAGAATATTGTTGAGGTCATCACCCATGATAGGTGCACGGAGCCGACCCTGAACCTTGAACCCTAAACAGATATGCCCCCCCCCCCATCAATCATGGCAGTGGTGCTCTGGCAGCGGCCCGCCATCTGCAGTGACAATGCCACCGTCACCCGCCGCATCACCTTTACACAGTTCAGGGCTGCTAAATTGAAATCTCAGGGTTTCCATGATAGGGTTCGCTGTAGCAGCGAGGGTTTCAAGTTTGGTGTGTGCTTCTGGGAAGGTGTTCGGAAGCTTCGGGCAGTGTCTCCGGTGTATGCTGCAGCGGCCACAATGGTTCAAAACATTAGCTAGCAACTGCTGCTTCTGCCGTTTTTTGGTGCTCGTTCTTGCAAGGATCCCGCCTGGCCTGGCACTCCCGACTCAGTTGTCACGAAGACTTCGATGCCTCGGTGATCCGGCTTCGAGAGAAGACTGAGATCCCCGAGGCCGGAGGGCTTTGGGGAAATGATTGCAGAAGTCTCTGGTCTACTTCTCACGAGGCTTGGGGAGGTTTTTCGGGACACGCAGTGATGTGCCGCTGCTGCCGGGATTTCCGCAGCAAGGGGGTCCTCATGTGCCATTGTGCCACTGCTGACAGGCCTTCCTGGCAGTGTACTTCAGTCATTTTACGCCACAGCCTACTACCGAAGGAATTCATCGGAACTTCCACCGATGTTGAAGATGAGCAAATTCAGCATCGAACCTACTAGCACAA
The DNA here is from genome assembly GCA_905221615.1 of Symbiodinium sp. CCMP2592. Classification (NCBI taxonomy): domain Eukaryota; class Dinophyceae; order Suessiales; family Symbiodiniaceae; genus Symbiodinium; species Symbiodinium sp. CCMP2592. Next base: position 332,565 of record CAJNDT010005490.1, on the reverse strand, counting down.
AGCTTCAATGCCAATTGCGAAATCTGACGTAAGCCTTGCCCATCCTTGTCTCCCGCTGCTGTAGAGGTCACAAGTACTGACGTGAGAATCTTAAATCTTGCCCCCCGCCTCCCAAACCTCCCCCCGCTCCCCGCCAGTATCTTAGTGTCGCGCCGCAGACGTTGCATCGAAACGGTCGCATGGGACGCTCCTGGCAAGCAGTCGAGCTTCGCGGATCTTTCGGCTCAAGATCACGTTGAGTGTGCAAGGGGTGCCTGCACTCCAACAACTGCATACAGCAATTCAGTAATTGTCTTGAAAGCTTTCGTAATGTGTACGTAGGTCACCTTCATGCCTTCCACGGGGTCGACGAGCATGCTGAAGCTCATAATCCAGTGTGTCTTTAGCCGGGTGTATGTAGCTCTTTGGCTTCAAGCGGGGCCAGAATCGCTGTAGCTCCCGCCAAAAAGTCGGGGAAACTAGGGCGTCCGCATGCTGGATGCCAAGAGGCCCAAGGCCCGGTCTGCCCTCCAACAATCTGATGAAAGGAAGATTGTGGTCTTAAAGTCTCTTCTTGGTGAGCATCGCATTGTCTGTCTCACCCTGCCTAACCCTCGTGTCAACCTCTTTTTCCAAGGCTTTGGCCCTCTCCTCGCACCCCCTATGTTCCCTCCCGCAATATGCCCGAATGGTCGGAAATTTCAGGTTTCCATGGACTTGAATTGCATCTCAACTGCCTGACTGAGCATAACAGTTGAAACTGATCGAATGCTGGACGCTTCAACCGCTAGCACAGGGAATGAAATTCCCAGACTCCGACTGCACTTTTTGACACCAAGCGGCTCGAACCGAACGCTTCTGACGACTTGGTGTAGCGCCGCTGACCTCCAAGATGCGTGTTTGCCGCTTCAGGGTTTGGCATGGATTCAGGTTCTGGATCTGTGCAGCCCCAACATTGCCCTGCGTGTGTTGCATCAAACACCTCCTACCGAACTCCAACGCATGTGCGCCCGCTGCTAACATAGAATATAGCATGGAGTCGCGAACACTCGGGCATGCAAACCCAACTCCTGCGACCCCTGCAGCTGTAGCACATTGTAATTGAGAACTTGTCATGGAGTTCGGACATTGCAAGTCTTGAAACCTTGCCTCCTCCAGGAGTTCTATGTAGCGTTCCGCTGGTAGCACCGGCCTGAGTAAGTCTATACTGCAATGTAAGGGGTAACGTGCAGGGACCGGTGACCAGGGTTGCCAATAGCCTCAAGAACTGGAACACGTAACACCGCACCCGCGAAGGACAGTTCTTCATAAGAGCTCGCTCCAGTTCCGTATCTGACGCAACAAAACGCTCTAGTTGGACGTCTGAGCCTTACATATATCAACTACACAAGACCAACGCATTAGCTGTCTGTATCTGTCTGTGTTTAACCAACGATTTAGTTTTCAGTGTCTTTTCACACTCCGCGCAAACTTCAACAGAGGCTTTAGGAGTGTCTAATTGCTCATGCACTTTGAACGGCCCTGGACCTTGTCACCAACATGATCAGGACCCTCCATCAGCAAGAATTGAAAACAACACATAAAACAAGAGAATACATACCACAGCCGACAAGGAGTCGTAACTCTCAAGCCTATGAATGCAAGGCTTATGTTCTGTTGGAGTTATAACGGACCTACGACTTAGTACGAACTGTTGTGTGTATGTGAGTAGAATTGTGTAGATGTGTGTCATGAGCTCGTGATGCGTCGTCATTTCATGTCATTTCCGATTCGTTATACGCAATGCCTTGTCGTGTGCTATGGGGAACTCAAACAAGGTCAAGTACGTGTTACTTCCCAAACCCGAACCCTCTGCACAGCTGTCTGTAACCACCCGCATCCTTTCCAAATATGCTCCTGTCGAGGTTACGTACTGGATGTTGATTGCTGCCTAGCGCAAGCCACTGTCTTACAGGTGGGCGTTGTGTTTCGTGCTGTTGTGCATTAATTGTGAATGTTTCTGCAACTACCCGCCTCCGCTTGTGGACCATTGCAAGTAGGAAATTGATGGTTTTTAAAAGTTTATGGATCCAGGGGCCTAATTCATTGCTCAGGGCGTCACATGGATGCCGCAGGTCTGACTGTAGATATAGGGCGCAAAATTAACAAGGTTAAGTGCCTCTCCTGGATTCGACCCTCAGATATGCTGGAATATATAAAGCAGAGGCAGCCTAAATTGGAGTCGCTATCAATCACCGTGTTTTCGATATCAGGGTGCAAGACCCTTTTTTGAGCACTCGGACTACCGCTGTGCTGCATATCGTTACCACCCCGGGTAATATCACATAGCAAGCACAGTAATACGAGCTTAAGCATAGTTCTGGCCAGGTGCTTCGCAGCCGATCGAAGCTCGCTTGGCGACATGTTCTCAAAGCGGACCAGCTGAAGCAATGCCTGCAATTCCGACTTATAATTGTTATTATTAGAATTATTGTTATTATTGTTATTATTACTATTATTATTATTATTACTACTGTTATTATGTTCTGAGGCCGGCGAGATGCAACTCGGCCTCAGGGCCTCCCTCATGCTTGGAAAGCTGAAGCTCTTTGTGTTGGAAGTGTCTCACCCCACATAGGATGCAGCAAGAAAAAGGCTCAGAAGGCTTAAGGGCAGCACAAGTGCGCTCAGAGATGCCCCGAAGCACATGAAAAGCAAGAGTCTCACTTCTTTAAGGTTCCTGTTCCCATAGTCCCCCGATTCGCTGCAGCCTCCGGAAGCACCACCACTCCTGGCCTGGCGGAGAAATCGCACCGGTCTCGGGATGTGGTCCAGTGAGCGTCGCTGCTGTCGAGGGGCATGCCACTAGGCCCGGAACACAAAGACTCGGAAGATGCCACAGTACTATGCAGGGTGTTGAACATGATGTGCAAGATTTAACTACCAGCTTCTTTCGTGGTGCATCACTCCATGCGATGTTAGAGCATCGAGAAGCATTTGGGAGCGTCGCTGCATGTTGCACCAAGCAAATCGCAGACTGTGCGAACAAGTCGGGCCGGAATACCCGGCGTTCAGAAGCCCGCACGAAAACAAGCATCTCACGCCTACATTCTAGAATTCCAGAGTTTGGATCCGAGAGCAGACAACGCCAACTCATCTTTCCGTTTGCGACAGGTTAACAAGTCAAAGCTGTCGTCTTTACATCTGCATGCATGGGCACACATCCATACATGTGTGAACATACATGTAATTATACATGCATACATCATATGCATATACATATAGCTGTACAAACAACATTTGTCATCAACCGAGAAAACACCATACATGTGCATGCTTGACCACCTCGAGCCATCGCCGGAGGCACCTGGCATTGTGCAGCGCAGCTTCTGGTCGTGGGCTTCAGGCTGATCCTTCGATTGCTTGCTTATACTAAGCACCTTTACAACACCGAGGAAGTTGGATTCTGGTGCTGCGTCCGCTTCTCCGAGCATCGCAAATCCTCAAAGATTCATATCGAACCGCTATCCGAACAACTTGTCGTGTGAGGCCCAAACCGAACTCGATTTTCCGAGTGTCCAGAAGCAGATGTACACTGCAAATGCTTTCCTAAACTTGCATGTCCGAGTCCGAGACTAAAGCGGCCTCACATGCTCTGCATGCCCTGGGATGCCGATGGGGTCTAGTCCACTCGCCAGATAATGTAATGGGGCACGGATGGTATGCAGTGCAAACTGTTTCATTCATTGGCTACATGTATGCGGTCCGCCTCCCTTCAAGCTTCCGTGGCACCTCGATCTGTCGGCCCCGACTTGTTCATACTGAAGGCATGGGTTGCCGACCATGACATGTAAAATACTTAACTAAATCCCCCAATTCCAGCTCAATGAAGCCCGAACTTGAAGCTTCCGCAGGCTATAAAGTCTGCTTTTCCTGACAGATCGGGGGCAATGATTCTAAACGATCACACATCGAACAGGCCTGTCTCCGGGGTATTGTCCCGCCTGGCACAGCTTCAGCTGGGACCGCCAACATCAGATCTGCAGCATTCCACTGAAAAGATCGAAAAGTCTGAAACCCCACAGCGTAGTACTTGAATTAGATACCAAAGGTGCCGAACCCCATTCGTGAATCTGCCATGTGGTTCTTTTGGGCGGGTACATGCCCGATTAAACGCCCATCCCAAGCCCCGTCCATGCCACACGAAAACCTCAACCGCTGCACATTTGTACTGAACCCCACGAAGTTCGAAGGCTCTTCAAGGCTTTTTCATGTCGGCTCTCCCGAAGTTCTAGAGCAAATCCCATGCCCAGATCATGTGGGCCGCCTTGCACGCGCCCAGCGCGCAAGAGCCCTGAGGAGTCCGGGCTCCCTACAGCGCACACCGTCACGCCTTCAGGGAACCAGGGGGTTTGGGGTAAATTACTGGCTCTATGCTTTTGTGCTATCATTGTGCATGGTAAATTTGCCCATTTCCTGTACATATTCGGCGCCGTTGGCTGCCTTGGAGGGTTTCAGGTCTTATAGGGTCAGGCTTCAGTCGTCTAGTGGCGTCGGGCGCTCAGAGTCGACGTCCGGCTGAGGGGTTTAGGACGCAGGGCGGTGTAGTGTTCCGTTGTTTCGGAGCTATAGCGGCGGGATGTAAGGGGTTAGCTACAAACCTTGCGGAGTAAGTGTTAGGGATCTGCTGGTTTGGGAGGTTTCCAAGCAGTTAAGGTGTTACGGCATGCGTTGTGCTTGCAGGACTTCTGCTGTGGGGTAACATCAGAGTTGCGAGGAATTTGGTGTATATGAGTTTAGTTAGGTCGAGTCGGGGTTTAGCTTTACAATGTCCAGACTTGTGGATTCTCAGCAGAGAGCCCTCCGGGCTCGGGCTTAGGGTTTCAACAACAACCGACATGTTTATACTTTCTGGTTTGGGACTTTGCGTTCCCATGCATATTAAAGTTTGGTGGCTGCGTAGGCTGCTTGTCCATTGTGTGGCAGTGTCTGCTCTCGAGTGCTTCGGTGTCGTTGCATGGCTCCCGTCAACCCAAAACCCCAAAGGAAATTCGGAACGAGTGCAGCCGTTTTGTCGCAGCAGTGTATGCTCTTTGGATGTTTGAGGCCTGGCAAATGGGTCGCTGTGCTCGTGAAGGGCGGGTGTTGCATTGGTCGTGCTGAGGCCTGTGCACAGTCTACGATCTCTTTGTGCCAGATAGCTTGCTGGCCACTGGGCTGCTACAGCATCGCTCTCCCCACCAATGTCCCACTCACACATCTCAGTGTGCTGATTGCTAAACAAAGGGTTCCTCTAGTTCTAATCCCAAATCCGAAATCTTTCCCGTGCATAAGTCATCAAGGCCGTGCCTCAACAGCTCGGCAACCGTGGCTTCCGAAAGCCTGGCGAAAACTGATGACCCACTGAGCTCGACAGGTCCCTTCTGATTTTGCATAGAGGCTTGCATAAGTCCAGCGAAGGACCTTTCAACTTCAAGAAGGCCCGAGGCTATTTCGCAGTGTCTTGGAACTTGGGTCCGAGGAGCTTTTGAAAAAACTTTTTTGCAGCCGGATCTACTTAAGGCGCAACTCATGGTGCTTCCCGCCACAGCTTGATGCAGATTGGCTGTGTGGAGAGACTTGAAAATACCGATTCCCATGCGGACGCTTAATCTCCACACAATCGTTTGTAATCGTTGAGTCCTTCATGCATGCACACACAACTTCGCAACGTCGCCTGCTACCGGCTCGGTGCACACTACGACAGGTTTTTCAGAACACAACTTCATACTTGAAGCTCGGACCAAAGAAAAGACATGCAAGGAATGCCTTGGCCACGCCGACGAAGCAAACAGCTCACGAGGGTGGGCCTGCGCAGGAAAGCCCTTGTATGTATTCTTGATTTTCAACTCTCGAGGGTGCTTGCTTCGGAACCCATTCTGCTCTCTTGACTTCTGAACTTCTGCACAGCGATCAGCCCAAGGTCTCGCTCAATCGCACGATCCCGAGCAGCCAACTTCTACCCTGCCCCTAGGACACTTTGAGCAAATTAAACCTCGCGTAAAAGCTTCACTTTGCATTCTCGACGTATATGCTCAGAAAGAATGAGTGCGGCCCAGGACCTCGAGGTAGCTCCATGCCCGATCTGCAAACTCAGCCTCAAAGCCTCGGGGAACGAAGGGCTAGTGGATCAAGCTTTAAAGGCGACCGAGAACATGTACTTTTATTGAGCCTCTCTGGCACGTTGAGGCTACAGGGTAAAGTCAACGGCCCTGCATTGAAAACGGGCATGGAGGGATGCCAACCGTGGCACCACACATAACACCAAGGCCGCACCTGCAAAGTAGATGTTACACCGGCGAAGAAGCTGTACTCGTCAGAACAGCTCACGGGGACGAACGCATGCTTGTCAAGGAATATCTATAAGGGTCGCCGTTGTGCCAGGTTTTGACGGAGTGGCGTGTGCGAGGATAAAGACCACTCATTATGTTATCTCGGTTCATTATAATAAGTGTTATGTATATCTATATACGCATGCACCTATTTTATGCATCAGCACAAGTTGCTCAAGCTCTCGGCCACCAGCGCCATTCTAGCCGCAGATGGCCTAGCAGGAAATGGATGTCAGCAGATGTTCGCGTTTGGAATGCGCTGGTATACATAGGACTGCAAGTTTTCGTTTTCCCGGCGAAAGCTCGCAAGCACGATAGATGCAGAGTGGGCAATGGAGAAGGAGAATGAAGATGTAACTAGAAGATCCATCTGTGCTCGTGTCTGTACAGCTGCTGCATATGATGCCTCTCTTCAAGAATGCTGGCTCTTTCAGCACCATGTCGCCCGCATTCGCCCAGTTGAGCAGCAAAATCAACTTTTATGAGAGAACAAGGACAGAGAAAAAGGGAAAGTAGAGTAGCTCCTCAAGCGGGTCATACAACTCATCCGGCCCATCCCAAAGCCCCTGAACCCGAAGTCGGTTGCCTGGCCGCCATGAGCAAATCCACTGTGATGGCCTTCAGCTCGTCAGACTCCTGCGTTCGGAAACTTGATCTATATATATGCAAATGTAAGAGTTGTATGACTAGGGTGCATATCAGGGTTACTCCTGCTGTCCAGAGTACAGTCAGAACACACTTTTGTATCTACCATTGTCGTCTTTCAACGATCACTACTGAGATTGGACGACTCCATAGTTCCACTTACTTCCGATGCATGCGTGACAGTGTCGCAGAAGTGGCTTGGTCGCGATCTCAGCCAGACTTCCCGCTGTTTCGATCCGTAGCCTCAAGTAGTGCGGCCAAGGTGCATAGTACTGAGCCACCCTTCGCAATGTCACGGCCGTCTCGAAGCTGGAGACATGAACCTTCGGGCTAGCGGCTAGAGAATTTGGTTGAGCATGCAGGGATTCAGAGCCTAGACATGGCGCTCAAGTGAAGATTTCATCCTTGCGTGATGGGTCCTGTTGTGTAGCCGGGCTCGTAGTAGTCGTAGTAGACTTTCGATCGTGTGCGTGTGTGCGTGTGTGCGTGCGTGCGTGTGTGCGTGTGTGCGTGTGTGCGTGTGTGCGTGTGTGCGTGTGTGCGTGTGTGCGTGTGTGCGTGTGTGCGTGTGTGTGTGTGTGTGTGTGGGTGTGTGGGTGGGTGGGTGGGTGGGTGGGTGGGTGCGTGTGCCCGTGTGCCTGTGTGCCTGTGTGTGGGGGTGGGTGCGTGTGCCTGTGTGTGTATGTGTGTGTCTGTGTGTCTCTCTGTGCGTCTCTGTGTGTGCGTGTGTGCCTGTGTGTGCGCACACGCATGTGCGACTGCGTGTGGCTGCCGGCAGTTCCAGACCACCGCCTTTGGGGTTGTCCAGAACAGAACTCTGCATCAGCATACTGCCAAGTCGCTTTCATCAGCACATGTGGGCTTGCAAGAGACGCCAAGCTAATCCCTGTCTGGCCGAAGCTAACCAGGAAATCCCTCACTAGAACTGCTTGCAGCCCTCCTCCCTGAGCATGGAACGGGCAGGCCATACCAAAAACGGATGATATTCGGCCAAACATCGGCAAACTCCGTCTGGACCTGGACCTGCAAGCTCCCAAGTCATTGATCCAAAAGCTTTGGCTTACAAGTCAAACGAACGAGAAGCGACAAACAGAAGCAGCATTGACATTACGAGGAGCCGAAGAAAACAAGAAATAACAACAGCAACAACTGCAGCAGTTGCAGCTGCAATGGTGTGTTAAGACCGGAGTAACAAGCATCAATGCTACGCCCAGGACGAGTGCACTTACTACCTATGCCACGACTACATACTCCTATTATCCCATGAATAGCAGTCGTAGTAAGTCGTAGTCGTAACCTTAGTCGTTTTGTCGTACCAGTAGTAGTAGTCGTCGTCGTCGTGGTGGTAGTAGTAGTAGTGGTAGCAGCAGCAGGAGCACAGAACCTCCTCGAGCCTCCAAAGCCATGGAGCTCTAGGAAAATTGGTGAAGGACCCTACACCGATGACATGCCGGGGCAGCGAGCTGGTAGAATCAGTATTTAGTGCGTCTGCTCCGATCGGCAGTTCGGTCTCAGCTTCTGGCACAGTGGGTCTTTGCCTCCTGCATATCAGATCGCAGCATGGCCTTCAACCTCGGTTGTGATCCACAGCTGTCGTCTGACATCGGAACGGTAAAGGTATGACCGGGGTGGGAAGTGCCGGGGTCGGGGACTTGGGGCCCCGACACGGGACTTTGCAGTTGAAGGACAGCCAGGTGGGCCACATCCACCTCCATCCAAACGGAGACTCGGATTGAGGTCGGCAAGGTCTATAGTATGAGCAAAGGAGACTTTTCATCAGGTTTGGATTCGTGGTACCGAGCTCAGGATTAGGACTTATCAGGGTTTGCGGGTTCTTACAAGCTTCAGTACTTTCTGTTAAACATCGCAACGGAAAGATGGGAGCTTCCGACTTCGTCTCTGAAAATGCGACGCGTCATTTCATCATGCAGCCTTGTCCGTGCATGTACAGCTCAGTTTCTCTGCAGTTTACAGGCGCAGTTGTACAAGTGGTACTGCACTGGACGTGGAACACACTTCCGGCTTCCGAAAAGCTTTCCGATCACGTCTTGAAGATTGCAAAGATCCTCCAGCTTTAGGCAATCTCAGCAAAATCTTCAGCATCCTCTCCTTCAGCATATACATGTCTCTGCCGTTGGTCACTAGCGTTGTAGCAATTGCTCTTTAGATTTTGAATCTGCTCCTGAAGAAAGAATGAACGCATCTCATTGGAGATTGAAGAAAGTTGACGATCATCTCTGGACGCCGAAGACCATATCTCTAGAGCAACCGCATCCTTCGTACTTGGAATCATTTGGAATCGGCACCCGTTTGTATTTTCACCAAGAGCCCTCAAAGTTCAGTCGAACCGGTTGATCTGTGGATGCAACAAACTCCCTTCGCACTGCGCACTGTCGTATGTCACCTCGCAGATTGCTACTCTGCTCGCTGGCCTCCGAGCCATTGTCTTCGCGCCTTGGCAGCACGACAAAAGGATACAGGGCGGCTGTCGCGGTATGAAAGCCATGCTCGTCGGGGCACCCACAACAAAACTAGCTTGCTGAGCCAGTTAACCGTGCTGGCGATTTGTTGACATCGTCTGAAATCAGTGGCCTACACCATGTGAGCTTAAGACGAAGGCTGTACAAAACAATCTATCCACAGACGATGAACTTCTCAATCTGCATTTGGCGGGAGTTCTGAATTGTCCCGCTGGCCAAGAGCTTGCCAGGAATTACAGAACGCTGATGTGCGGGAGCATGCTTTCCAAAATTACTCTCAGTGCTGAGGGGATAAGAAGTTGCTGCTGAACAGCTGTTTCCAGGACCGAATGTTAGTGGTACCCTTCTTCGCCTAGATTGCGCGAAAAGTCGAGCGTCAAGCTTACAGATCACTGCATGAGGACAACGTGGTACGGAGGGCTTCCACTTGGGACAAGCTACTTGCCAGAAAAAAGGACGTCAAAACATGACCGGATGTCCTACAGCAAGCGAAAGAAATGCGACACACTACAGTGTCAGTGCCGGCATGTTTCGCGCCCCTGGCAACAGGATTTGCACAGAAACGGTCGGCGACTTTTTCTATCAGCGATTTGAGCGAGCTCTTGCTCGATGTCTTCATGATCATTGAAAGAGGCGTACAAAGCCACGTTCGCTCCAGCAAATGGAAGGACCTCCTTCAAAGCATTTGGGGTTCCTGGGTCCCTAGGCCTATGCCTGTCGCGACATATGTCGGATGTTGACTTCACCAGCTTCGAATCACACGTTGACGGAACAGGGTCAGCAAAAAGAGGAGGCGCGGTCCTGTAAGTTCTGGGAAAACCACAAAGCAGCCTCCGAAAAAAGACCCCGCTCCTCGCGAATGCTCGGGTGCTTTCGGCGAAGGAATTCGCGAAAGTCCTTCAGCACGGCTTCGCTGTATGCTTAGCGTGCTTCTGGTGTTTGCCGGGTAACGCCGTAAATGCGTCACAGTCGCACTTTATGGCTCGTTGCCTAGGTCTGGATTCGCAGAGATTCACGACAAATCCGTCACGGCGCTGAACTGTGGTTCCTTGGCCTCGGCCTACGAAGTTCGAAGGCTACTATAGTAAAATGCTTCATTCCAAGACATGTTGTGCAAGAGCTGGACGACATATCTCCACTGTTAGTACCAGTCCCACATTTGCCTCCACTATGATTACGCGCACTGTGGCGAAGCTTGACCCTTGTACCATGAGCTCCGGCAGCGTCGCAACTGCACGCCCACCAAGCGACCTGGGACATGCTTACTATATGCTTACTTCAATCACTTTAGAGTCGATGTTCGTGCCGCTGCTGCTGTATCTATACCACTATGCTTTCTCGTTGCCCTCCAGTATTAACGCAACGATTTGCGGGCCCCACAGTCCTGATTTTGCATGACAATGTAGGGTTCAGGTTTTTTTGGACTGCAGGGAGGGCCACCACATTAACAGCCGCCGATAAGATAGTATCGATTCTCGATTTGGGCTTTCAAATGATGTGAGGTTGAGTCGAACAAAGCAGCCCTGCTTCTTTGCGAAACGAGCAGTTGTGCGAGTGCAGTCATGCAGTGGGCACCTATATACTGCCAACCCTTGCTTGCGACGCAGCTCTTGTCCTAAGATGCGATACTCGTACTGATTATACTTACTCGTAGCAATGCTCCCAACAATCCTCAAGTACTTAAATGACTGTCAATACTACAACACTGCAGCACTGCTACTACCACTGCCGCTGCCACTACTGCGACGACTCCGTTTGCTACAGCCGCAGCCACAACCACAACAACCAAGCACGACTACGACCGCTACCACTGCCCCTGCACTAATGCTGCCACTAACACGAGCATTACGACTACCTCTGCCACTACCAATGCCACTGCTACTACTACTACTACTACTACGACGACGACGACTGCTGCTGCTGCTGCTACAAATACAACTGCCACTACGACTCCTACTTCTGCGTTCATCGGAACGGTGGCAGGTTTGAGACTACTCTCTCGAGGCAACCCGAGGTTGTGTGCCGAATCCGGCTTGCTCTACACCGACACTTGGTGGATCGGACGTCCGCTGCGATCGAAGCTCGAAGCTACTACTTCTTCTTCTACTACTGCTGCTACTACTACGATTACTACTTCTAGCCTTACTACTGCTGCTCCTGCTGCTACTACTACTACTGCTACTGCTGCTGCTACTGCTACTGCTACTGCTACTGCTACTGCTACTGCTACTGCTACTGCTACTACTACTACTACTATTACTACTATTACTACTACTACTACTGCTACTACTACTGCTACTACTACTACTACAACAACAACAACAACTACTACTACTACTACTACTACTACTACTGCCACTGCTACTGCTGCCGCTGCCGCTACACTGTAACAGCGCGGCTACGGCAGCGGCTACTGCTGCTGCTACTGCTTAAGTACTCATACTCGCTCCCTGTCCCGCTGCCCATTTCTCTTTTCTTCCCGGAATTGGTCGTGCTGAGGTCATGTTGTGAGGTGGACGGTACATGATCGGTTTTACGACGTAGGAAAGTCTGTCCTTGATGTCGCATGTATGATCTGTCGTAAGCCAAAGTAATCCCAAGGTCCATCAGCCTCAACGAGAGCCTGCATGCTCGGGCCATCTGTAGACAAGAAGTCTTTTGGGTGCGTCTGATGCCAAGTTTAGGCAACACACAGGATGTCGACAATGATGCTGCGCAAATCCTGAACAACCTCACAGAGTGACCAAAGAGCAATCTGAATCAACAATCTGGCCAATTGTGCCGGTGACCCGAGCTCTGAATAACGCAATCAAGAAATGTCTACAACACCCAAACCGCCTGGCGGGGAAAAGCCGCGCAAAGACACCTGGGTGATGATCAGAAAAGGCTGCCCGACGGCGAAGAGTAGATGGTCAAAAGGTCTGCATGCGTGCATCCCACCGCCATGCACTCAAAATATGAAGCTTCCTTGACCTTTCGACCTGCATGCATCCTCATGCATCCACCAAGGAAGGATCGCGTGGGCTGGTAAGGTTACGCACAAGTGCCAGAAAACACCAACCTGGTTCAAGATAACCAGTCCAGACAGTTCAGGGCAACGAAGATCATGCAAACGGGAACAGACATCCCAAGGAGGCCAAGTGGCAGCATGGCACGACCACAAAGGGTCGCCGGAGATGAAGGGCAGCGTCAACAACGGCCTCTGTGGCCTCCACATTCATATGCTGACTGCTGAAAAGGCGTGCGGCTTTGGAACTTGCAGCCCAGCAAGCATGGAACATACAAGCAAGCAATGGTTATGAGCACACAAATGTGTATGTATATGTAAACATAGACATACAAGCAAAAAATAACTGAGTATAAACACATAGACATGTCAATATACATGTACGTCTATGTGTACAAAAATGAACGAATGTACAAAAAGGATACAAACAAACTACATCAATATATCAGATGATCATACCTATCCCAAGTGCGTGCCCATCGCAAAGTATATTATGTCCGTGCTCGTCGCTCCGCGTACTTATGTCTCACACTGAGCAGGTTTTGCGAAAGTTTGCGAGCCGAAGGATAGCTTCAAAAGCAAAAATCAAGTGAAGGTCCAGCACGCGACTGGCAATATCTCACGATGCGCTCGGTCCCGACGGTTCCTCGTCCGGGTGTAGCGCCGCCAAAGCAGAGCAGTTGCGAACCAAACCATCCTTTGCTTCACGTCGTTTGTTTAAAGCCAATATGGTTTGTTTCTCACATTTACGCGCAATGCAATGTCTCTGCCAGTCGCTCAACAGGAAACCCGCATCTGATAAAATCACCGGTGAAGCCCAAGGCACTTCGCAAGCAGGCACAGCATCGCCTGATCCGCTGAAGGAATCGTCAGCACCCTGCAAGATAAGCAAGGTTGAAAGACATTTTTCAGCGACTCACAGGCCCGCACAGTTCGCTCCCCCTAAATGAGGGTCACGACGTCTATTTTTGCTGCACAGCAGAGAATGCAGCAATGCACAGGACATACTGGAATAGGTTCAGTCCGCAATGGTCAAGATCACGACGGCGACCGCGACCAGCGGGAGCAAGGGCAACCCTGACTAAACCGATTGCTCCCTGACTCAGCACTGGTCTCTAGAAACTACATGTCACACTTGCCTGGAGACGACCACCAAACCAAGCGCGACAAGCACTCATCAAGGAACCGACGCCTGGGCACACAGTGTCTCCCCGTCCGTGTGTGTCTGTGTGTATGTGTCCATGCGTCTGTGTTTGTGAGTGTTTGTTTGTGCACGTGTATGTATGCACGTACGTGGTAGGTATGAATATATGTGTTAGCGTTTGCCCGATTGACTGTTTGCATGCTTGCGTGTGTACACACACATACAAATTCTTTTATGGGTAGATACTAGAAGGTATGCATGCATGTACAAACCAAAACATACATGCATGTGTACGTCATATGAATGCATATATACATATATAATATATACACGCAGTGTTTATGTGTAGGTGTGTAGATGCGTATGTGCATTTTTTCATACATATGTATATATATATATACATATAAAACCTCAAAGACATAAATCCCAAACCTAAACTCCTGCACTTTTAAGAAGCCTGCTTTCCCCCAGCAGAATCCGACATCGATCAGTTTGGTCACATGCGGATTTCAGTTGTGGCGTAGAGGGCCAAGTTTCGGTTTCGGGATGGGTGACTCCTCTGCAAAGCCGCAGGTACAGCCGTCATGTTAGAGTCTTGTTGTGCTTGCTGGTAGGCAAACTGTGTCACAACAAGAATTGAAGCAGCTCGTTCGGCAGCCTTTGTCCAGTAATGGCGCCAGATGTTGGACAAATGACAGTTTCCGAAAATTAGGGGTACCTTATTTGGGGTCTTTACAATAAGGATCCTACTATCTAGGGTACTATATTGGGGTCCCCTATTTTCGGAAACTCCTAAATCCGACACACACACACACACACGCACGCGCACGTGTTGCGGATACATACGTATACAAATGCACCCACCGGTATCTGTGCACACGTCTTGTGTGGGCATACGACATATAATGCATACATCCATGCATACATACCTACCCATACCTACAGACCAACAGACCTACAGATTTGCATACAGACAGACAAACAGACAGACACAGACAGCCAGGCAGGCAGGCAGAGAGAGAGAGAGAGAGAGAGAGAGAGAGAGCGAGAGACAAACAGACAGACAGACAGACAGACAGCGAGACACAGAGCGAGAGAGAGAGAGAGAGAGAGAGCGAGAGTGAGAGAGAGAGATGCAGAAAACACCCAGGCCAGGTTATGGCTGCTTTAGGGCCCGAGGGCAGAATGATACTGTTTTGCCGCCGCTTCCTTGCCGCAGGCCTGACTTCCGCATCATCTTCCGCGCACGGCTTGGCAAGCAACCTCCGGGTCGTTAGCTACTCCAGTCGCAAGATGTGGGAGTGTGTGTATGTCTGGTACTTCTTAGGAGCTACAGACCCTTGATTCGACAACTCGTGGCTCGAGGCTTTCAGAAACTGTCTTGGTGTGCACCCCGACAGTAATCAGACATCCCGTAGTCATGTCAATCGTAACCTGAACGAGCAACTCCGAAACTGAAGCCCTGCGATCCTTAACAATGTCCAAAACCCAGTCTGCAAGTCTACGCACCTGCACTTCGGCGCGGATCAACCACAGTTGCACGAACTCCGCACAGGGCCAAAGCCAGTGACAGCAGGCCTGAACACTCTACGGTGATCTACGTGTGCGGTCATAGGCATATGTTGGGCTGAAGTGCGCAGTTACCTGGATCTCAGCAGAAAAGGGGTCCGGGCAGACATTGAATTATACAGCCACAATCTGGATATATGGTTTTGGGGATTCCATCAGGAAGTCGGAGGGGCAGAGAAAGCTAACACAGAAAGCTGGATGAGAATCTCAAGCTGCATCTTTAGGCTTGCACCTGCCTGGTACTGTCGAAGCACAGATTGCGCACTCTCACACGCTGCATGCTCACTCTGAAACTCGAAACGACATTAAGGATTTAACATGTCTCACCGCCTGGGCCCGCCTGTCCCACCAGCCACGTCGAGCACACCGGCTCCTCGTGGAGCAGTCACTTAACGAGTGCTTTCCTCCCATCCGCTCCCTGATCTCTTCGAGGATTCGAGGAGGACATCTTCCCCAGTCTGAAGATTCTGTAAGGCTGCAGCTGCAGGTATCTTGAAGCCACAGTTACATTTGTGGTCTCACTGGGCCTTTCGACTTAAAACTGCTAAGATGACCCATGCCCGGTGGAACACACCGAGGACTAGCAGGCATCCAAAACTTGCCTCAATCACACACTCCGATGTCCTTGGTTGAGGGAGTCTTTCCCGCCGGCGACTCGCAGAAGCAGGTTCGCAACGGCCTGTTGTCTGGTGCTAACGAAACGCTCATTAGTTTACTGGAGAGGAAAGCTCAGTAACTGGCAGCACATCCTGCGAAGCGTGGTTCTGCATGTGGGCTCGGAACTGCGATTGTTTGGTAATTGTACATGTTCCTACTGTTGCCACCACCACCACCACCACCAGCACCACAACAACAACAACAACACCACCAGCAGCAGCAACAGCAACAACAACAGCGACAACGACAGCAACAGCAACAGCAGCAGCCTCGGACACTGACCGCTACCGCTACGGCTACCGCTGCTGCTGCTGCTACTGCTACTGCTGCTGCTGCTGCTGCTACTGCTGCTGCTGCTGCTGCTGCCGCTGCTGCTGCTGAGGCAACAACAACTACTACTACTACTACTACCACCATCTACCACCACTACAACTACTTCAACTACTTCTCCTACTGGTTCTGCAGCTACAGCTACACCTACCAAAGGCAACAACAAAGCAACAGTAGCAATAACATTAACAGTGCCCACAACAAAGTCACTACCAGTGGGGAACATACCCACTGTGGCTGCAGCAGCTCCTCCTCCTGCTCTCACCCCGACTGACATTCGTACCCGGACTGTTACTCCGACATCAACAGTGTCCCGACTGCTGCCTTCTCGTCACTGCCACTGACTTTTACTGGGTACTGCCTGCTAATTTCATCGGACTGCGCACGGTTTGCTACGTGCTGCTTACTAGTGACGGCTTGAGACTTACAACATGTTACAGACTGCAGACTCCTGCACCTACTGATCCATTCCTGTTCGGTCCTACTGACAGCCAGCTAGCTACTTGCTCGGTTCGGAGAGACGAATACCAGTTGCCGCAGCGCAACATAGTTGCTTTTTGCTTGGATGTTGCTGCGACTAATACCAATACTGCTACGACTTCGTTGGCGATGACGACCATTACCGCTATCCAAGCCAGTCGTGTGAAAGTCTCGCGCATTGCTTAGGAAAGAAGTCAGTCGCAGTGCCAAGGCGCTACGCTCCCAGACCATGGGACACTACAAGCTCAAGCTCGACGCATTAATGTGTGGCGGCCCGCCTGCGCTCGCTCCAGCGTGTTCGGGCCCCCATGCACATCCTGGAGTCTTCGGGCGTATCGGTGCTGATTACTGGACACTCCCTGCAACTCACAGTCTCCGCTGCAGAACGGAAGCAATGTGAACCTTGATGTTCATTCGGAATTCGTGGAAGCATCTCAACCTGAAAGAAACCCAAGCGCATGAATAGAATGCTAATCGAAACCAAGCAGTCTTGGTCTTGAGACTTGACTATACTTGCCATCACCGTAGAGGAACGCGTGCTAGTTCGGAGACCAAGCAAATGAGAAGATTATGCAGCATAATCTCTGCTTTAGGATATGGTTTGGAAAACATGATCAACAACCGGAGACCCACTTCCTTCAACAAGCTATGCATACTGCCTCGCTTTTCTTAACACCGAACCCCGAAAGCTCCCAAGGCGACCTCAGTTTAGCTGCAAACAAGTTCTCCCGACGTTGGGCATCGCGATCCCTCTGTCCACCCTGAATCTTGCATGCTGTCGCATGGCAGTCCTGGCTACAGCCAACTGGTGCTCGCCGAGGAGACAGATGAGGGACACCTGCAGGCTAAATTAGAAGACGATGCTATCAGGTGAAGATTCTTGGAGGATGTTCGCTTCACAAGGGCAGCAATCCATTCTCTCCGCAAGCTGCCCGACCCTTGAAGGCAAGTGTCCCACAACAAGACACGCAAAGCGGGTAAAACCCATCATCAACGACAGCCTCAACGTCGTTGTACCGGCCTCGTTGTGTTATGGGACATTGGTCACAAAGCTACGGGCTACCGACTTCGGCCTTCTGGTCTCGGTCTTTGCGGCTGGAATAGAGCCGAACCTTTGCCAGACCGACACGCACATGACAAGCACCTGAAACACTGTGTAGGTGCTGGCTACAGCATGCCACAACACTTCAATATGGAGATGGCTACTGGGGGTATCCCTGATGCTGCTGCTTCCGCTGCTGCCGATGAAACGATGAAGGCTGCAACGAGCGCTGCTTCGGCAGTTCTCATGCTCGCTCCTTCTTGCGCTGCTGAGTGCAGGCTGCAATATAGTCATTGGACTTGCTTGAAGCTGCGAGTTCGACAAGCGCAACATCACCAAGGACAGTGAGTTTCTAACCTTCGTAGAGTTTCCTCGCGAGGCAGCTGGCGAATCTGCTCGGTCTGATGTGGCGAGCGGCGAACTGTCAGGCATCGCTCAATGCTCCAAAGCCGCATCCTCAGAGGAGCGACGCTCGGTTTTGGGACTTCCTTTGCACGCTTTAGGCTTACCTTTGGTTAGTAGGGAATGGAAGAATGGGGATTACTACCATTCTTCCATTCCCGACTAACCACGATTGGATCCGATGATGTGGACAGCGGACTTCCCTGCTTTGCTAGGAACAGGAAGAGTTGAAGCATCGCACCTGGTTTCTGGAAACTCATGGTGCTACAGGTAGTGCTATCAACACAACCCGTGTAATGCAGTAAACGTCCTCAAGTCTCGCTATGTACCGGTGTATATATATATATATATATATACATATGTATATAAACACGTCGGTGCACTTGGAGATGTAAATGCGGAGCATGAAATTTGCCTAGATACCCGGCCAAACGCGGTGTCTCTATTCTGCTACCCTTGCTGGTGTAACGGTGCCAGGCGAATCGCCTGGCAGTCAGAGTGAGCGGTGTTGCATCTACTAAACTTACCTTGACATCTTAAACTGCAGGAGAAACCTTGTGCTTTGATTGACAAGCTGCTAGGGGGACAGCGCGCAGGCTTCGAACTTGGTTCAGAAATCGGATGATTCGGGATTCTGCCACCATCCCCAAAGCCACGCACAAGCCGAAACTTCGTGAACGATGTAACCTATGCGGACAGTTTGCTTCCAGCGTCGATTCCACGACTACCGAAGTTGCCTCGAGACAGTGCCCGCAGAAGCCTTTCCTTAGCTGTGACTGTTGGGCGGCGAGACTTCAGTCCTCAAAGATGCTGTGGCTGTCTTCGGTGTCCTGTCCTACCACACTTGCTCTGCAACTGTAGCATGTCCTGTGCATCGAATGGGCGTAGAATTTAACAGTGTCGCGAACAGAGACATACACTGCTTACTTCAGCCCTCAGGCCATTCATCGCTGAAATTCAGCGCATATAGATACCAGATACCACCAAACTGACGTGCATCAGCTGGCGTGAACCTTCTGTAAGTGGGTGGGCTTCGTGTAGGGATGGTCCTACCAGCGACGAGCATATATGATCCCGGTTCGGCTGGCCCCCCTCCCTCCCTGTGGTGTGGTGTGGTGTGGTTCGGGAGTGGGTCTGCTTAGGCTGGTTACCCTACTCCCCCTGTGGTGTGGTGTGGTTTGGGTTTCCTGCGTGGCGTGTGAGCCCTCGTGTGGAAAAAGCTTGCACAGTCACACACAGATTCGGCTTGGGGAGCGTGGGGGGGGGGGGGGGGATACCATTGGGGGGGAGGGGGGGGGGGGGTCGGTGAACCGAGAACCGGGATCATATATAGTACAACAGAAGTCTCGTCTCCACAGAGCATGCTGGGGAAAACTTGGATCAACAAGTACCGCCGCGCCTCGAGACTGCTGAGCACAAATCAATCAACCATATTGTTTTGTCGATTCGAGCGAAGGCGTCCGAGAGCACATCAACGACACCGAGCTGGGACTCAAGTTTACTTCACCTGCAGCGCTAACCTGTGCAGGTGACGTGAGTATGGGATTAGGTTAGGGCAAAATTCGACCAGGTCTGAGAAAAGAATCTGCTTCCAGCGGCCCGTGGCCGCTACGGAATCTCCAAGTTTGACTCCACGCCAGAGGTCCTTCCCATGTCTCGGGACGACTTCGGGCTCCGTGGAAGAGGGTCTAGATGAACTGCTATTCCAACGACGCCCCCTAATTACCCAGCGCCTATGTAGTTCAATGATCGATCCCTGCCAAGGGTTTTTGCAAGCATTTAGAGTAGTCGACACTGAGATCTACTTCCAGAAGCCCGGAAGGACCCAGGCGATGCCCCAATTTCGTCGAAAACCAGCACTCGATTGCTGTCTGAAACATCCGGAATTCTGGAGCATATGCCGTGAGTATCATGAATCACATATGGCACGGTCCACTCATGTCAGTTGCACGAAATTGGCAGTGAGATCGCACTGGCAGATTCAAAGTGTCCCGAACTCGTAGAGGTCCACCTTCTGGATAACCTGGGGCTGGCCAGATGAGACAGGCACAAAGAACTATCACCAGAGCATCTTGCATCTTTGTTGGCCTTACAAGGCCTCACGATGATGCAAGGCCCGATCGTCTTGCAAAAGTGTATGCATGCAGGAACCGAGGTTGGGAGGGCCAGCACGTCAGCCCAAACCCCAGGAAAAAATGTGCAAGACTCGAAGCGCACGCTGGGAGTTCTTGGATTTGCCACGTAGACGGACCAGAGGGCACAGTCGAGAACGAAGGAGACCAGAACTGGCACTGCTGGAACCCCAACGACTTTTCTGAAGCGCTGGCAGATTTCGCGTCCTCTGCCCGCTCCAAAAAAGGTTAATTACTTGATGTTGTTTCTAAGTTCAGCATCGAAACATGCTGGATCGTCCCAGTTCGGCTTCCGAGCAACAAATTTCGTGGCACGAGGCCCCAGGAGCTTCGCCCACGATGGAAATCCACCTTTCACTCCGAGCCCTTACAGCAAAAGGTGTGCTGGAGGGATCTTCTTCCCACGCTAGCAAGTACGAGTACCTAAAATGCAGTCCTCAGAACTTCACTTCTATTGGTGCTGACGGGGTCAGTTGCCCTGTGAAGAGCACGACTTGTCGACTCAGGTCATTGAACTGGGCTGAAGCGTGGCACCCCGGACTGAAGCATGATACCACCTGCATCATCATGGTCTGTCACGTGCACCGCAGTCTGTAAACCCAAGGACAACAAGCGACCTGGCGTCAAGAAATCCTTGCTGCGCCGAGCTGCATGGAATCTGGGTAGACGCGCCGGTGGATGACCACACCGGTGAGGTGCTGAAGGTCCTACGGCAAACTCGACATGAAGGGGCAGAGCATGGCTGCGGGTGCACACCTCGAAGCTAGGCTGAGTCAGGTCTTGCAGGCGTCGGGACCGAGGGTCAACAAAGTTGACCTTGTACCTGATATTCGGCTCCAGGAAAACTCTCAGTCGACATGTCATAAAACTAGAAACCTACGCGAAGCAGCAAGAGAGGCGCTTGGAAGACCGACCCGAGCACGCGTCGACACACAGCGACCAAACCAAAACAAGCGCTACACCGCCCCCGAAAAGCAAACTGGTACACCATCGACGCCCTGTGTGTGAGGAAGAACAAACACTGGCGAAGTCGCCTTCATCTCGTACATGATCACGACTTGTGTACCCTGCAATGTTTCAGCTCTTGAGCAATGTCTGCCACACCGTTCTCCGGGCGTGTAAGCCTGTGTCCCTAATATTAAAGAGTTCCCCCTCCTCCCCCAAATATGAAGACTGGATATTGGGGCCGGGGTTTTTGTACCAGAGGGGGTTTCGGGCCGGGTATGACAATGAGTCGGATTGAGAGTAATCATGAGCCCGACACAAAGACCGCCCATCACGCAGCCGTGCCGGCTGCAGAGCAGACGGTCCAGCCCTAAGCCCTAAACCTTGACCCTAAACCCTCAGCCCTAAACCCTAAAGCCCCAAAGCCCTTAAGCCCTAAGCCCTAAACCTTAAGCCCTCAGCCCTAGACTAAACCCTAAACTAAAGCTCTGGCATTTGCGGTTTGATTAGTGCTGGTGTAGTCTTGGCTCTATAAAAACTAATACAATCCTATCCCCCTCCTCCCTAATGCTTTGATTAAATTGCAATTGTGCGCCCGAAACCGCGAAATTCCGGGGGCCGGGAGTTTTTTGTATTAGGGGGGTGTTCATGTTAGGGGAAGGGATTAGAGAAGCTGTTGGGTGATCTTCGAGATCATTGGATGTGGAAGCGTTGCTGAACAGTTGGCCAAAGAATGGAAGCAGGACTGGAATGGCGTAAAAACACACACAAGACCACGTATGCGCGATTATACGCACGAGCATAGACCGCCATTTAGGACCTGCATACGCAACAGCTATGTGTGAATAGAACATGTACAAGTAGGGACTGAACACCGCACAAACAGCATGAGGCACAGCATGAGGCCGTCCTTGTGATCTTATAGGCTTTGGGGTGGCGGGGATATCGAGATCACAACAATCTTAAATCTCCCGACGTGGCATCTCCTGCTTTGACCGGTCGTCTCGTTTTGGTGCTATGCCGATTCTGTCTGCCAGTCCTTGGCTCACCAAGCTTTTGCGCAGCACCCGAGAATCTCATGTCAAGGGCCGACTAATGACCAGGGACCACGATGTCGAGACACCTCGAGATCCCAAGCAACACGCGAACAACTCTGCAACCTTAAGCAAGCTCTCTGCATATCCATTGACCAGAACACGTGTAAAATCAGCGTAGAAGGCTTACTCGGTGGCTTGTTTGCTTTCTGCCGACGCAAAGCGCAACCTGCAGACGGGACGTAGAGTTTGGCGACTTGTATTTCGGCCCTGAAATCCTGAATCAAGGGATTCAGATCGTTTGGTTCACTCGGCACAGGGAGTTCATGGCTGGGATCCGCATAGTTCATAGCGTATACCAACCCCCAAAACTTGCCTGAGGCCTGTTCCTGAGCTGTGGAAACCTATCGAAACAGCACGCGCACATGCTTTTGCAACGGGATGTTGTCGCGATGACTGCTCCATCCCAACTGCTGCGTCTAACATTCGCCGCAATGTGCTTCTGCAGTTGGATGAAGTACATCATTTTCGAGATGGGGGGTTTGGGCTTTCACCGTGAGCTGTGCCTTCACTAGCCGTGGAAGATGGATTGCGGCATTTGCGAGATCCGGCAGTGCACCTTTCTCC
Source organism: Symbiodinium sp. CCMP2592 (assembly GCA_905221615.1). Lineage (NCBI taxonomy): Eukaryota > Dinophyceae > Suessiales > Symbiodiniaceae > Symbiodinium > Symbiodinium sp. CCMP2592. The sequence continues at coordinate 309,742 of CAJNDT010005490.1, read as the reverse complement.
GGCGTGCGCACGAAGAGCGGCTTCTTGACAGGAAATTGCCGTGAAATTTGAAGCCATCTGAAGCCAAGAGGTGCCTACTCATTACAAATGCTGCGTTTTTGCGTCATTAACTACCCAATCGAACAATGTCAAATCGATGCCGATGTCATGTGAAGCGGCATTTCCTCTAGTCGCATGTATTTAGACGTCATAGACTGCTAGCGGTAAGGAATTGGCGGGCAACGGAATTTCTTCCGCTATGCTGGTATCGAAGCCCTATCGCAGGACACAAAACATGAAACCCCAATGCATTGACGTTTTGCTCGGCAAGTTGGGTCCGGGGAAGAGAGTGCTGACTAAATGCGTCAATACAGCTCCTGGACGTTAATCTACCGAAACAAGGGCTCTTTGATGCGCAGGTCGGAGAACTGGGCCCACGAACTTTCAACGACAGGCCCAACCGGACGTACGAGCTACGAGGGATGCCCAAACTCGATCAGACATTGGCTGCCTTCCCTCCAGGTAAAGAGTCTGCACCTGGTCTTGAAAATAAACGTTGAAGCTGTTCCTGCCATCATACCATCCAAATTCCAGATGAGATGTTCAGCTTGTAATCCGCTCTATTGTGCAAAAACTTGGGTTTCTGTCTAACCACCCTTGCGAGTGCCGCGGAAAGTGACCGGCCCCTGCAAAAAAGACCCTCTTAAAACCGATATGCACTGATGTCACGGCTGCACCAGAAAGAAACACCGATGACTTCATGAATGTAGCCTACACGAAGCGGAAGAGTCCACATGCGCACTGGCCCACTGTGGGCGGGACTTGTCTAGTTAGCGGAGTCCGTAAACCTTGTGGACACATTCCCGGCTCGAGGCTGCCAATATTAATGGCCGATCAAAGTTGACAACTTCCTCAAGGCGCAGCATTCGCAGGTCTCTATTCGAGCAATGCTTACTTCGGAGCACGTACCTGAATGGCTTTGGCGATTTAGCCTGACCAAGTCTCGGCTTAAGTTCGTTCGGGAAATGATTCCGCAGCGTGATGTTTGCCAGTCGCAGACTTGCAGGCCAAACCCAATCAAAACCGAGCACTACGATGGAGTGTTCTATACCACTTCACTGAATCCACTTGTTTGTGCGATCTTTGACCAGAACACCTAGCAACTCCGAAACGGCACAGGACCTCCTTCGTCTGACTGTAAGCTTGACTTTCGCAACGTCAAGAAATATCCTGGCAACACAAGAACGAGCAGACTGTTCTTGGTCATGTCAGCAGGCACAACTCAACATGTGAGAAGTGTTTCCTGTGTTTGTCTGTGGTTGTTTAGTTCTTCTCAATCTTTTTCACGGAGTCCACGGGCCTATGCAGGATGATGCCTTTATAGAAAAGCAGTCTTGCCAACGATGCAGGCCGTAAGTTGTGGGCTTCTAGAACAGGCATCGAGCGGAGGTGACCCGCTTTGCGCTGGCATGAGGAGTTGGGCTGTCTCCTTAAAACCAACCAAAGGGTCTGCGCCAACTGTTTGCAACCGGGCTCGTTTGAGCATGTGGCTGCGCTCAGTAGGGCGACTCCGGCGGAGGATGAGCTCAGTGCGACCTATGTCGCTTCCTTCAGCTCCGTGCGACCTATAGAAACCTGGAAGTCTTCAAGCTGCTGACGAACAACCTACCTGCAAGTGGTGCCAGTAATGCAAAACACCTGCTCGAATCTGATACTAGGTCCTCGCAGCTAATTCCAAGATGCCGAGCGGGCAAAGGTCTCGACCCTTGTAATAAGTACACATAGTAAGGGAGCTGTCGGTGTCAGCCATCCTGGATCGATCGAATTATGCAACACCATGGGAAACGTGTCGTAGAATCCATGTGGCCGAGCTACGCGGCTTTAGACTTTATGGAAGCCATTCAACGCATTCCAGCAGCCAGGCTGCCTCCTTGTGTGCACGAAGCCCCGTCTGTCCGAAGAAGTGCCCATGATGCGTCGCAGTGCTGTCATTACCGTCCACGACTTTCTCCTCAACCTGCTACTATCGTCCTCGTCATCTCAATGGGACCAATCTTAGAAGCGGAAGAGCTTGAGTCTACTGCTAGGCCTGAACTGGAAACCATGACATGCCAGAGAAGCTTACGTGGCGGCTGTGGCAGAGAAGCTTACGTGGTTACGTCGGTCTCCCGTGGCGGCTGTGCCGACGAGTAGCAACCCCTGTGCACTATCAACGCAACAGGTGCTGCCATTTGGGAGTTTCCGCAAATAGGGGACCCTAACATAGTACCCGCAATAGTAGGATCCTTATTATAAGGACCCCATAAGAAGGTACCCCTAATTGTTGGAAACTCCCATTTGAGACAAGACGAAGGCTCAGTTCGGAGGTTCGTTTCACGAGGCTCAAATCTCCCTGTGCTGGAGAAGCAAGTCCGTGAAGAAAACTTCACCCTTCAAGGGTTCCGTGCCCGTCCGGCGACTTCCCGAATCTCGTGCGTGAGATGCATAACCTGATCGCGGTTTGATGCTGATGATCTATAATCGCAGATGTCACATGTGCAACTGGAACATTTAGGTTGCGTTACGACAAAGTCTCGAAGAAGGCTCGGTAGCATTGGGACAAGCCGAATTTTCAGGACTAAACGGCCGCAGGAAATTAACGGCAGCCCACCTTCATGTCCACTTTGCGGAGCAACCGAAGCGTCTGGACCTTGCACTCATCTCTCTGATTGAACCCGCGACAGGCCGCCGAATTGCAGATGCGTGGGGGGACCTGCCCCGAAGAGAGAGCATCTGGGTACGCAGGTCAAGGAGCTCTCAGGGCCAGATCCCCCCGGGGAGAGTCGCAGGTGGTGGGCTCTGAAGCTCTGAAGGGCGAGTGGGATGTAAACATACGGCACCTGGACGAAGGCCGCTTTTGGTGCGAATCGTATCAGCTGTCAAGATTCACGAAAACCAAAACATCATTAGTTACTTCCGGGCACCCCAAAATGCAAGCGTTGGTACTGGTGGCTCCAACAAGGGAGAGCATTGAAATAGCCGCAAGTCTTCGAGGAAAGCAAACCGTCCGAAACCAGCTGCGACGTCCGAGCTCGGAACCAAATCCGGAAGCCTTGCTCAGATTCCCTGAAGATGCAAACCTTAGATGAATATTGCCTCACCCCTCTACCTGCCAGGCCAAAGTGCGGAGGTGGCGGGGTCATCATGCATGAAAAGATTGAGGAGCCCGTCGACAAACTCCTGCGCCGGGTGCGGGTAGGCAGGGTGCATGTCCGGAGCATTCCATGCTCACGATGGTGGAAGAAACAGATACCCGGTACTGGATGTAGAACAACCTAGTCTTTACAGAATCAAGCCGACATGTCGCCCAACCTCTCCACCCTCTCTTAAAACGCAAGAATCCATGGGCCCATCTGCTCCAAACCCACCATCATCGGCACAACCCACAAGCCCCTCTGCAGAAGCCCAGCCCGAAAAAAGGCTATGGCTGTCAGATTCAGGATTGCAGCTGCCAAAAGCTTGACTCCTCGCGGGTCAGTTCACCGCCGCCATCCACGTCGAGCATCTCGAACACCTCCTGGGAGTTGCAGGCTGCTGGGCAGAGAACGCGGTGACCAACCGCATATTTTGTAACATGTAGCAGGAACTGAAGTACCATGCATCCAGACTGGGCTTCTTGCAAGCACGCAACCCAGTGAACATTTATAGTACGTATAATTACATGTATCTGAACATATATATATATATATATACATACATACATGATATGAGATGATAGCCTGGTATAACGGAGTATCGTACAGTACAATATAACATAGTAAAAACCAGACAGTGTAAGACAATCTGAGACCATGTAATGTATTGTACTGTAGTTTGGTAGAAGAAAATACGATATGATATAATATAACCAGACCTGTTATAAGAAAACATGATACAAACAATATGATATGATACATTACACTAAAACATGATACAGTGTAGTGCAATATGATAGGATTCCATATGGCATAGCACAGGGAAGTACAATATGGTCTGCATATATAACCCTAAACCCTAAACCCCTAAACCCTAAACCCTAACCCAAAATTCGCTATACCATCTGACTTGGTTATAACCACCAGACTAGGTTATAACCAGCCGACTAGGTTATAATCAGGTGTACGTCATCGACTGCAGTATTATATCCGGTTTGTAAACTAACCCGGGAAGTTGCAACAACCCATGCTTTCAGAATGCTGAAACCCGCACAACACCAAGAATTCTATGACACCCTCGTCAAACCCTGTGCAAAAACCCAGGGGACCCCATATAGGGGGGGTACCCATATATATATATACACACATACATATACATATACATATACATATACATATACATATACATATACATACATATACATATACATACAGACATAGACATACATACACACATACATGCATACATACATACATACATGCATACATACATATATATATATATATATATACACATATGTATGGCTTATGGGCACATATATATATATATATATACATACATACATACATACATATATATATATATATATATATATATATATATATTTGTACACATAGAACATACTTTGATGTAACATTATATGTCACTATGCTATGGTTCGATGTAGCCTTTGCTAGAACAGTACATGATCATGTGTGCATAGGCATAAACATATGTATATATGCTCATAATCCAACACACATAGCATAATATAGTATAAAACAGTATGCGATAAACTTATACTTTTTTGCTACAACATGAGAACATAATATGGTATTATTACTGTCGTTGCACATCGTAAACTAGTATAATGTAATCAAAGAGATGACATATGATTGAAGAAATAATGAAGTAAAGTTAAACTGTGTATAAATGTATACACATATCCACAGCAAGTTGCCCGGAATACTGGCAGATTTAAGTGGAACTAACCCGGTCATTCAGGAACAATTGGTGCAACTCGTGCAACCCCTACCACCCCAAGTCTAAGTACTCCCCAATCCCACCAGGTTCGCATTGGATGCTTTTGCTAGCTTGTCCACGCTGCCAATTGCCAGGGTTTCGACTTCGTCAGGGTTTTGGGATGGTTTCGGGTGTCGATGGAATCGGAGCATCGTCGGCGTCCGGCCCCGACCCGACGCCTGAATCCGGTCCATCTCATCGTGACTAACCCGGAGCTGAAGCCCGACAAGACCAGGCCAGGCTTCAACTCCAAACCTAGCTCCAACACCCAGGTCCTGCATGGAGGAGACACGGCTCTTCGAACGCAGCTCCTCTGGAATAATGTCTACCTCGGCTGCGGGCTGGAACTCAAGCAGCACTGTTCGTGGGAATCGTATGCTAAAGTGACAAGTAGTACTTCCTACTTTGAAGCGGAAGCGAAGCAATCTCTCGTAGTAGAAAAGCATTCAGACGAGACCTTGTCGCGGTCACGGCAGTCGTGCCAGAAGTTGTCTTTTAAATAGTGCCCAACGAGCAGCATGAATCACGGACTATCTATGGATTGCATAGAAAGGCATTTGCAGAGGCAAACAAACCAAATATTCGCAGGAATGCCGATATCAGAGCGTACTTGAAAGGAAGAGCAACCGACACATGACACTGTCCGAAAGCAGGAGGATGCAAACTTTAGGCACGAGCTGCAGGGACCATCGCCATCTCGTCCATAGTCAGAGTTCCAGAGCAGTCCTCGCTAGGGCGCCAGGGAGACCGTCAAGGGTCTTATTGCTTTACGTCCTTGCTGGCTTTGCTTCGTTTTGTGTTGGTGAGGCGCAGTGAGCTTGGGCGACACCGCAAAGCTTCAGAATTCGCTGTCTGATCCTATCAAGCCAGGCGCCCGAACGGTTCGAGTTCATTTTCCACACCTACGATTGCGACAAGAACTACTAAACAGCGTAAAGCAGCCGCACCGAGAATGATGATGTGTGATTTGGGGAACACCGCACCATGGACAGTTCGACCACAACCATGATTCTCCTGCTATCACAGCGGCATTCAAACTGCCCCGGAGAAGGACCTATGCCCATCCACCAGGCCGTCAACGCAGCAGGAAGCAGAGTCGATGATCTTAAGAGGGTTACCCCATCTACTTACACGAACAACGTCCGGGCTTTTTGAAAAAAGATGTGGCCTTGTCAATCTCATCGAAGATCTGCGAGAGCCTGCGCAAACATTGACAACCCAGCAGGAAGTTCAGCTTCGGATGCTGCTGCACAGGCTTCATTCTTTACATCTGAGGTCCAGTGGATTCCGTGGCAAAGTCAGGCTTTCAAGTTTGTGGGGCCAGCAGCTGGTCCCCCTTGAAGTTGGCTGTGCAGGCTTGATGTGGGCCGATTTTAGGGTTGTGCTTCTTCCTGTGTGACATCCTGCTTGTCCTGCTCTGACCTGCCACACCCGAGCTTTGGTCCTGAGCTCCTCAACATTGGGATGCTGAGGACATCGCGTAGGAAACGTGGGGCTGCTCAAGCGATGCAGACTAGTTGCATTTCCGTTTCAGAGTATTGGCCAGACTCGGCCAGACTTGTCTTTCTCCATCGAACTCCACACCAGCATGCTGCTTAGCCGGATGTGAACTCCGAAACAACGCCTGGGCATTTCGCTGCGCAGCTTCTCCCTCAAGTCCATCCGCTCCATTTCCTGGCTCGCAGGGGCTTTAGGCCAAGTCTTCGATTCGGCTTCTGGTCGGGATCCTGGGCCGTTTAGGATTGACTGAATCAAGTTGTTGCAGGTCAGTGCTTCCCTGATGCAGCTGCAAGCACTGACTGGGATGGCTTCTGGGCAAAGTAGCACAATTTCAAAACTCGCAGAGAGCTATTGCTTGCTACTGGTGTTGCCGCTAGCCCTGCTTGTGCAGCTATTCAACACCGATTGTCATGACCTTCGAAGAATCCTGGATGGCACCTGCGATCTGACAGCAACATGCAGACTCCCTTTGTGTAATTTGCTCCAACATTCATGGTCCAACAAGTGCCACATTCCGTGACCACGTCGGGTCGAGGATCCTATACGGATCACCTATGTTTACATACTGTGACATCTGACTTTTGCGATGCTTTCCGTCTGCGTTTCCGCCCAGACTGTGTGATCAACATTGGACAGTCAAAGATCAGCTGAAGAGGTCGCTGAGACATGCACCCTCTCTCGCTGTCTGCCCGCCCGTCTCTCCGTCCGTGTCCGTCCGTCTGTTCGTCTGTATCCGTTTCTGTCGGTCTCTGAATCTGGCGCCGTCTCTGTCTCTGTGCAGACTGACCGTCGTCTGGCTCTGTCCGTCCGTCGGTCCGTCCGTCCGCCCGACGGTGGTCCGTCTGTCGGTTTGTCTGTCCGTCTGGGTTTCTGTCTCGTCGTCTCGTGATCAAGTTTTTTTCTTTCTGTTCGTCCGTCGGCTGTATCTGTCTGCATCGGTCCTTGTGTCCGAGGGTGCATGGGCCCTTGTGATTGCATCTTCGGCATGTGTGTCTAGATACATGGTTCGCAGACACAAAGTCGGGCTTGTGGAACTCAAACCACGGACATTGTCCCGGTCAGCAGCACAGCGAGCACGAGAGCAAGTCGTGCCTTGTCCGCTGACGCATTGGCTAAGGCGCCTTCCACCAGCACAGCGGTAACAAGGTTCCTCGTCGCGGAACTTGATTTGGAGCGGCTTCCGGCTTTGTTGCAGCAAGGTTCAACAAGGAAGCACATCAAGTTGACCAGTGTTTGCCCTCGACACACAAGACCAGACGGAGATCGATAGTCAGGTGCGAGATAAGGCAGTGAAGCAAGGGTTCGAGGTCGGTCCACACATGGAAACTTGAACTACAAATAGCGGACGCAGTTTTCACACGTAGTAGGATTCAGGGAGTCTGAACTTCCCTTGCCTGACTACACCTTTCCATGTAAGCTCCGTCACAACGGCTTGGGCAGTGGAAGGCCACCCCCCTTTCTGGGGTATGGGATTTAGGGCCCCATCCGCTGTCACAAGCCAGGTCTCATCAGAGCAATTGAAACAAACAGCACGATGAAGAAAAAGTACCTGAGTCGGGCAGCTGTCGCCCCACATTGCTTGACCGGGTTAGGTACTGTCTCGTATAGTATATCAAGCTATGTTATAACATGACACTTCTTTTCCAGAAAATGCTGCAACACGACATCAAATACATTTCCGGAAAAATCTGCAGTCGCATCCGGTATCAACAAGATGTGACCAAGCGATGAAGGATATTGAGGGAATTCCGATGAGGACAGTGACACTTCACTCTTGCATCATCTCAGGTCTGGCTAGGGCCCGGGGCCTACGGCCTAGGGGGGCCTGGAGGTGGCAATGGCAATCGAGTGCAAAGGTGCCCAGCGAGTCCGGGTTTGCTGGCGATCAACGGCCCGTAGATCGGCGAAATGGAATCCACGGTGACGAATGCCGTTAGTGTCAGCCTGTGTTCCAGGATCCATGGGCTGGAAGTTACGGGAATTTCTGCTCACCCACAACGCTGCTTGGGCATGTGCCTATGCGCTTTGGTACCCAGGGATGAAATCGAAATCTGTACCAGCCTGCGTTTCATGAGTGTGCCCTCTATGCGGACAGCCGTGATCGCAAAGTGTGCTGGATAAGGCGAACAGTTTGGCAAGGCCCCCATTCGTGATAATGTCATTGAAGGGGATATGGACAAGACGAGGCACAGCGTACTGGACAGGCTTCCAAAGTGCTGGCTCACAATCGATGCTGTCTCCTCAGTCTGATAGCGCCGAAAATCGGGGTCCCATTGTAGTTAGGCCTGCACCCCTACCCTCCCGCAGGCTTATAGTCCAAGGTACCCTAGCCCGCTTTTCCTTAGCCTTTTGAAAGTTTGATGGAGGCTTGCAGATGACAACTAGAATCCAAGACTGTTCCTGACGTTGGGACATCAGCCGCGACTCGGGCGCCGGAAAGACGCTCCCTTGCATCAAAAGGCAAGTCCCGAACTGGAGATTACATCATGACTCCATGTGCTTGAATAACAGACACAGGAAGCAACAAATCTCCGCGTGAGCTGCTGGATACAGTGATGCCCATGCAGTGGATCCCTGTGTTTTACACCGTTACCGACATGCGTTTGACTGCATTACCTTCGACCAGGCGCCTGCCCTCCTTGAGCATTTCTGAAGGCAAGGGTCGGCTCGAGAGGTCAGGTCCGAATCCTTCGTGATAATTTCGATGCCCAGGCAGGCAGCGATGTACAGGGACAATACCTTGTCTAGCGGCTGGCGTTGACGCACGGCTGGCTTCGGGGTTGTCATCTTAAGTACAACCAAGTCGCACGAGGTGGGGGGTGATGCAGCTTTTTTGCAGGCCAAGCTACAACCAGCACCAGGGTTGAAACCATCGCGTTGGCGGACGTGAGTAAGCCGTTGACAAGTCTCCACACTGTGCGGAACCTTTAGCTCACAGGCGTCTTACGCTTTGAACATCAGTGCAAGTGGCTCATAGAATTCGGACATGCGTGAAGGGGTCATGCGTTTGTCAAGGACTGGAGGAGAAAAAGTGTCTCCATTCGCCGCGTCTGGGAAAGAACCGAAGAGACAGACATACAGACGGACAGACAGACAGACAGGTGTGTGCTTAGAAATGCAGATAGCCATGATCTCGAAAGCAGCAAAGTCAGAATGACAAAATACGTGCTGGCACGCATGAATGCACGCCGCATGCCTGCTTTCTATCTGTCGACTCTGTATACGATACAGAATTTACACATATACATACACCCATACATATATATATATATATATATGTACAAGTATACATATATATATATATATACACACATATACACACACTCGTACACATGCATACATACAGACATATATACATACATGACTACATACATACACACCTACATACATACATACATGCACGCATACAAGGACGAGCCCAAGCACACAGACACAGACACGTCTGTACCTGTGTCGGTGTTCTCGCTTAGATCATTGATGTTTTCGCACATTGTCTGTATTCATCTCTCTGTTTGTGTCTGTAGATGCTTGAGCATACTGTAGCGTGGCTTGTTGACCTGCCTGCTTTTACGACTGCTGTGCGGCCATGCTGTACACACGTACGCATACGTATGTGAATATATGCATGTATGTTTTACACATTTGTATATATGTAAGCACAGAAGTATGTATGTATATATATATATATATATGTGTACACGATCATAGATGCAAGCATGCATATATGTGTTCGCCTAATGACCATGCGCAACCATATGCATACTTATCACGAGCCCATTCACACACGGTGCGGCATGCACAGCGCACACACACACACCCACACCCACATATATACATACATATATATATATATATATATATATCCCGAGCGAGCTACATAGGATGCCCACGCACAGTATTAGCGCTGACCGTGAGCATCTCATATGCAACAGCATACATATGCGCCGGCATCTCCAACAAGTATCCACTTGCGTGCTGCCCCAGACACAAATTTGCATCTTCGGCCGTGTGCGTGTGTGTGTGTGTGTGTGTGTGTGTGTTCAGCAAATACATGTGTCTGTGCAAATGTGTAAAGAGGCCTGCAGTTCTCATCATGGGGACATCATTGCATTCGTTGTGTGACAGCTACAGAATACTATGATGCACACAGCACTATACACAATTCGTAGTTCTTACTGCTGAAAGCACAGCAGAAATTGGCTGCTGCAACAATTCGGCAAATGGTTGCCTTGTTAGAGGTCGACTCGTTTGGTTGACCAACCTGCGCAAACGAAATCAACCGTCCAGGAGCTGCTTCAGCAGACGCAGTGCGCGAATGAGCCGCAAGAGCCGCAGTGAGCGAACGACCAGCAGGGACTCGAGCTCCTGTCTTCAAGCTCTTGAAGTGCGAGAGCACGACACTGCACGTAGTTCGGACGTAGACGACATGTCATTACAATAATGCTATTCCGATCTGGTGAATGTAATATTATGTGGTTGATGTGAAGGTCACAATCACCACCACCCACAACAACAGCAGGCACAACTACTACTACTACTACTGCTGCTGCTGCTACTACTACTACTACTACTGCTACTACTACCACTGCCTGCTGCTAATGCTTCTGCTTGTGCTTCTGGTAGTGCTTCTGCTTCTGCTGCTACTGCTGCTGCGACTGCTACTGCTACTGCTACACCTACTCTGCTACTGCTCTACTGCTGCTGGCACTACTACTGCTACCACTACTGCTACCGTGATGTCAATTCTACTGGTGCTACTTGTGCTGCTAGTACGACGGCTACGATTACTGCTGCTGGCATTTCCTGCTACTGCTACACCCGCACTCGCTTGAATAGAACCTCAGTCTTTTGCAGGAAGCTGTCTTGGGTAGTTTTTCAACAGCTAAGTTCTTTTTCGGGGTTGTGGCTTTACAGATATTGTCAATGATAGTAAAGTACCGTTGTCGTCTTTGCTAAAGCCTGACATGCCATGCCTGATGCATAATAAGCTACACATCACTACAATAACAAAACACCATCGCCGAAGTGGGCAGCGTGCGCCTGGACTTTTTCGCCAACATGCTCGGTGAAAAGGCTGAAAAGCCCCATGGAAACCAGAACCATGTCGAGGATGCACCAAGGATCCTCCAATGGACAGAGGTTCAATGACTCTCTCCACATCCCGACACGTCTTTTCCAACATGTTGTTTGCCAACAAAGTTCCTACAAGTAGGCGAGATGTGGAAGTGGTTGGCTTGGTGGCGAATGGAACATAAATAAGGACAGTGGGTGTCAGTATTGAGTGCACTTGCAACCAGATATAACACGACACCAGCACATGATATTCCGCTGCCGGAGCGTCATGAATTGTAGGCCATTCGGCATAGACTTATACTATGACTCGGCGACGAGCTGTCAAAGCTTCGGGCACAACTTCTGTGTTTTACTTTGCATAGGGCTGGAGCGATGGCTCTACAATACGTACATACATGCATGCATGCCTCCCCCCTCACGGTTGATGCTCCCTCGCACATCCTTGTGGTGCGCTCCCCCTGCGGTGCGGTGTGGTGGGTGTACGTCTGCTTGCAGGGGTTGGTGTCATGTCCATGATCATGATGATGATCATCATACTGTTCGTTTCTTGGGTCAAAGGAGCGCGATCCTCGTGACAGTTGTGATTGCAGTACCCGCATGTCGGAGTCGTGGTTGGAAAGTGTCCGCTGTCACTCGGATCGGGTGTGTTTAAGGACGAGATCCTCGTGACAGTTGATGGCTTTGGAGCCGTCATGTGGGAGAAGTGCACGCAGTCGCAGGGATTCGGCATGTTTGGCCCCGGGCGTGCGGGCGCAGAAGGGGATACCACGCAGGGGGGTCGGCGAACCGAGAGACATAGAAAAGACACAACACAAGAGACAGTGGCAGAGCGAGAGAGGTGGAGAGAGCGAGAACAAGACTGAGATAGGGAGGGACAACAGAGAAGGAAGAACAAGCGAGAGAGAGAGAGAGAGAGAGAGATATATAGAGAGAGAGAGAGATATAGAGGGAGAGGGAGAGGGAGGGAGAGAGCGACAGAAGCAACAAAGGGAGGGAGAGTGAGAAAGGAAGAACAAGCGAGAGAGACAGAGAGAGAGAGAGAGGGAAACAACAAAGAGAGAGTGGCGGAGCGAGCGAGATAGAAAGAGAGACAGAGAGAGAGAGAGAGAGAGAGAGAGAAAAAAAAAGAAAAAGAGAGACACACGGAGCACTGGGTTTTGCGAGGTAGCACTGAAGCGAGCAACTGTCCGTGTCTCTCGCTCTGTCTCTCTCTCGCTTCTCTCTGCTGGGCTAGCACACGCAAGTCGTTGACAAACTCCTCGGATGACTGGTAGTCTGCTTGGGTGAAGGTGGGTTTCGAAACTGAAGTCCTTGAAGCACTTTCGTCCAAATGCCAGCAGACGTATGATAAGCTCCACAAAGTAGATGACCACCTGGCGCTATGAGCTCCAAGGCCTACACCCTGTCGGTCCTGATTCAAGCCAAACGTAATCCTGATTGCTGAATGTTATGATTAGTTGACTTGTTGGTGAGCTTAGACTACACCTGTCTGCGAAGTCGAAGCGTTCGGATGCCTCTTGCAGCCCCAATATGGTTGGAGCTCATTTCGTGATATTGAGGTAATCGGAACAGGCAGACATGATGACCTTTCTGGAGAAAAGTTCCGTATCGCACGAGCCGTAGCGGCTCCGTTTAGAGTTGGAAAGCCATTCTGTGCTGTGATGACTCACGGCAAGCTATCGTGCCAAAAGCATGCTGGAACATCAAAGCTCATCATCAGTTGGTGATGCGGGCAGCGAAGCCAACTGCATCGCGCTTCTGGCGACATGCATGTATGTCAGATAAAGTCAAACTGCATTCCTGATTCTGTCATGACCTAGCTGGCACAGTGCAACAGGAGAAACACTTGGCTTTAACTTACGAGAGGGGCTTTGGAATCGAAGCGGAAACCTCTCACAGCAACTTGGATCCCAAGCACTGCTTCACGCCGAGCTGCGAAGACAAAGTCGAGCCAGTACATCCAGGACTCAACCTGTGTCAAGGAGGCCTGAATCTCATAGCCAACCTGGCAATACAAAACGGGTAAAAGCACAGATGCTAGCCCTGCAAATGCATGTAACGTAGTGCTAAACTGCTGAACATCGTTGCAACAACAAGCAACCTTGGTAGAACCTTTGGCACTCCGCAGAGGATTAAATCACGGGCCGAGAGAGGAGAACTCGCCCCGGCTCTGACAGTCTGTGGTGCAGGAAAAACTCAAGGGCAATACACTTGTTAAGAGGGGTCAGTAACCCGCACGGTTTCCTCACTCGTAAGCAAGCTTGTTGCTGACTGGCATTGCAAACGGCACCGGTCTCGCAATTACTCGCCGCGGACAATTCCGAGATGCGTGCTTGATTTTTTAGCCGAGACCTGCGAGATCACGGCTTCCACGGATTGCGAGCTGTGAGGTTTGTTGATATAGCTACACCACTTCTGCGACGTGTGGGCTCGGCCGAGCAGCTGAGATGGCATTTGCAAAGATGATCAGGCCCATCATGTAATCGAACCATTTCTTCGAAACCTCGGATGCAAAGTATGCTGCCTGCCGGAGCATGCAATGCTGCACACCAAGATATGTCAAGCATCGGCTTGTGAAACCATATTGATTGACAGATCCGAAGACGACGAGCGAGAGCCAACCCTACGAAATGACTCCACCTGAAACCTGCATTTCTGCATTTCAAGCGCGTTAGTCTGACATCTCAAAAGTTAAACAGCACAAGAGATCAAAAGAAGGTAAGAGGTTGCATGGGCACTGGACAACAGAGGTACTGAATCATGAGTTTGATCGAATCTTCGCGTCGTCTTGCCTTGCCGAGCCCATTGGAGAAAGATGAGCTTGCAGGGAGACAACGCTGTGGAGCTTTAGCGTTGAGGGTCCAAGCCCGAGCGACTCATCGTTGCTTACACGTTTCTTTGAGTTCATCGGGCCCAGGGTAGGAAGGAATCGAATGACTATGCAGCACTGGGACTGGCCATAAGGCCGTATAGTCAGCTAGTTACCATGTCGCCGCTCGGAGCTAAGCTGAAACACAGCAGCCCTTCGCCCTAGAAAGGCCCTAGAAACTGCGCATCCACTCGGGCAGTGTCGAGCTGCTTCTTCTTAATGAACAGCCCCGCGCTTCCCCCCGCACCCCCGGAGCATGTGCTTCTCCCACAACCGTAAGCCACCAGTTTGTGGTGGCATCTGTTCAAGTTGTCTTCGGCAGCACATACTGTGAGTGATCGTAACTCAAAGCATGCGGCCAAACAGTTTCGGAATGGGGATGTACGCCAAGTCACCAGCCGAAGGCAGCAACGACGGACACATTGGAACTTCTTGCCTGCAGTTGCCGACATGCCGCAAAAAGTTGGGACGCAGGGTCAGGCCGGCTTGCCAGTGCTAGCACTGGATTATCAGCGCATGGCCTGTAGTTGCAGGAAGGTCCGCACGCGATGCTCTACCACACTGACCTGAAATTTCGTTTTGCACCACACCTGTAATTAACATGGACAAGGACAAACTGGTTGGCGCCTAGCTCGCACAGCATCCATGTCTCGTAGCAATCCGTTCGTCTACATAGCCTCCGGCACTCCCCCGTTCCCCGGTCGTGGCACCTTTGCGAACATGGGGGTTCTACATAGTAACACCGTAGCATAGTAGAGTATAGTATCGTATAGTACAGTAAAGTAGAGTAGAGCACAGTGGAGCATAATGGAGTCGAGTCTAGTGTCGTGTAGTCGAACCGAAACGCAGATCGCAGTGGTATGAAACGCTTGGGTCGACTCGCGATGTAAATGGAGGTGCTACCGCCTGACTCTTCGCAACAATGGGTTCCCTGTTATCTCCGAACCCTCAACGGCCACTACAGCGGTTTGCCCACAGACCTTCCCTGTGCACAGGTGCCCGGGTGCCCGACCGTCGAGGTGATGTGAAAAGTCAGCTGCCAAGGAGTGCGATGCGCCAGTAAGCATCTCTCTCCACATCATGCTCCTGCAACATGGTCGTGTCTTTTGGGGACACTTCGAATCTTCGACGACTGCCTCACACAGTTCCAGGAGTTTTCCCGCAACTGGTGCCAGTCGAGCACAGGCTGCACGCATACAGGATTTCCGTGGGAAACACACGTGGACGATGTGCTGTGGAGATCGGCAGGTGAGCTCACTCAAATATTCACCTTCTCCCCAAGCTTGTGGTGAAAAGGTTTAACTAGCACACAGTCATGCGTCCTGCCAACACTGTAACCTTTCGGCGCGGAAACTTTGGATCCGGTTGGAGCTTTCGACTCTGCCGTAGCTCCTCACAGCAGGCACCAAGGCAGGACGTTAGGGAGTCCAGAGTTTGCAGCCAATACAAATACAAAGCCATGGAACTTCTGCAGGACAATGCACCGTGTAGCCGTGTAGCAAACTCATTCCATGAGACTGAACTAATTAGTGAGCACAAACCTCTCCGGACAATCTGATTTCCACGTCAGCATATATCCGTCTTCTGCCAAAGCCCTAAACTGATGTCAAGTTCGCCACAGATGACTCAGTTTATGCCAAAGGATGTGCCGCAGAGCAAACCAGTTCGAGCCATGCATCGTTCAGTCATCGGCTGCTCCACCGGTGCACACCTGGGTTGGTGTCCAAAGCAAATCGCCCCCGAACGAGAAAAGTAGGAATGCTCTCCGGGGGGATACGATGGCCTCGGACAGCTGCAAAGCTTCGCTCCGCGGTCTGTGCACTGCGGAGGGAGCCTGTGTAATTTCACATCCACAATTAAGTTTGCTCAATGATCGCCCAGCACAGGGACAGCAAAGCAGATTTCAACAAGCATAGCCAAACTATAAATCTGGCACAGCCCGAAACTGACTCCAGCAATATCTAGATCTGGGTCTTCTGTGCCTCGGTATGTATGTAAGTATGTACCTGTAAATGTATATATGTATGTGTGTGTACATAGAGGTATTTATGTAGGTATGTGTGTATGCATGCGACTGCATACATATACATACATTCATACATACGTACAAACATACTTACTCGTTTATTTGTAAGTATACGTATGAACTAGAAACTTCTACCTATCCTGCACTGAGCAATATATGTCCTACTCTAGTTGTCATAGGCTGAAGCTCTTTCACCTGAAGCGGACAGAACACGGCGAGTGTCAACATCGAGAAGCATCATTGCAACTTGCTTTCAGCCACAGACATACTTGCACAAACTGATCGAAGGCAAAGTATGGATAGAGACTGACATTAATGCAGCTGCGACCGGGTTTACGACGGGCGGGAATTTCTGGAAGCTGTGAAACATTGGCCAAACTGCGGTGGCGGTAATTACATTCAGAAACAACTCAACAGTTTCGTCATGTGGTTGTATGCTACAGTGTTCTCGTTCTGCACTCAAGCTGTGAAAGCCACGAGTCCTGCCAAGTCTCTCCAACAAAACTGAAACTCTTAGCTGCACAAGCCGTGCACATCAACACAAGCAGCAGCAGGAGACAGGCGGTATTGGTAGTAGTCACGACAGGCAGCAGCCGGCAGAGCTTGTAAGCTTGTATGGTATAGTCAAGGTTCACCAATCATCAGCTCAGGTTGCCTTCTTTTATAACCCTCCCCCCAGCTCATGCTACAGCCAAAGCACGATGTGGGCTCCACGGCCTCGTTGCTGAACTCGTATCTCTGCACACTCTCCTCACATGTGGCGGAATGCACACGAAGTCAGGCAGGCCTACAGCTAGTGCCCTCGCGGATACTCTAGAAGACAACTGGTGTAGCCACTCACAGCCGCTGACTGCAGCATCAGTCTCGCCCCCTCTTCCTCTCTCGCTTGCTCTGTGTATGTGTCAGCAACATATCAGCATCAGGCAATGGCTGCGTACTTTACTAGACTTACTAAGACCCTTGCAATGAAGGTATCTAGGCTTTGGACGATGACAGCAGCTTGACCTATAGAGTTATTACCAGAAATTTAGAAGACGAAAGTAACCGAGTCACCTCATTTATCCCCTACAGGCTCCGAGAAACAATTGACTCTTGCCAGGACTGACTGATACTCCGCTTCCTACAGCTCGGCCGGTCGATTTCGCACGGTGCTTGGTTTGCCTCTGAATCGTGTAGCCCAGCCCTTTGGATATGAGATACACTAAGCAACCCAGACAGAGACAGGCTTCGAAGGCATACTCCTCTTTATAGGGGGATTTGAAAGCACAGGCCCGTGCCTCGTGGCCGGGAACATCGCGATGACTTGAGTCTGTCGTTCGCCATCCGACCTTGGGCCGTCGGCCATCCAATGCTTCGAAAGTTGTTGTGCTTTCGGAGCTCGGCGCTGGCACGACTTAAAGCGAACATCGGCGATGGGGAGACGGATTGTCGTCAGACTCCAGGGCACAAGGACGTCTGCAGACTCAGTGTGCGCACTATCGCCAGAGCCGAGCCGTCGAGCTCATACAAATAGCGAGGCATTGTCATGAAAAGCATCGGGCTCACGCAGCAACTGGCGCAACTCAACTAAAGGATAAGACGATAAGAAATCCCAGCGAGGCCACCGATGGCAGGTGCCAGAATGGAGCCTCGGGCGCATCGCCTCGCAGCTGCAAATCTGCGCCGTCCTGATCGAATCTGCTTTGAGGCATGTGCTGGTGCAGCAGGGTGGCCCAGAAGCAGTGTGTTGCCCACGTATATGCCATCCCTGCATTTATTGATGGTGCCGCTAAGCATTGGCCCTTAATTGCACTAATTTGATGAGACACTACCAACATCGAATTGCTGTCTTGAGCTTCGGCCGTTGACTGATACCCTCAATCGGTGTTCTTAACCTCTCTCCTTTGCTTGCTACAAGTATGCCAGTCTTGAACTATGGCTGACTCAGCGTGGCTTCAGTGTGTGGATGGACGTCCCGGGAGCGTGTATCTGCATTGTAAGGTCGAGTGTCGTCTGTCGCAATCGGGTTCTCAGCTGCCTGGAGGAAAACATCAAACCTTGGTGCGAGAAACACGACAATCAAGTCACAATCTACGCCTCCAGGTTCAGGCTCGCATCTTGCTTGGCGTAGTGTGCTTCAGGGCTGTGCTCGCCTGCATGTGAGCGGTGCATTTCTGGTCTGCAGTTTCACAATGAAGATATTCATCCAAGTAGCTCAGTGAATGGATTGGGAACATCTTCTGAACTGTTCAGGCCGAGAATTCGTTGGGAGTTGCTTGTGGAAGTCGACGCTATGCATATCCGGAATAGCAGATGCTTCGCACAGCATGCACTGTATGTAAAGAGGAAGCCGAAGGGCGCCGCATAAATGTCTTGGAGTAGCTTGAGCTCCCGGGTTAGGCTGGCAAACTACCGGCAATGAACGACAAGGGACCCTGTGACTCCAAGTAGTAAGCACGAACCGCCTGAGCGGGAGAATAGTTCTAAGCTGGGTAGTACTTCGATGAAGCGTTCTCATTACGTGCAGAAGTTGTTTGTTGCTCAGAATATAAGAATTAGCAGGACTCTGCAGGACGAGGCGCTTGGCCAAGCAAGCCAGCTGCTCGTTGTAAATATGTCGCAGGGACAAGCGAAGCCTCGGCTCAGAGCGAGAGCGAGAGAGAGAGAGAGAGAGAGCTGTATGCTTCGGGAGCTTCTCCCCCTGTGAGGCACGGCCCTCTGCCCTCTAGCTCAAAACTTTTTTTGTGTTCTCACAAACGCTTCACACTTCTTCTGGCTCCCTTCATGAAAGGCCCATCAACGTTTCCCTATCTTCTCATGGGTGTTGTTATGCCTCATGTCGACCACTGCGCAGCCGAGCCTTCCTTGGGTTGAGGGTCTACAGGCAAGAGCTGTCTACGGGATCTTCCGAATTTTCGCATGTCTTGCCCCAGGTGGCTGGTCCCAGCTGGGCTCCCCCTCCCTGTCCAGCTGCCTGCCTGCCGCAAAACCGTGCAAGATGTGAAGGGTGGGAGAGGGCAGCTAGGCACGCAGGCTTGAGGGATTATAGAGACGCTAAATTCCGAGCTCTCGGATCCATATTGACAGGTCTGCCTTTGGACTGAGAGCTTGCTTGAGGGCGCAGCTTGCAGACTCTCTGCTTTCGCACGCATAATGCCAGGGTTTGCCGGACGCTCGGTGCTCGAAGGAGAGGCCCGGGCCCAAACCAAAAGTGTTGCTGAGGGAATGCGGCGTGCGTTTGCACATGAAATCAGAGCCTGAGCGTTCCTTCTGCAACAGCAACACCAAGGACCGGACCAAGAACTCCTTAATATCGACAGGCACAGGTCAAGCAGAAGCAGGGACTTCGGCCAACGTGGCACCGCAGCATCATGACGGCTGGTCGCGAATCTCTTTGCTTGCTGTATTCGTTCAGAGATGAATCTAGGTTGGGGTCGTCACGTAACGTACACGTATGGTAAAGTGCCAGCAGTCGGGAAGCGTACCATCACGCTGCTCAGTTGTGGCAAATCTGTTTCTGGCTTCTCGCGCTGTCTTCGGACGGTGGGTCCCTCATGCGGACACCTTTGTCCTGGTACATCTCAGACACAGGCGTAGTCAAGCCTCTAAGCACAGAAGCTGGGCGGGACAGCTGCGGTTATTGGATTTTCCACAGGCGATATCGGAGGCAACAACCATCCCAAATATCGACTCCCGAACGCCTAACAACGCAAGCCTGCGATCAGGTCCTACAGGTCTTCACTTTGCAAGCTGGCAACTCCACGCCCTGCATTGCCTAATGCACCACAGACTTGCAAACAGGGCCTTGGCTAGGTTGCAGGCTGCCCGAGACCAGAGGGGGTGGGCCGAGCCCCGCGGCATGGGGAACTGGCATCGCCCCTGTAACCGAGAAAAACCCGCACTATACTTCGACTATGCAGAAGGCGCTGCCTCCAGCCAGTTTGAGCTTGTTCACACAACCGCTGTGGAGTTCGTCTAAGCAGAAGCTTGCCATAGTGTTTTCGATGCACACCGGAGATGACCAGTTCCTGTTGTATTCGTGCGACAGTGTAATAATCTGTCGCTCAAGTTAGTCTCTGGATTGGCCGTGGTTGGCCACAACAGCTTGAAAACATCAGTTGCTGGCTAGACAGGCCCAATAGGCGATTTCCAGAGAGTTGCTATCCTTGAGGATGGATATCTGACTAGCTTCAGCCCTGTGCTTGCAACTTGGTCTAGGGGGGCCGGGCCGCTCCACCCGACAAAGCAGCTGAAATCGAGCCAACATTGAAGAGGCAGTGCATGGCACAGGTCATGGTCTTCCTGGCATTGTGCTCTAGCGACCAAAGCTTAGAGGCCGCTTATGTGGCATGCAGAAGGCGGTATACTCTTTACACGACACACTATTTGCACAGCTGAGCCAGCTGTTTCAGTCGGGCTGCGCGCTAGCATCTGGACCTGCACGCGTATGGGAAACCACGAGGAAGATTTGCGCACTTAGATGTTGCATCGCCAAAGCTTGGGAAACCTCTAGAATTCAAACAGGTCCAACGACGAAACCGCGCCCAGGGACAAACAACTTCACAACTTCGCGCCGTTTTCCATGCAACGGATCTTCTTCCGTCTGCAGTTTGTCAAAATCAAACTACTTCCCCCTCTGGCTTTGGAAGACGGGGGACGAGTTTCTTGAGAAGTCCAGGACGAACCGGTCGTTTCAAAACCACGTGAAGCACTCGTGTTTCCACGCATCGCGAGCATCCACCATCTACCATATCCTTCCCGGCAGCCCGACGACATGAGGCCAAATTACTTCTGCCACAAATCCTTCTTCCGCTGCTCGGCCTGCCGGAACTGCTGCTAATTCCGCAACCATTCATGCCACTACCCACTGCTATTTCTGCTCCGTTAGATCTTGCAACTAAGGACGCCATCACTTGGCTGACACTCGTATTGTGCTGCAGTACAAGCGCTAATACCCGAGCAGGAGCAGCAGCAGCATAAACAGGAGCAGGGGCAGCAGGAGCAGGAGCAGGAGCAGCAGCAAGAGCAGTAGCGGTAGCGCCAGCAGTAGCAGCGGGAGCAGGAGCAGTAGTACAGCAGCAGCAGGAGTAGCAGCAGTTGTAGTAGTACGTAGTAGCAGTAGTAGTGGCAGTGGCGGTGGCGGTGGCAGTGGCGGTCGCAGTGGCAGCAGCAGCAGCAGTAATGCTGTTGATTTGTAGTGGTTGTTATTGTTGCGGCATCATGACTGCGCCATTGCATCTTCGGTTGTGCCACGATGCCTTGGGAAAGGCCACCAGGGCTCCACACTGTTTCGATCTAAAGACCTGCATGCGGCAGGGCAAATTAGTCCGCGGCAGATCACACGCATAGACGAATGGGGACCCGCAGTGGCTTCGAGAATCTATATACAGATGTAATTCAGTTTCGCAGTGTGCAGACTTCTTGCAGTCTGGAGGGTCTGTGCGATTGCGCAGATCCGGATGCTGCAGATCCCCACAAGCATTTGCTGGCACAGCAAGTAGTTGATTTCAGAGCCAGGAAAACTTGGGAAGACTCTCTAAGCCTCTAAACTAAGCTTCGTAAGCTTCCATACTGTATACAGCACAGATTTCTCTGGCTACCAATCTCCCCAATGGCTGCAAGGCGCAGGGCATCTCGGGAGAATCTCACTCGCTGCGGCAACTTGCAATTCACGAACCAGTACCGACGTGTTTACACGACATGGCACCGGACTTAAAACTTCACGCTTCAAAATGATTGTATGTTCTACGTGGGTGCATCGTATCCCCTAGCTGGTTCGGCTCAGGATGCAATCAAGACAGAGACGGCCTTTGACACCCCCCACCCCACCCCGCCATCCCGAGTGCAACCCTCCTAATTCCTGCCACATGTTTGGCTTTTCTCTGTAATGAAGGAATCTTCAGCCGTGGGCACATCTTGTGACCGTTTTGAAGCAAGGAGCCACAGCAAGCAGGACCCTAAAAGCTCGGGTTGGCAGAACCGATATGCCACCGTAGACTTTGAAGTGATCCTGCTATAGTTCGAGGACCGGGGAAGTTGATTCCGTGGTAAATCACTTCTACGGCAGTTCGAAGGCCAGGTCCTGCATCCTGCAGTTCCTTTGAACATAGAGTGTCAGGATAGGCGTTGTCCTCAACCATACAGGTATGCGGAGTCATTCGTCCGCCTCGAGCACCCCTTCATGAAGCTATGCGCTTCCGAGGAAAAGATCCGTGGAAGAGGACCGGCTGCTCACGATGGAATGATGCCGAGTAGGGCCGCAGCCTGAGCTCCAGAAGCCCAGTCTCGGGCGCGAAGGCTCAACGTGTCCGCAAAGGAAGCTTTGGGTCTGTGGCGGGGCGGGAGGTCCCTTACAAGGCCCTGGACTTCAAGAGCATTCGATCTTCCTCCAGAACGGTGCCCCGCACGGCCAACCGCAACAGACATGAGCTCAACAAATCGGCTGTGACCTTGCCAAGAAAAATGAATGCGTGACGCTTCAGACCCTGCAGGGTGTGGACAAATCGCAAGCAGGCTGAGCTCTCCAAGGTGCCAGGACGTCGTAGTTGTTGCACTTGGTCCACAAGTGTGACAACTTTGTTGTCCAGGGACCTTGCAGGGAGTACACTGAGTACACCGCACTGCATCTTCCGCTCAAGTCATGCTAGAACTCAGTGCATGCGTATGCATGGGGCTTAAGATCACTCCATCTGCTTCACCGCTGCACTGCTTCACTTTTGCGACGTCCAAACTTACAATTTGTGTTGCATTATTACCTACAGTTGCGACCATTCACCTTCCAGGAAATTGAAACTCAACATGTTCAACGACTGGTTTCAATCTGTCCGGACTTTTCGGCACTCCCCAGGACTTGCCGAAGTTTTGAAGAGTTTCAAATACCTCGGGTGCTTGTGCGGTCTGCAATCTCTTCTGAACTTCTTGACCTGCCGGGCATTTCAGTTTACCCTTACGTCGCCGAGTCTTCTCAATTTTCGACTGAAGACCTGGGATCGTGGTAGGCCACTGAACACCTCAGGGATTCCTCAAGGTGGCCTCGCTGACGACAGGCGCCCTGCAGTCACTTCACAATAATTTTAATACTGTCTTCAAGCCCGAGATGAGTTTACGGCAGGCCCGGACAAGGAAAACAAACACAACTGGGAGAGCAGGTAAAGCCATAGTAAGCTTGCAGGCCCGGAGTGGCTTTCCATTTCAAAGGGCGGGGAGAAGTAACCCTGACATGATTACGGAAGATCAGACCGCCTGAAACCCTGAAACGACTCCATCAACTCTCGCTCCCCAACCCTGAACCCCGAAATTGAGCAATGCTGGACAGTGCGCCTCAAAAGTCGCAGTGTTTGTACGGAGGTCGCTGGCACATCGTGGAGGAAGAGATTGAGGAGGCCATCGACAAACTCCTGTTGAGCACGTCGGGCTCGGAGTTTCTTCTCAGGGGACTAAGGCCGGTGCTCTAAAAAAAAACGGAGTTTGAAAGCATGAAAACTCTGGAAAGTCTGAGATGAATGCTTTGGCTCTCGGTCCAACCCATCAGTCGCACGAAGGGGGTGGAGTATCGGGTGCGCTGGTGTATGAGGCTCTGCTTCTCTTACTGTGTCTGGCAGGCAACATGTCCAATGGTGGATCGAGCAAGATTGCTCAGCTGGGGGCCATGTGAGTGCAACTGTTTTGCTCCCGACAAGTTTGCTCTGGGCAACTCAAATTTTGGGGCTGAGCTAGAACACCACCGCAGCTTCGATGGCCACTGAAAGGGATGCGGGTTTCTTTCAGGGCTTCGAGCGCCGGCTCACTCAAAATGTCGTGCATGCCCTATACCTGCCGAGGAACAGCCTGCGTGCTCGTACTGTCTTAGCCAAGCTGCAGCTGGGCTGACGCAGGTACGGGATGGGGCTGTAGCAGTGGCAGCAGCAGCAGCAGCAGGTGGAGCAGAAGCGGCCCGGAAGGACAGAAGCAACGAAGACGGAGGAGGGGAAAGAGCCTTAACAAGTTTTGCCACCATCCTGCCTGAGCATTCCAAACCGCGGCACTGTCAAACTTACTTTGCATTGTTGAGCAGGCGGCATCTAAAACGCTCTTCGGTTTGTTCAGCACATGGCTCTGTGGAAGCCTCTGCCAGCCTTATAGAGTACAGCTAAATACAGCTATGAGAGGAGAGTTTACAGCTTCGCACTGATAAACGTCACAGGGCCAGCCAATCTTGGTATGTCCAGCCTTGTTGTGGTCTCGAGACACTCGGCGAACATCACGCAGGGGCCACGCCCCTCGACTGCTCTCTACCAACAATCCGGCGGCGGCCTCACGCGTCAACTCACCGCCGCCATCCACCTCAACAATAGAGTCTAACATAGCAAAGACTGCATCGGTTAGGCAACGCCATGGTAATGCCTTTTGGCTTCTTTGCTTTCGATGTTTTATCTGCTGGTGCGATAATTACCGGCAGCGTCCCCCAGACCAAGCAACAATTGGCCAGCGAGGACAGCTCCTGCGGTTTAGGGTCCGGATCCAAGCGTGGATCCTCCCGTGGTGAAGACCAAGTCTGACCCGAGCCCGAGGGTTTACCACACACAGTGGAGGTTTATCTGCCGTGCTCGATTTGACAGTCCTCTTTTTGTGCAAGCTCTTACAATACACTCGGGTTTTCAACTGGTTGCACGCATGGGTCTTGAACATCGTCTCAGGACTGAGGAGGGCACTCGGCAAATCAAGATGACGACAGAGTCGTGTGCACAGGGGTCTTCTAAGACTGCTATGGTTTCGAGTCGAGGAGGCTGCAAAAGCTGACAAGGCACAGATTCACTGTAATTGAGAATCGTCGTTTGATTAACCTGACAAGCGGTTGGATTCAAGTAGGCAACAGACTTAAGACCAAAGTATACAAGTGGCATCCAGCATCTCGAAGACGTCATGCATGGACGAGATATTGGTTTTCGCCCGCAGCTCCTCGGCGACCATCTTGTTTCTGACAGTTTGAAACCCAATCATGCACGAGAAGCATGTGCCGACTTCCTGAACGGCGCTAACGGATGCAGTTAACACAGCCGAAGGCATGAAGCTCAAAACTTCAACGGCATCCAATCAATAAGTAAGGAACGCACAACCTCTGCCTTGGCGTCCAAGACCCAGAGTGGACTGCCGGGAACAGTGAGTCGAAGTGCTCTCTCTCTCTCTCTCTCGCTCTCTCTCTCTCTCTCTCTCTCTCTCTCGCTCTCGCTTTTCGCCAAGGATCTTCTGGAATGATATCGATAGGAACAAGAGACATCTCCTCCATTGTCAGGGTGCCAGAGCCTGTTGCATCGGGGATGAAGGTCTGCTTCACGCCGTTGCTGCATAATGTTCGCAGGTTCTTCCATCGAGGCATGTTCGAGCAATCTTGGCACCAGGTCTTTGACGACTGCATGAACAGTGACGGCCAGGGGTACTCCAGCCAGTCACAAGACCTGCCCATAACATGTGGAACAAAGGCCAACTCCCGTGAAAGTGCGGGAATCACGTTGCACCTGAGTCTCCTACTGAGGCAACCTATGACATGCTGCCAAACCCCTGTGCGGCTCTGGAAAACCCAAATCTCAAAACTACAGGTCCCCTGCGCAATCGAACAAGAAAGCAGGCACCGTCTTTGTCAATCTCGCCGAAGATGGTGAGCAGCCTTTTCAAGGCTGGGGGTCTGCGGGAACTTGGAAGGTCGAAGGAGGAGTGGTCACCTGAAGACATTAATCTCTCTCTCTCTCTCTCTCTGCCTCTCTCGTGAAGTGTGGCATGGATCTTCCGATGCTACCCGCACCCCCTTCAACTCTGATCTATAGCTTTGGATGGATTGTCAAGCATTTTGGTGTACGAAGGCTGTCCTCTCGACTT
Source organism: Symbiodinium sp. CCMP2592 (assembly GCA_905221615.1). Lineage (NCBI taxonomy): Eukaryota > Dinophyceae > Suessiales > Symbiodiniaceae > Symbiodinium > Symbiodinium sp. CCMP2592. The sequence goes on along the minus strand of CAJNDT010005490.1, from coordinate 283,508 downwards.
CAAGGCTGCATGTAGATCATGTCGTTCGGGAGGTACGAACGCATCAAAGACAAAGCTCTGACGGTGTGAGCCCTAAGCACTGGCCCGCCTTGGCATCTGCTTCTGCAACTTCTCTCGGAGATCAAGCTTCTCCACCCTGACTTGGCATTGGTCGCTTTTCAGCTTCTAACAAATGCGCTCCTCGGCCGGGGCCCTATTGGCGACGAGGCAGCGTGAGTCGATGACGAGAGGCGTAAGGCTTTAAGGGCAGGAACGTCGAGTTCCTGTCGAACTCGATCCTGCTCATCCGCTCCCTGTTCTTGCTTGGCCTTCACGATCGGCTCTTCCGCTCCTTCCTCTCCCCTACACTCGCCGGGTGCGTGTGTGTGTGTGTGTGTGTGTGTGTGTGTCCGAAGCCGGGGGGAGCAGCATGTCCGCCACTTATAAGGTGCAATCTTGTTACGCGCCTCTGAAAGCAAGCGATCGAAAAGAGGCCTGACGGCAGGAAATTGTAAGAAACACACAAAACTCGATGTTGCCCAGCTGCTCTCTGTCTGCTGATGCGTGTGAGAGCGCTCCTTCCACCAGCACAGCGGTGACAAGGTTCCTCGCTGGGGCGGTTTGGAGCGCCCGGGCCGGAGTTGAATTCTCTGAGCATGACCAGGTAAGGCAGCTCGAAATCCTGACGATCTAGTAGTCGTACTTCACTGGGTTGCTCCGAAGAAGACTAGTCACTAGTTTAAAGTGCAGCGATGCCAAGACTGCCTGAAGTTTCGAGGAAACGTGGCTGTCGGCTAGGTTTACTATGTGATTCCTCTGCGTTTGCTGTTTCTCAGACCGCTGCTGTTGCTTCTCAGCCGAATGCTGCATGTCTTAGAAACAGAAAGTATAACACATTACGGCAGGGGGCTCTGTGACAATGTGTGTCTCGATACAGACAATGTCGATGTCTGTTCTGAGTCCGAATAGTCCGATCGTACGCCCTTGCACCTGGTTACGGCTGCACCTACCCACCTACCTACCGTTACCTGCCTCTCTACATACCTCCTTACATATACTTATCCAGCTCCCTGCCTTTGTGTTTTTGCATGTCTTCGAGCTTATTAAACTTCAAGTGGCCTGCGGCTGCCAGTCTCTGCAAGATTGTTCAGGGTGACTGCAGCTAGAGGCCTAAACGTCTGTGGTATTACAAGCAGCTAGGCAGCTCGGCTGCCCCATACACATGCCAGAAAGATCAGATTCAGTAGATCAAGCCCGGTCGGGCGGAAAAGCAAATCTGGCACGGCTGGAAATCAAGGGAAGCGAAGGAACAGCATCTAATGGAAACCTCGCAAAGCAAGCACTGAAGTGTTCAGCTCAAGCTTCATCAGTGCAACGGAGACGAAGAGCACGATGAAGAAAAAGTAACTCGGGCATTGTCAAGGTGCACTGTGAGATGAAGCATGTTCTGACGCGTCCATAGCTGTCTCCTATGCGCGGATCCGCACGGTCCTACCCTGAAGCTGACGAATGCAGCGGCTGGTTACAAAGACGAGACGCAGTGCAAGGCCCGGCTTCTGGGAAATAAGCGGCGAGTAGATTGGTGCAACGGAGTCAAGGGTCACCTGAGTTCGGGTCAGGATGATCAGTCAGTTGTGGACGATGCAGTACAGACTGCACAACAAACAAACCAGCATGTGTGGAACTGCATGTCAATGGCAATCATTGTTGTATGTTCACCACAGTCGGGAGCAAACCTTTGCTGTCTACTGCATACCATTGCAACAGTCATTCTCTTGAAATACAGCATAGGTCCTAGCTGAAATCGCCCCAAGTCTCGAATGAGGATAGTGTGAGGAGAGTGCTGAACAGTGACCCAAAGTACCTCAGTCACCGTGCCGCCCTTTGTCGTCTGTGGTTTCTGTGATCCCGGCCTACGACTTGAGACTTCGTCACGGATTGAGTGCGACGTGCGCCAAGTTCGAATTCACACAAGTGGTGCTGACAAACGGAGCGTGGTGGTGATTCCCTCAACCACATGAAAGGGCGGTGGAAGCCTACCGCCAAATCAACCACGGTGCAGGCTGACGATTCCTGCCGTTTCCTCCGCCTGGCTTAAGGTGCTGTCCTTGCAAAGGGCTTCTTAAAACATGGAGCTGAGAGCTGCAACTTGTGAGCCGTCTTGCTTCACCACGCCCCAACCCCTAAACTCCACACCCCGAGCCTCTCGCCCGGCCATCCGAAGACACACACACACATACACAAAAACACACACACACACAGACACAGACACAGACACAGACACACACACACACACGCACACACAAAGACCAGAAACCGATTCATGTTAATTACGATTTGAAGGCTTCAAGGGGTGTATCTCCGGGATGCGTAACAACAGTCGTTCACACAAAGAACATTCGGGCATGTCCGTGTCTGCGTCCCGGCTTGTGGAATCGGACTGCCATTTACGACATGTTGTCCTTGGTGATGACTTCAATGCCCAAGCAGGCCGCGATGTAAAGGGTGAGCATCACCAGCACCTCTCGAACATCTGAGACAGAATTTTCAACAAAACTTGCTTTCTGTGCATGACTCCGCGAGGAGTCCCAAGAATGCTTCCTAAACGGAGTCATAGTCATAAACTATAAGGCATTAGGGCTGCACAACAGAGTTGAGCCTAAGGACCTGCTGCAAACGTTTTTAGCTTGCATTCTCGGAGCAGGTGCTTTGAGGAAAGGAGGCATGCTAGTGGACCTGGAAACAAGACTTCTCGCGAAGCAGATGTCACAAACAAGATACATGACATTTGTTGCAACCTATGTTTGCTCTGAAGCTTGGCTTTTTATACACACTTATTTCCTGCTGCACTGAATGTAGCACAACCCACATGTGAGCATCGCAGGCGCCAAAGTCGACAGCATAGCATTGGCGGATGTCAGCAGGCCACTCACTAGGCGCCAAACTGTTCGAAACCTCGGCTTCTGCTGCGTGTCTTACTGTCTAGGAAAAGCTACCGGAGCCTTAATTGGACTTCGATACTATCAGGTTCGCCCGACATTCTGAAACCCCGATGCGGGGGATTGAGGCAGCCGGACTTGTTGAGAAGACTGTGGATCACGTGCAGTGCTAGGCAGATGTCTGCTGAGTGTTTCTTATGGCTTTGCGCCGCAGGGGTTGTACATGCGTGAGTGCATTTCGCGGGATTTACATGTAATAAGGCTATCGACTTCGAAGGGGTGACAGCTTCGTGTACGTACTAAATTACAAAATTTGACAGTCCCAATTACCATTTCCGCCTGGCCGGCGTATGTGTTCACAAAGGACTCAACACGCCCTCCCCCCACTTGCGTAAGTCTTCCAGTGGATGCTGTCTGATACCGTTTGGACACATATGTAGATGCTTCCCTCATTGGTAACATGGTTGCGCGTCACAAGCCTCAGGTGTGAGTACTGAGTTTAGCAGACTGTCTTGTTTCATGTCTGCCTCCGTAGGAACACACGTACATGTTCTTCCAGCAGGCAAGGTGTAACTACTACATTCGAACATACCAAACGCAAACGTAGACAGACCCGAACTCCTTGTCCAGAACTCGGAACTGCAGAGCCCGATGTGTGCAACTGATGCGACATTCTGAAGTACCTCTCCCTGCTAGGCTTCTTGCCAAAGCGAGGTTCTGCATCTGAAGAATACTTCTCACATGGCAAACTGATAGCCAGGATCAGTAGCGGTGCTGAAACAAGATTCAACAAGAACCTACCAGCGCCAGAATCGAAATCCGACATGCACTCATATGTTCCTTCCTGGGGGCTGCTTCAGCAATCGCAGTGCCCGAATCAGCCGCAGCAGTCGAAATGTACGAACTACCATAAAAGTCTGCATCTCCTGAAGGCTGAATGCGGCCGCAAGCTCAAGGAAGCTTTGGGTGATGGACGATACTTGGAAACCGTCGATCCCTCCGTGCTTACCGGGGCGTCCTAAGCTCCTAGCAATTCCCACGAATGCCACCCTCCACATGCACGCGTATCCGGGAATGTGTTGACTGAAGGAGCTCCTGCACTTCCACGCCCGTAGAACTTGTAAAAAGACTGACGATGCCGATGGTAATCAGGATCATGTCCAGAATGCACCTCGGTCTGGTCGAACTAATGGGACATGAGATTCGGAGAGAGCTACAGAGAAAACAAGCAAGAATGGAGCCGCGCGAATTCTCAAGCTGATACCCCCCAAACGCATGCAACCATAGACACAACGAACTCAGCCAAGGCACCATGGATCGCAAAGGCACTTCTTACCGAAAGCAAGAAATCGAACCGTTAACTCCACGAGGTAGATCATCACCTGTGCCAACAGTGATCTTTTGGGAATTGGGAGAAGAGGCACTTACAACCAGTCAAGAATCCAGATCCAGCGCTAATCAAGCCGTCATCTAAAGAAGTCCATGAGTCTGTGACGTGACCCATACTCATGGTACGCAAAACAGCCGTACGAGTAAATACAAGTAACAGGCTACCGAAACTGGGCTCTGACAGTGCGTTCGGTTCAGTGCCACGGGCTCGAGCAACCGCAAACTTCTCCGACAACAGGTTGAAATGACGTGCTTGGCGCCTTTCATGGGGGGAGTCGATGCTTGCAGCATGCTGGACTTACGCCGACTGCCGAGGCACGAATGCAAAGTCGATCCACGACATCCAAGGAGACACGTAAGTCAGCGACGACTGGATTTCATACCCGACCTGGCGTAGAGGCAAATCAGGTACGTGCTGGCCGGCTGACGTGTCATTCATCTCGTCTTGAAGGTTTGGTTTGATGTCCATGAAATCAAGGTTTTCAATCGCAACTGAAGCTTTTTGCAGCGAGCGCTAGGTTTGCGGCTCGTTTGACTACCTCATACTTGGAACTGGCATCGCCTGGTTTGTGGCTTGCAGCAAGTCGGTAGCAGCGCTCCCCTAATTCCCAGCTCGATTGCAATGCTGCGGGCGCATGCAGGAGCTACTCCTGCAAGACCAAGCAACGACCGCCTACACAACTGCTGAAGCCTATTGGTTGAACTTGGTTGAATCTCAAACCGGATGAACCAGCAGAATTGCGGCCGAAAGACACCGGCAACAACTCATGCAATGAATCGGTCTGAGCCGAGCTATATGAAACAATGCAACACCAACACGAGTTGCTACGGCCCCGAAGAGTGTTCCGGACCATCGCCAATCTTGGCAGGGTCGCAGCAATCGCATTGATAACGATGACCAAGCCCATCAAATATTCGAACCATTTCCGAGAGACGAGGAGGAAGCAGTTGTAGCCTTCGAAGGATGCAACAGCAGTCGCGACCAAGCTACACACACACAGAAGAAAACATGTAAATGCATTAATAAGTGTGCATATGGTGTTCACATAAACTTCATTAAGCCGCTATTTCCGTTGCCTTGTGTGTCTACACGTGCAGCGAATGTGACCCTGCTATATGGCTGCATCGACCGCCAGATGGGAGAAGAGCGGCGGAGCTGTGTCCAGGACTCGCAGCGACAGCCATGCTGCTCGTAGAAGTCGTGTTGAACCTTTGACAGCGACCCCAACATCTGTACGTTCCACCAAAGCGCATATCTAGCTGCCAACCTACATCTACTTTTGTTTCGCATGTAATGTTTGCACTGTGTATGGCGACTGCAGCAGTGCACTCAAACTTGCAAATGGGCTGCCCGGGGATTTTGGCAAATGTGGAAGCGCAGTCGTCGGCACTTCAAGCTTTGAGAGATGTTGCTCATCCGAATGCGTGCATCGACATTGGAGCTGCTTGGGTAGTTTGTCGAATGATCTGCATCGAAACCCTCCCGAGCCTCGCGTGCCATGCATCGGATACACTGCAACCACGAAGTCCAAACACTTCTCCCGTATAAAGCACTTCCAGCCTAATTACTCTGTGCCCTCTCTAAGACCTGATCCCGGACAAACTCCATAGTCAGGATCACGGCACGACAGAGTCGTCGCGCAGCATCGATTGAATCAAGACCTTTCCTTGTCAGCAGGCTAGGCAAACCAAGGCCGCATG
>CAJNDT010005490.1:67500-272500 GCA_905221615.1 Symbiodinium sp. CCMP2592 | reverse complement strand
TCTACATGCACATATACACATACATACACATGCGTATGCGCATGTGCACATGGGCTTATGCTGTATATACGTATTGAATATATGCACAAACAGGCTGACACATATAGAAGCACATATACATGCACACCTATTATTTAGGGTACCCAACAGGGGACCACAATTTTGACAACCACCCATATATGTGTACATGGCTTTTGTATGTGTATATATTGTTTTATTCGCTTATGTACTTGTTTGGAGGGGGAGGGGGAGAGAGAGAGAGAGAGAGAGAGAGAGAGAGAGAGAGAGAGAGAGAGAGAGAGAGAGAGAGAGAGAGAGAGAGAGAGAGAGAGAGAGAGAGAGGAGAGAGAGAGAGAGAGAGAGAGAGAGAGAGAGAGAGAGAGAGAGAGAGAGAGAGAGAGAGAGCGAGAGAGAGAGAGAGAGAGAGAGAGAGTGCATGCCCACCTGTGCGGGCGGGTGTGTGTGTGTGTGTGTGTGTGTGTGTGCGCGTTCGCACTGCGTCTACCAACTGTGTGTTTGTGCTGGGGGAGGGAGGGAGGGAGGAAGGGAGTTAGTGCCAAGATACAAGCTTAATTACAAGGATCACGACAGTCGTCATTGTCTTTATAGTTGCGAATGTTAGCAAGCTATGTGTTCTGTTGGCGCAGTCATCCCGGATCGAACCCGAGTCGACACCCCAAGATAAGATCTTAAGATGCTGATTCCGGAAACACTGGAGGTGCTTCACGATCCAACACTAAGACCCCATGAAATTTTCACCGGGCGACATGTTGTGTTCCATCGTTCTGTTCGCTGCGATCTCTGAGGGGCCGAACCTGCTACGCTGAGTTGCGCAGAGGGATACACAGGATCGTAGTCAAAACGCCATGTCGAATTCGTACCGTTCGAACCCAACGAACGTGTGCCGCTTCTTCTGTACCAATATGAGCCATCCATAACCCTGCATGAAATGGACTCGATGTCTTGCTCCTCTTCCTCCTCCCACGGTAAACTTCTGGGTTCACGCTGGCGACTGTTAGATTGAGTACGGCAGATGGCCCGTACAACTTAGGCAGGCTTGCGCAGGATCTGATTTCAGATCATCGGCGGCCAAACCATGCTAGCCGAGGTCCGAGAACTTACATCCCGAAAAGCGATATCATCCAAACCCTGCAGGCCTCTAGGATCCTTCTTGGTGCAAGCGAGTTGCGTCTCCGCGCTGTGCAGCAGGGTCTCGAAGCTCTCTAGGCACATGATCCTTATGTATCAGCTTCGCTTCCCGTTCTGCCTCCGGGTGCGACCTACTATGGTGCCTGGGACTAACTGCGTACGAACCAACAGCAGCACCAATCAACATCTCTAAGCACTGGAACTGGGACCCGGAGGCCCAAAAAGCAGGCATCTAGCAGAAGGTTCATGAGGGCAGCGTCGTAGCATTTGCTGGATTGCCTGTTGGAAGACACTGGGTTTGGGCATTTTGGGCAGCCAGAACAGAATCGAGGATTCTAACATGTTGACATTAAGCAAATTCGTCAGCGCATTCCTAACTGTTAGAATCATCTCGACAGAAAAACTGGTCGCATCCTCCCGCAAACACTTCCACTTCCAATTGGGCAGGGCACACCAAGACGACAACATGCATGGACATCTTCTCATGCACGCAAGTGTGGTCTGTGGTGGCATCATATATAGCACACAAACATGAGTAGAGAAGCCGCAACAATCTAGGCGCGGCATCAAACTAATAAACGATCAGATCAAGAATCTGGGTAGCATGCATGCAATAGAAGTCTGGACGCTTTGGGTGGAGGCTAACCTTGCACAGTGCCACTACTCTGGAAGGAGAAAATCACTGTTGAGATCTGTTGAGGCCAAAGCCGCTGCTGCTGGTGAAGCTCTCGCAGGGACTGCTGCCAGTGCGTCCATGCTTGATTGGTTCCCGGCTCATCTTCTGAAATGCCTGAGTCCATGCACCACTGAGGCTAATTCGAGACGAGTTGATTTCTGCACATTGAACTTCGTCCCCGACTTGAGATGCTTGGTGTCGAACGCGGCTGCTTCAGAGGCTTCGGAGGTACGAGGAGTGGCAGGCACGTCTTGATCGAAATCTAGGCTGATTCCAACTAACAAACATATTCTCTGTGCACCGTACAGGCCCTCTGGTTGCTCTTGCATGCAAGAAACTTGAGTGGCACGTAACCACATGTCGGGCTGAACATGGCCACGGATCTGCTTCCCCAGCGCCACGCATGCGAGGGCTTGACACGATCAGCAACAGCTTCATTCTTCGACTCAAGGCCCCGAACATCTCTGACGCCACGAAGATCGCCAAAGCACAATTAAGTAAAAGCTGAGGCACGTGGTAGGGTGGGGCGCCGATGCTGCCCACCACTGGGGATCGGCATTCCACTTGCAGAAAAGCTGTAAGAAGAGGAGAGCTGTTCCTGTTGGGGTCTGAGGTTTACCGAAGAGCTTCTAGCTGTCGGCTGAAGCACGACAGTGTTGGCAGGCTTTTTGTGCATAGCGAGGCCGGACTCGGCCTGTCGACGGAGGCTATGTAGAAGCTGTGTCACGCCGATTTCTTGCTGCACTGGTGACTTTTGCGACTTGCGTCTATGCACTCTCAGCTTGAGCCCATGCACAGCACAGCAGCGCTGCGGGTTCTCCCAATCGGAGAATGCATCTTTCATCTGTCCGAATCTATCTGTCTCTACCTATCTAAGTAACTGCTTCTATATCTACCTACCCAGTAGCTTAGCTATCTATCCATCTGTCGATCGATCTATCTATTCCATCTTTCTAACCTACTTTAGTCGAGAAGCCAGCAGGTTAGCAACGGGGCAGCCACAAGTGCACCAAGAGAAAAACTGACCAAAATGCGGACGGAAATCGAAACCACAACTCGTGAAGACCTGACCTAGAGCTTCCACAGTTACTACTCTCCTACTCAATCCTGTAGAGCGAAGTATAAAGTGCACCCCAACCCGGAGGCTTGAACAGCCCAGAATCGGCCACGTCGGCAGCGGATTCCGGCCGAGAGCTCGTCGCATAGCACCGCACACATGCCACGCAAAGCCGATCAAGCTCGAACTGCTAAAGACGGTCGGAGAACTCAGGTTCATGGCTTGTGAAGATATGGTCGAGTGTGTGGGGTCCAGTTGCTCCTTTCGGACATAGTAAGACCGCATGATTGCACGTTGCAGAGTTCCATTCAATGGCCAAAGCGCCTATGACGGCACTTAGCCGCCTTGTCTGGGAAGACAGCCTACCATGCCGTTCCATACATGGTGACTTCGCAGAATACCGGAAAATCTCGCAGATGCGAATCTTTGCACACTAAGCGTAACTCAGATTCCACAGCTGAATCAGATGCACAAGCCTGAGGCACTTGAACAGCATGCACACCCAAAAGTGCTCCCCTTCCCACCCCCTGCTTCCAAACAAAAGGAACACTGTGGCTGGTGCATACTGTTCCACGCTGATGTTGGCTGCACACTGTGCTGGAACCCTGCTATATCGGGCTACGAATGTGCATGCAGGTAAACTTTCCAGGTAAACATGCATGCCGCATGCACACATACGTACATACATGCATACGTGCTACATACATATGTCCATGCATGCATACAAATAAACATCTTTGCAGACGCATACATACCTGCATACCGCTTTGCATGCATACATGCAAACACTAATCCATCTGTAGTATTACATTGCATTGCATTACATACAGACACACACCTGCATGCATACATATGTACATGCAGGCATGCACGCATGCATACACGCATCCGTCCATCCATCCATCCATCCATCCATCCTTCCATCCATCCCTCCATGCATCCATCCCTGAATCCCTCCATCCCTCCATCCATGCATGCCTGTATGCGTGACATATGTATGTACAGACATACACACATACATACATACATAGAATGCATGTGTATATACATATACACATAATCGTACACTTGTTTACACGCTTGTGTTCCTGTATTGGTTGGACTGGACTTAAGACAGCTCTACTCATCGCAGAAGTTCAAATCAGCTTGAAGCCCTGGACTGGGGGCCAAAAATCGACCTAAAAACTTCCAAACACAAGACTTGCCACAATGCCCTCAGGCGAACGCACGAAGTGGAGCTCTCCAGTGAGGTGTCGATCCTGCTGATTCCCGACAAAGAGAGCGAGAGAGAGCGAGAGAGAGAGAGAGAGAGAGAGAGAGACTGTGTGTGTAATACATCGAGGGAGGGGGATCGGGGAGAAGGAGGGATCGAAGTGAGTGGCCGAGCGAGCAAGTGAATAAGTAAAGGTGCATGTGCGCACGTGGGTGTTTGGCTGTTCCTGAGGCTTTGGCACAAGGGTTAGCGGCTAGCGGGTCGCCGGCTTCTATCAGTAGCATCGGCACCTTGTACCAGGCCTGTCTTGCACTGAAAAGTCCAAAGCCGTGATGGAGAATGCAACATCAAGGGTCCAAAATTCTGCTGGGAACCAGAACAGTCAAACAGCACTGTTGCTGTCAACGCTATGCAGCTTTTCCAATTTCAGACCCAAAGCGGACGAGGCTAATGGGGCTTGGAAGCACATGCCTATAGTTCTTCAATCAATTCAGAACGTCTGCTTCGTCAATGTGATTGCTTAGACTGCTCTTACTTGCTTGTGACTAGTGAACTGGCCTTGAGGCCTTAGGTTCCGGCGGCATGTCCTGCAAACACTGCATGGTCTACCAAGCTCTCAGATACGAAAAATTGAAAATTACGGCTAGCTGGGCACAACGGGATTTGCAATAAGTCCGGGAAGAGAGTTCTTAGCTGTCGAAGCCTGGCTTTGATGATTGGCTTTTCCAAGCTTGTTTCCCAGTTATGTACAGAGCCTTGAGGGTAGCACATACTCATATCGACTCGTACAGGTGCACGAAGCCACACAAGAAAACAGTGGCAAAGGCGCGGCAGTACCACTACCAATACCGCAGCAAGGCAATGGGCAGCAAGCAACAACCTGAGTGCCAGCAGCAAGCCTGGCGAACCCCGTTGTTCAACACCGATCGCTGCAAACCTGTGCATGGTTATTTGGAGGCGGAAGCATCGAAAGCTGAACATGTGAGAAACAAGCAGCGGGAGTTCCGTGCGCTAATTCAGGATAACTTCAGCCCGAAACTCCCCGACGTTTTCATAAGCCAAGATCCTCGTAGAGCTTCTGGAGCAGCTTCGGGACCTCTGAGACGGCTTTCTGTGACTCGTGACAGCTCCGTCCACATGCTTAGCACGGGCTTCATCTACCTAACTGACAAAATCAAAGAGATTATGTTAGTGATATATGGCACGACAAGACAGTGGACTGCAGCGGGTGATGGGCATTGTAATCCGCATGTATGTTTTGATGGAGCGATATCTATGCATATCTACACCTACCTACCACTGTGTCTCATGATATTTTTCTCCTGAACTGACAAGCGTTTGGAAGCACTGGGTTCTCATGCGTTTTACCAAGCAAGAGAACACGGACACAGTCAGCGTGCATCATTAGGGTTCTTGGTATCCGCCTGGCTTTCCTTACTCTGTAGACGTCAGCATTTGTACTTAAAACCCATAGCCCCCCGAGCTCAAAGATCAATCATGCCCCAAAGAACATCCAAGCATCTTTGATCCTTGATCTGATCTTTGGTACCGTTAAAGTTTGAGTACAAGTCAGTGTTTATACGGAAACTCTGGCGGGATCAAGGATGTGCCCCTCCAGGCATCTTTGATCTTTCATCCAGCTGGGTTCAGCATGAATCACTACCTACACTGAAACTCAAGCGGTATCACACGACAAAGCAAAGCTGTTCCGGGGCATCCTTGATCCTACGTCTGTGAATCCGACTGATTTCGGTACAGTCCGGGAAAGCTCAAACATTTCTAGCGACATGCTTCTCCCAGGGTTTACATGGCTTTTTCCGAGGCTGTCTTGTGGTTCTCATTTGTTTTAGATTCGCTGTCCAACCTTTTTTCAGTTTTGTTAAGCGCATCTACGGCTGTCCCAAGTTTCTCCTGCATGTGTCCTCCTCTTCGTTAGCTATGCTTTCCTGGTGTATCCTCTTATCCCATGTTTCGCCTTGTTCGCTGGAAAACCAAGAACATATGAACACCCTTCCTTTTCTGTATGTAGTTTCTCTGTGCTTTGAAAGTTGTTCCAAGGTTTGCCATTGATTTTCTATGACTTTCTTGTGTGTCTATATATACATACGGTAACTAAAGACACCACGCAGAACATTCGTCGATTGCCTGCAGCAGCTGCATGTGACTATCAAGCATGGTTCGAAAATTCGGGCAGGAGGAACAGGATTAAGGCCACTATCGGTCGAAGCCGAAGTGACCAGGTCGAGGCGCGCCACTCTATCACCCTGAAGGTTCGGCATGAGGGCATGGCATCAGATGCGACTGCCCGGCATCGAAAGCCTGCGCTGCAAGCATGAGGTGCGTAATGCTCCAATCAGCGACTTAGTTTCTAGAAAGCTGTGCTACAGTTGGTGGGCTTCGCCTTCGGATGTCTCAACAGGGAAGCGTCAGCAAAAGCCTTAACCTTCTCAAGCTTCGGGGCACGTTTGCGTGTTTGTCTGGTGTACATCCAGCTACACTTGCAGATTGCCCACGTCACCGTGGCTGCACTCACAATCCGCTTCAATGCGATTGATGCGACAGACTGAATCGATGAGTCGAGCAGAACCACGTAAAACACTACCCATCTCTGTGCCCCATCTAGTGGCCTGTTTCGCTCTCCTCTTCTTCGTCGCCGGCATCACCACCGTCGCTATTGACTGTGCAAGAAAGCAGTACAAAGAGGTCGGAGGAGAGCATGGAAATTGAGGCCAAGAGCACGGGTCCGAGGCATCCCTTTTTTCTGATTATATTGAGAAGATAGGCGAGACTCGAGATACCCTGAGTGGCTGTAAACAGTAACTCGGAAGCCACTAGTAGCACTGGAAAGTCAGTAGGATGCCGCTAACAAGTGCATGCATAGAATCTTCGTGCTCCTGGCTTTATGTAGCTAATTCATTGTAAAAGTGTGGCTGGGCAGGCACCTCTAAGCACCCAGTTTTGTCTTGCCACATGGCGAAGCAGTGTGGCTTCAAGCATCACCAAGCTTTTCTACGTGCAGCTCGCTCCAGGGTCCCTATACTTTAAAGGCATTTCATCCTGAAGCACTGCCCACAGGCGAACATCTAGCATCACCTGCTGGTCCTGCTGAAGGACCTATAACTGATGAGATGAACTAAATTTTGCGCCGACCGATCAAGCGACTCAGCCGGACCTGCCACGAATAGCTACAAGTGCAGACCGGATGACCGAAACGCCTTTCAGGTCATAAGAGGAACTACGTCTTCCTTAGGTTTGAAGCTTGCAGCTCCAATGCATCGCACGGGCTTTAGCCATCGCTTCCTAGCCAGCATCAACCAGGGCATCCTGGCGTTTTTGGGAGAGATCATTCTTCAAGCTTGTACACACCTGGCTAGTATTCGCAAGTCAATACATCGCCAGAAATCATCATCTGCTAGGTATGCATGCCTGTCAGCTCACACTTCGAGTTCACGAGCACTATACAAGAGGCAATCAAGCATTTTTGCGTGCTCAATGAATCGGTAATGTGGAGATATGTTCAGGATGGAGCAGCAGCAGCGGCAACGGACGGAACAGCAGTGAGAGGTGGAGGCGGGGGAAGCAGGAGGAGGAGGACTTGTGCCTGTCCACACCATCGTCATCGACATCATCCGCATCGCCGCACAGTCTATCTTGTCATCATCATCATCATCATCCTCAAATCATCACCTTCATCAACAACATCATCATCATCGGCATCGTCAGCATCGTCGTCATCATTATCATCGTCATTACCATCATCTTCATCGTCATCATCAGCAATATCATTCTCGTCCTCTCACCTTCAATCTCAAAGGCCTGCTGCTGATGCCATGCCAGGACGCCGCGTAGCGGCAAGGGAAGCGGTTGCTACATGGGTTTTGCGCTCAAGGTCTCAGGTTCGGTACTCACGGTTGAAAAGGTTGGCTCTCAGGCTGAATTGGGTGCTGGTTGAGGATGCAAGAATCTCTCGGGCAGGGGCAAGGTTTTGAGCCTGGGGGTCACCTGCCAATCTCCATCATTCCTGGGACATCCGAAGGCCAGGGATGGATACGAAGCAAGCGCCATTTTAGGGTTTCGTGAAAAATACATACGCAAAGCTCGGGGATCGGGAATACGACAGCTTCAGGCTTGGCTCGTCCTGTTTGGGGCCCTGTGGAACAACAAGTAGACGAATAAAACGAACAGATGAAACAAACAGCTTTATGATGTTTGATGTCTATAAAGATTTTTTTGTTCACAGAAGGCATTGCGCTTCAATACATGCTTGTTTCAATGGAAAAATGTCTGCACACGAACATGTTCGCAATCCTTGCACACAGAGCAGGCGATGCATGACGGTCACAACCACTGGGTACCACTGGCTCCGCGCTGTCAACTTAATACGCATAGAAAGTCGTTATAGCGCAACTCTGGGCATGCATGCTTTCGTCTCGATCTTTGTTCGCAATGTGGAACCGGCGCGAATCCGCTGTGCATGGCATGTATGTTCATAGGAATGTAACATCCTTTGCGGAAAAGCTGGTACTTCATAGCTGAATGCTACGACCTGCACCCGGGGCTTCGAAACCTGCTCTATCTACATCTCATTCCAAAGCCAATTCCCGTCCAAATAGCACCACGCTGGCCTCTTCGGCCCAGTCCATGTTGTACGCCTCCATGTGAGCAGTCACACGTCGAGCATTTCTTGTACGCGACTGTCATCGTAAAACATTGTGATTTCGAGTTCTTCCTCTCATCCCTCTCATCGCAAGTGGTAAAGAATGGTGCGATCATCGCTGAGAGGGGTAGGCTTTGTGAAAGCTCAGGCCACCAACAGTCCTGTGCTGATCCTGCAAGTTCAGATCGAGGCTTCAGGTTCCAGCCCTATTTAGTGAAAAACACGTCGTAGTAGTAGTAGTAGGAGGAGGAGTAGTAGTAGTGGTGGTAGTAGTAGTAGTAGCAGTAGCAGGAGCAGTAGAATGAAGTCGAAGTAGAAGTAGAAATAGAGGTAGAGGTAGAAGTAGGGAGTAGAAGTAGCTGGTAGTATCAGCAGCAGTAGTAGTAGTAGTAGTAGTAGTAGTTGTAGTAGTAGTAGTAGTAGTAGTAGTAGTAGTAGTAGTAGTAGTAGTAGTAGTAGTGGTAGTAGTAGTAGCAGTAGTAGTAGTAGTGGTAGTAGTAGTAGTAGTAGAAGTAGTATAGTAGTAGTAGTAGTAGTAGTAGTAGTAGTAGTAGTAGTAGTAGTAGTCGTCGTAGTAGTCGTAGTAGTTGTTGTGGCTGGTAGTTGTAGAAGTGGTAGTACTAGTAGTACTAGTAGTACTCGTACTAACAGTAGTACCAGTACTAGTAGCGTAGCAACAGCGGCGGTATAAGACACACGAGGGGCTAGCATAGGCACATGACAATGACAACCCTGGCTGTTCGTCCAAGCAGCCTTCGCCCGATTCGTCACGAACGGATAATCGAAGAAATCGCCGTTGAAGGATACCTGATTCGATGGCAAGCAACAGACAGCACGAACGCATATCTACGGGCGCACAAAATGCCCTCAGGCCGTCTCTGCAACAAAAACCACAACCACAGGCACAACAACAACCACAACCACAACCGCAACAAGACCAATAACAAGAGCAAGTACAATAACAAGAACACCAACACACCCAACAACAACACCAGCAGCAAGCAGCAACAACTACACCAAGAGAAATAACAATACTAAAAATGATAATAAGAAGAAGACCACCACCACCACCACCACCACCACCACCAACAACAACAACAACAACAACGGCAGCAACGACAAGAAGCGCAGGCACAAGCAGAACGCCGCCGGCAGCCGCTAGCGTCGCCGCCCCCACCATCACCAGTGCCACCACCACCACCACCACCACCACCACCACCACCAACGACAATAATGACAGCACGTAGATGGCAGCAGGTAGCAAAGAAGCAGCGGAAGCGATCTTACCAACAAAACAAGATCGTAAAGCAAGCAACGGAAGACTGAATCAGCACCTACCATCATGCGCATGACTTGGTCTGCTCGACTGCATGTGGACACGAGCGACGACGAACGTTGAACATGCTTCCAACAAACCGTGTTTCGTCTGGGTCCACACGCCATCACATGGGGGCAGGTCTCCCGCATCAGTGCGAAGAAGCGCCGCAGGAGGCCGGCCTAGAGATCGTGGACAGACTCAGGATCTGTTTGCAGAGATGCTCCGCGATGGACCTACATAATTACCTCAAAATCGAAGTGCACCTACCAAGCGATCTGCATCAGCTAACACCTTTTCATGCCGGAGGGCCAAGCTTCAGTACTGCAGATGAAGCAGCAGGCCCATAAACATGAACTGATCGTCGGCCACTATGCAAGGCTGCATGTGGTCTGGAGCAGGTTGTTGGCTATGCAAGCACTGCAAGACGCGAGTCTAATCTAGGATCAGACAGTACGCACCGCATGACGAAGTAGGCACGCGGTGGAAGCTGCGTGCAAAGGCAAAGCGCTAATCAAAGGTTCAGGGATCAGCTGTGTGGCCCGACTGCAAATCGCAAATACGACCATACATCAGCTGTCAGAGGCTGGTGGCTTCACCCACCAGCACCAACGTGCAAAGCAAGCGAACGTGGCTGTAGCCACCAGGTCGGTACTGACGAGCACGACAAACATGGATACTGTAACCAGGCAGGAGTCACCAGCTGAATCGTGAACTGACGAAGGTAACTACTCTAAGCATGCATTCAGACCACGCTAATTCTTACAGAAGTGTATTCATGTATACCAAAAACGAAGTTGTGAAAGCATCGCACAGTTTCTAAATACATGCATATAGAGAGTGAGAGACAGACCGATCAAGCACAACTCTGATCGCCTCATCCTCCTCATTGTAAGTCTGGAAGACGCCCTCGTACCTCTGATTCGAGGAGGTAAGGTGTGTCGCAATCGTTCCTCTTCTTTCGGGGAGAAGCTTGAGGTTGAGCGTGTGCTGTGAAAGTGCGAACCGGCATAGACTACAAGTTTTGCTCAAGTGCTCAAGTGCCCGAAAACACAAATCCGACTCACGGGTCCCTGAGGTGTTGCTGGTGCTTCTTCGGTTTCCAAGGGGTCCCATCATCGCTGCAGCCAAACAGCGCTAGTAGAACCTAGGGGAGCAGAAACTGAGAATTGGATTGGATCAAAACTGTGCAGAGCAGGAACGTGGTCTGAGCTTTCTTTCTTCAGACTCTTGGCCTCAGGTGCGAGATTGAATCAGCGGCCGAGCTTTGCAGATTCTCGATTCTCAGGGAGGGTAATCCCCTCGATAGGGTACGAGGCCTCCGACGATTGTTTGCCGGAAAACTCTCAGAGGGCACTCTGGCTTCGGCGTGTACTCCAGCGGCTCGATGTCTGCCGCCACCTGTGCAAGAACCCGCTGGCGCTGAACGCGCCATGTGTCATGGAGTCTGTGGCCTAACCCATGAAAGCATCGTTGGCAGACCGAGCGACGCAAAGCACTGACTTGGCTGCATGGGATGAACATGCTGGACAACGGGAACAAGAGCAAGGTGGCAGACAGTCTCCGGCAAGGGATAACCTTACACACCTTCTGCTGGCGAAAATACGATATGAGACACCTTATACAGAATCACGAGCGGATCGGGTGTCTCCTGCATGGGCCGAAAACTGAGAGCTGGCAGTGACAACGCTGCTGCTGATCTTGCAACTGCTTCGGGACTTTTGGAGTATGTGACTCCAGAGAGGTGTTTTCAATTTTCAGAGCCTCAGCGCGGTTCACGATCAGGAAACCGGATCCATCCTTGGATTGTGGATGGGCCAACTGACAAATTGTGAAAGCCGTTTTGTCTCAGTCCTTGTCGAAGGTACTGCAAGGCAGTTAGGCTGCAGATTGCAGAAGATGGCACGCAGCTCTGTTCGAAGTCGTGTCGAAACTGTACACAGGATGCATATATTCGAAATAGTTTTTGCTACTCCAATGTTTTCAATGCCTATATAGTGTAGTGGAAGGTGCGTCACCTGCAGGTACCAGCCCCCCTTCCCGTGCCAAATTGCTATTACTCCTATTCGGCGACGAAGCAAAACGACATCCGAAACCCAACCCAGATTAAGAAACATCACAATCACCTAGCAGCTACGGAGGCGTGCGGTGTCAGGTAAAGGATGCAAGTTCGCGGTTGTACAATTGCAGCAGAGTTATACGGCACTTGCACTATGTCCTATACTCGAGTCCCTCAGTCCAACAGTCTGAATCAGTCGTACAAAATGAGTCCCGGATGTAATCAAGCCGTCAACACATCCGAAGCCTGAACAATCTATCAACGCTCTGGGCTGCAGCTACGTCTACACATGGGTGCACCTGTCCGTTGGTATGCGGTTAGCAATTGGTTCACACATACACACATAGTGCCTGCACATGCCTTGCTGTATATCCGCTGAATCCTCTCCAGTGAGCTGAGTATGTGAACATGTGTGCTATACCTGAACATTGATACTTGTACATCTGCGTGTCTGACTACAACATCAACGGCTGGGCAGGTGAATACACACAGATCTGCGAAACTCTGGAAGGTTCTCTGCCATAAACCCTCAATCCTGCAAATGGGTGGTTGTCAAAATTATGGTCCCTTTTTGGGTACCTATTATCAAACGGCACCTATTTTTTAAAAATGTCCAAAAAGGTACCTTAATTTTCACAACTACCCAAATCAAAAAAAACACCGCTTAAGGCCAGGGCCACCATGATGGAGATCATCGTGATCTTGTCCCGGGAGGAGTCAGGGAACTTCAGAGGCTCCTGCAAAAAAAGGGTTTAGGGTTTAGGGTTTAGGAGTAACGTTGCAAACTTCTTTACATACTGCGACCTGTGACGGGTTTCCGGATGGCTGTCGGAGAACCCCAGGGCCTAAGAAGACTTCTGCTTGGAGCGCCTCAGGAACCGGGAACTCCGAAATCAACTATGATGGCAGTCGACATCCTTCGTACCCTCCGTACCAGTAGCTCCAGAAAGTTCGGAGTTCCGAAATTGTACTGATCGCATGTCCAGCCTTCCTAGACCCCAAAAGCTAGTTTGACATACCGACTTTTCAGGTCCAATCAGTTTCCTGGTTATAGTGGGATGTCAGCGCAGGCGAGGGGGTCTAGGCGGCTAGGTCGAGATCAAGGGATTGGTTTGCACTGCGGGTCTCTCTCCCAGAGTCTTCAGCTTCGCTGCAAAGTTTGCCATCGTTCTGATCCCTGACCTTGGTCGTCTCGATATCCCAGGCAAAAATGCGAAGGCCGGGCTTCTTTTGCCTCAGATGCCACAGGGGCATGCCGTGACCGTTGGCTAGCCAATCCATATTGCTCAAGGTCATGCTAATGACGACGACACACGGCTACTCGTACAGGGGCTTGTGATGAGGAAAACATGTTGGGGTGTCTGTTGACACTGCAATCTCAGGTCTGCAAGCGTTTGCAGTTAAACATGCAAACCGGCGGCCGAATGTCCAAGCGTGTGCTGAACTCATGGTCGGTCCTATAACTCTATATCTACCAGGCAGCAACAAATCCGTGCCCGAGTGGCATGTCCAGCTCTTTGACCCTGCTCTGCGTGTCATACAAATCCTGGCTCTGCGTAGAGCATTGCTGTTTAAGCAACAACTGCAGCAGACGAAAGGAAAGACGTGCACCTCATGCTCCCCATAAGCTTTCTGATCAAGATATGCACGCCTACGTCACATCGGGTACTTCAGTATGCTACCTAGCTGTTTCAGGCTGGAAAACCGTCACGCGGAATTCTGCAGTCAACTTCGACTGCTCCACCTTTCGCTGCATTTTGCCCATACCAATGCATTCTCTCCGCATCAAACCTGCTTTGGCCAAGAGGCCTTGCTGTAAGCCCCATCACGCCAAGACCAGTGTCGAAATCCCAACCCAAGCAACTTGCTGTAGTGTGCTTGTATGAGTAACTTCAACATTTCCTGAGGTCGCAAGAGATCTGCGTAGCCCCAACCATTGATGCACTCCTTACTTTCACTCAGTGAACGGGATCTGGCACTATGCCGGATGTCCTCCACACTTGTCACCATGGGATTCCGATAGACCTCACAGCTTCTAACTGAAGGAACATCCGCATCAGCACATGAAGCTCTTGTAGCCTGTACTTCAGGTCTCCTTGACAGACTCTTACATGCATGCTCGACTTGTCATAAAGAACGAGTTTACCACGTACTGGACTGCTGTTTCCAGTGGAGTGAGGAAGGATGAGGCTGCAGAAGCGCCTCGTACCACTTGCCAACATTGATCTTGTTGTCGATACAGACCTGCAGCATTTGCATGTCGAGCCGACTCTGCTTACGTTCTCTACGTGCGAATCAAGTCAACGAGATGAAGGAACAGCACAACCGGTAACGGTAACAAGAGTCTCGGAGGTCCGTGTGATAGGCACATAACGAACACTGGAGCTCCAGGTTGACATGCTAATCTCCCATAAAACGTCGCAGCTTCACAGCGGGGATGGTCGTTTCAGCATCCCCAGGCTTGGCTTCGGCGCAAGCACACACAAGGGCTACCTCGCCGCCCTTTCGTCTGGTCGTTGCCGTCTGGTGGCGGTCATCACTCATCACGGGTTCTGCTTGCTTACCAAGTCTTTCTAAGATCAGAATACATAGTTTAGGTGGACGGAGTGTGCGGTTGCTTCCTTGCCTGTCTCCCTTTCAGTCTTTCCTCACGGCCGGGATCCTCGTGATCGTTTTCTTGACCCTGGAATCTGCTTCGCTGGTAAGCCGCAAGCTGATCCAGTCAGTGCTCCCTGCAACTTTCCTCCGCGCGAAACGTGTCATCCATCATGCGGATGTGCCGTGTCGAGCTGCGCTCCTCGCGAAGGCTTGTGGCAAATTCTTTGCCGTGACTTCCCGATCCTCGTGAAAACGGTCTTCGTCAAGCTCACGTCTTCGTCGTCACTGGATTTTGTCATCTGCAGGGATCGGGTCTGAGCTGGGACCTGGGGAGCCGAGTGCCGGACCCGATTGACGTAAGGAACATCGTGTTCATAGAGCTCCTCGAGCGTTGTCAGATCCCTACCTTCCCCATGAACCTTCAACCTTTCGCAGCGGGATCTCCGCTACACCCCTTTATGGTGCAACAAAACCTTTATGCGCAGTACTATCCCTTTGAATTGGTAAACATTTTTTATCATGGCACCCTGAAGAACGGGTGTCCTCTAGCTCGTCCGAAGCCGACCAGTCCCCCTTGGGCTTGTTGGGACTGTCGAAGCTCACGCTGTCGGGCAGTCTGCGATGGGCAAAGCTCGTTCATATCGTCGAAACATTTGAGATGCCTTTTTCATGAACATAGTTTTAAAGGAGATAGAATTAGAGAGACCTGTGTTGAAGAGGGGATTTGTGTCAGGGCCTTAAGGTTGTATCTTCGGCTTTTCGATTTTATATGCAATATATATATATATATATATATATATATATACACACACATACATAGAGCTATATATATATATATATATATATATATATATATAGAGGTATACTTATAAGTACATGCATGCATACATACGAACATATGTAGAAGAGAGAGAGAGAGAGAGAGAGAGAGAGAGAGAGAGAGAGAGAGACAGACAGAGACAGGGACAGAGACAGGGACAGGGACAGAGAGAGAGAGAGAGAGAGAGAGAGAGAGACGATGAACACGAGCGAGGTAAGGTTCAAACAAAAGAGGGAAAGAGAGGGAGAGAAACAGATCGTGAGATAACGACGGAGCCAAACAAAGAAAGAGAGCGGGAGAGAGAGAACAGAAACAGTCTCCAACACATCTGGGGTTCCAGACCCGTGAGTGACTCGTGACCTTGGAAGACTGCAACCTTTGGAGATGTTTGACTATGCCGAAATGTAGATGCTGTAAACGTTGGATCGTCGCCCCCGATTGTCGTCTCGATTTGGCAGCGCTACGCAAGCGACGGGGCATCTTTGGCCCGGGCATCAGCTGCTGTGGCTTCTGAGGAAACGCACCATCCTCAACTTGTGACACATTCGGATTCGAATCTGCACAAAGCTCAGGGTTCGCGGATTCCTGACGGAAGATCCTCTTGCATGCTGTCGTGCGTGCCCTGGGCCAGGAGCTCGTCGCAGGATTCCTATTGTCATTCTCGCAAAGTGCAGGTTCTGCACTGCATGAAGTGCAGACTACACCCGCATTGCAGAAGCCGAGCTTCCAAATGCATGGCGGTGTAGCCGTGTAGCCCCTTTGTCTGAAACATGGCGCAGTGAGACTTTGCTCTTGCGCACGCGACGGACGGGCCGGCACCGCCAGCCCAATCCCATGTGCTCACCGATCGGGGCCCGGGGCCAGTTGCTGCCAAGTCAGGTAGGAGTTCCATGCGAAGCTTTGGATGGGTCCAACAAGCACACTGGATTTCTAGGTCTGCAAGTCGGTGTTTCCTACCCTGCTTGGCCGTCGAACTCTCAAGCCCGAGTCATCAGGTGGTAGCAGCTCGGCAGCAGAATGAACGCTGCCGCTTCATGGCCTCAAGATGATGCCCTCCTTCTTGGCCTTGGCTGGCGGCAACATTGAACAACGGCTTCCTCCGAACACTAAACATCACCCGAGGCTTCGAGGTAGGGCTTCTCACGGGGGGTCAGATCCTGAACGAGACCCGTTACATTTTCGATCTGGAGTACATGGGGTAGCAACACCCGATCAACGGTTCTACCCAACGCGATCTCGCTGAGTCTCTCTCTCTCTCTCTCTCTCGCTCTCTTCCTTTCTCTCTCTCTTTTCTTTCTTTCTTTCTGCCTCTCTGGCTCTCTCTCTCTCTCTCTGCCTCTCTCGCTCTCTCTCTCTCTCTCTCTCTCTTTCTCTCCCTTTCCTCGCATTGTAGACAACTTGTGTAGCCTCGAGGCTAGGGACGACCTCGGTCAGAGCTTCTCCGCGCGCTGCGGAGCGACATCCGCCTATTGCTGAAGTGCCGTCTCGCTTCGTTTGCTTGAAAAGGCTCTTATTCCCGAAGGCTGAAGAGTACAAGTGCGCACTGCTGCCTTTGTTCATAGCAGCTGCAACCCATTGAGAAGGCCAAAGCAGTTCTACAGTAGGTGCTCATCAATCAGACTATTTTGGCTCTTACTAGTCTAAAGTCCAGTGTCGAGACGGTTCTGGGCAAGATCCACCGTGACCTTTGAAAGCGAATTCCACCGAAAGTTGCTGGAATCGATTCCGCAGATTAAATCGACGGTCCATAATCAGGGCAAGTGAGGCTGCCCAAACAGAAACACAACTCAATCAGCACTTCTTGTCAGGCATGTCAGCAGATCAGAGACTGCGAATGCAACAGATTGAGAGGGAAGTGCGGACTGTGATTGACCCCTGCTCGAACCCAGGCTGGAGAATCGTTGAAGTCTTGCTTAACTGCCGCTCAAAGCCTGAAGCGAGCAAGAATCCGCTCAAAGCCTGAAGCGAGCAAGAATGGAAGCCCTCATGCGACGCTCCCATATGCGCGGCCTCGTGCTTGACACGGTTTCCGAAAGGTCTGCAGCAGCTGGAATCACGTGTGACGACTACCTGAGCCGCGGACAGTTGTACGCTGCTCGGACATGTTCTGCACGATGATGGGCATGTCCACACGAATTGCGCAGGCTGTGACGGGAGTTGCTGTTGCGCCAGACACACAAACAAGCAAGCAACTATGAACAACAGAAGCGACAGGGTGCGTTGAACCGGGAGGGGCCGATGGGAGGCTACCGAGGCGGACCTGCAATCGACCAAGTATGGTATGACACGGTCGCTACAAGTGCATGCATGGCAGTCTATTGACAGTCGAGTCCAACCCAGAATCCGAACGAATACACCCACGAAGCACCAAACAGTACACAAGACTCCTCAAGCAACTATCGGACATGAACAACTTGACATTGGATACAAGTGTGAAATCGACAAACGAACCCGCCTGCCCGTAACGCCGACATACTCCAATCACGAGCGTCTACCAACTTTTGCTACAGAGCCTCGCCCACCAGACCGAGTTGATCCGAGTTGCGTGTAGCGCTCACAAAGCATTGCAAGGCCCTTCCTGGAGAGACGCGGGAGCAACGGTGGGCACTCAGGAAGCCTACTTAATGACTTAATGAGTCTAACCCAGCAGAGCTGATGCCCTTTCCAAAACAACAAATGCCCTGCATTGGCAAACGGTGCCCAAAACGCCACATGCTTGGCCCCTCAGAGAGGAAGGGGGAGGTTTGGCCACTGCGGGCTGTAGCAACCGTGTGCTGTATACAACTATGCTGTTGACATGCCCAACCTTGATTCTCAAGGTGCTATGCTCCACGTCAAACTAAAAAAGCGCAATGGCAGTGAGATATGACAAGCAATCAGACCCATTCATGGGCTGAGCTTCAGCAGCCACTCGTCCGGCTCATTGGCAGACCGGAGAAAGACCTGATCACTTCACCACTCATGTTTACCGCCGCCACACGATCTGTCAGCAACAGCACCACCACAACCTCGACCACCACAACAACCACCACTATAGCCACAATCATAACCACAACCACATCAACAAGTACAAACGTAATCACAACCACCTCTACCACCAGCAGTTCTTCTACCCGCCACCTGCCACCACCTGCTACCCCCTGTTACCTGCTGCTGCTGCGGCCCCCACCACGACCACTGCCACCCAGTCCTCCTGCTTCTACTCCTACTCCGACTCCTACTGCAGCTATAGCTTTGCTGCAAGTACTACTTCTTTCCGTGGTGCCACTACCTTCGCCGTTGCAGGTTAGACCGTGCTGAATAATGTCATTCTTAAGTCAATCAAAAACACCTTTTGGCAGCAGCCATGCGTTGGAAGCGAAAGCTGCGGTGATCGGGGCTGGAGCAATCAGGCAAAAGCGCCTCCCAAAATCGCATAGGAGGAACTGTAACATTAGCCTTGCCCGCCACATGCACATCCGATCCTTGAGCCCTAAGGTTAAGGTCTGAAATTCCGAAGCCGTGCCTGCGCGATGAAGTTCGGATCTTCGGCTTGCCCCCTCGCCCGCGGCAGGGCGGCCGCGATCTGAAAGAGCCTTTCTGCCAGGGTCTATGTGGAGGCTTCCCAGATTGGGGTTCTCCAGTATCTATCTTTTGAGAACCCCCTTCATGCTTTGATGCCTCTGCATCTCAGCCTGGAACCAATCCAAGGACGGAAGAAGCTCCAAAATTCGGAAGAAGCGTTCCTGAATGACCATAGTCGAAACCGCGAGTCAATCTCCATCTCAAAATGTGGCCGTTTGGATGCGATCATTGCCTATCCAGCGTAGGCGCACAGGCGAGCCTTTACTACAATTCCGAACGAAGCTGCCGAATGCTTTCGGCTGAGATGCGGCACGGCAATGTATCGACGCTTCGGCTTGAAGTCCTCACAGGGCAAGTAGCGTATCAAGCCCCGCATCTGTGAGCCATAAATGCAACGCACGTCCCTTCAATTCTGCTGCAGGACAGGTGGTACACTGCTTCAACAGCCGACAGGACTGCAGGACATGGACAGCAAGGCCGACGGACCATGCGCTCCCTCGAAACATGCAGGAAGTCACGCAGAGCTGCAATTGAAGTCAGACCGGCGACTACCCGATGACCTGTGAAGCCTTAAGACAACAAGACGAATGCGTGGTCCCGAACCGGGATGAACTGAATCGCAGGCATGTGCGTCAAGTACTCGTCCATTCGAGCGTCTGCCTTGGGTATCACATGCAGCCTCTGGCAGCATCGGTCATGACATGGGGCAAATCTCAGAGAGACTTTTTTGAAGAGACACGATACTGAAGTGGACAGCTTTTGCACGGCCGGAACATCAAACGACAGCCAAGTTCCTCTGGTGCGTCCCTTCCCTCCCGCCGGCTGTTCAATTGCACGAATCCAAGCTGCGAGCACAGATCGCTTCTTGTCCTGGAGTACAGTTTTTGCACATGCGCCACTTCCCACAGATGCTGTGCTTTTTCTTTCATCTGTATCGCTCAGAGATGGCTGAAGGACCGAGAAAGCTGCGCATAATAATCATCAAGTGTCGCGGATTAGGCTCGCGGATGTGGCCTTGCTACTTCCTCTGAGACCGCCTACCTTCGCTATCCCTAGCACCCGGGAAGAACTGCAACCCTCAACGCTGAAGATCTCCAATCCCGAAGCCACACAGCCAGCTCCAGTCCCACAGAGCTCCGCGGATGGAAGTGCCGAATGCGAAGAAGCCAGCGCCCGGATGATCCTCTGCATGGACAGTCTCGGAAGAGTTCCGTTCAAAGCTTAACCGGATAAGTAATATATTGTCACGGTGCGCATGTTTCGGCGGGACAGGCCTTCGGGTCAAGCATCGCCAGAGCGCAGCCGAAATCCGTTGAGTTTGAAGGCTTTCTCTTGGAATCTGTCGGAGGCATCACGGGGCCTTTCCTCAAAAGATCTGAAAACCTACAAGTATTGTAGCTTCAATGCCAGACCCAAGCGAAACACAAGCCCAGCCCAGACTTTGAAGGCATCACCGAGGCATGATCCCAACGGCTCGACGAGCATGACAACCGATTCTTGTGCAAATGACCAGCTAGGAGCCTGGGTGCGTAGTTGCTTCACGTTTGAGCAGAGATGAGCATTTTCCCAGGTTTGGAGTTCAACCCTACGCAGCCACAAAGTGCTTCGTCGTCGAGAACCATCGAGAAGACACCGTGGCAAGAGCACAGAAAGAAATCCAGGGACCCGAGTGGTCCTGGACATCCTCCTCTTCTTCAACGCGTGAGATGACCTGTCTTTGATTGGGAGGTGTGGGGGAAGTGCTTCAGGCTTGCGAGGGCTTCCCCTCCAGCAACAGGTGGAAACAGGGGATCCTAGCAGCGACAGCTTCCCCTTCGTGGGCTTCCTGGGTTCTGCGTGAGCTTCACTCTAAATGTCTCATGCCCTCAGGTTGGCGGTGCTCCTCGAAAGCTGACAAGGAATGTATTAGGGGGGGGGGGGGCGCAGGCCGTCAAATCCGCGCTTCTTTGCTTCTGCAACGGATCTGCCAGAACACTACCAGCTTCAAGCAGTAAACTTGGCCAGACCCTGGATCGCGAAACTCAAGGGTTTCAGGGACGCTTACTAATTAGGAATCCAAGCTGTCGGCTGGGATCTGGTCCTTTGGATCCGAAAGCTTTATGGCTTACAGGATCCCTGTATATCCCAGGCTTGTTGCTAAAGGCACTAGCCTCACTAGACACTCTAATCCTGAAGTCACCAAAGGCACCCAGGCCAGCCCTTTGAAAGGTTCGGCCTGCTGCCGGAAGCTGAGAGCCTGCTCTTCAAACGCCGCACGACGATGTGTCCACAAGGTGTTTGGGTGCTGCGGGGGCTCAGCAGTAGATGGGCTCGGTGATGAGATGCTGCCGGGTCGGTCCCGCAAGCAACTTGCACATGCTTATAGCATTGCGGCATCTTGTGCTAGAAATTGCCGGCAACATTGCGTATGACCACTATGACTATCGATTGCTACTTCTACTTCTCTGCTGCTGGCAACCCTGCATGACTTCAGTGCTTCCGCCACCTTAGTGGTCTGGGTTGGGGCCGGGTGGCAGTGGTGTTCAATATGTGAACTATGAATATTGGTTACCGCGACGCGTGGCAACGATCGGAGTGGCAAACTCCATCGGCGTTTCTTCTTATACTGAGCAAGACGTCTCCACCCGCAGGAAGGAAATGGCAACACCTCGAAGGCCACTTCCGCGTTCGCGTAATCGATTCCTACTCCTGGCACTGATAAGGACCTGGAACCTCGCTGACCTGTTAAGGTCAGGCGGCAGACTCGCGCACGAGACCAATAGCATGTAACCTGAGACCAACCGCTTACCATGCCAGTCGCTTGATGATCCTGTTGAGGGAGACAGGGTCGCAAAACCTCCCTGAACTTGAAGACCGAAGCATTATCCTGCGATTCAGCTTCAACTCATAGCTCTGAATCCCGAAGCCGGCACGGTACATTCGAAGTCCCCCACAACTCGGCCTCCAACGGAAGCTCCTGCACCCGAGCTGCTGCTCGAAGTGTGGCCAGCCTTGCAGAACCGTCTCCAGTGCCGACTCAGGGCTAGTGGGATCTAGTTCCTTCAGTCGATGTTTTGGCTTCACGACAGTGAATGCCTAGCAAATTAGGCGAGAGGTTGGGAATGCTTTCGATGCCTTGCGGCTCATTCACGAGTTACACGAGGCACACACACACGAGAGAAGTAATCCTAGCAATACACTTTACCGCTGATTGCTATCCGCCGCTATCTACCGTACTTCCACAGGCGTCTGACTTGGCCAAGTCCTGATCCTAGGGTTTCGGTATCCGTAGTAGTCAGAATCACTCCAGACGGCCAACCGCCAAGCGCATGCTTCAGCCTTTTACATGATAGAACCAAGCACGACAACCGTTGCAATTACACAAAGTACTGAATCGAGGAGAGCGACAGCAATGCTCGCGGACGCCAAAGCAGGTCGAGGCGAAAGCAGAACCTGGGACGCTCATTCTGGCAACCTATTCGACGAAGCACTGCTCACCATCCGCACTCGTAATAACATGCATGCAATACACAAAAATACATTACTAGAACCTACTATGAAGTGTCTTGAAGGGCTTCCAGCCTAGCACGAGCTGGCGCTTTGATTCCGGAACAGTCGCAGAAACTGCTGCATCTCACGACAAGACTTGAAACAACCCTGCTTGATGCATCGAGATCCTGTCCTTTCCCGCTCTCATAGGATGAAAATTGATATGCTATTATACAGATATCACGTGCAGTTAAATACAGAGACATGCACACATATGTGTGCGAATATATATATATATATATATATATATATATATATATATATATATAATATACACACACATACATACACAGACACTTATCTTCAGGACTCATATGTATCTATCAAGTAGATCTCCCTCTCACACACATTGAAGGTGCGTGCGTATGTATGTATGTATGTATGTATGTATGTATGTACGTTTATATACATACGAACATGCATACATACATACATATATACATATAGATATACACACATATATGTATATTAATTAAGTTTTATTAAGTTATATTTATATTATACTATGTTATACCATATTATGCTGTATCATATTATATCTATGTAAAATTCATGTGTGTATATATGTGTATATGTATTCATTTATTTACTAAGACGAAGATGTAATTCTGTAATTTATATCATATGCTGTCATGCGAATTGAATCATTACTATACAGCCTTGAAGTATCATACGTTGAAAAAAAACCTGAAAACGTTTGCCGCAGCCGCAGCATCTGTTCCCCTTCGCATCGAGCCGAGGCACGGCTCAGAGCCGGAACAAAGTCTCTCCCAGGCAGTTTGCATCCACCTGCTGAACTTGGTTTTGCGGCTTAAGGGCGTTTGGTGTGGGGAATTTGGGTCCAGGTCCAAAAATTGTGAACCTGTAGTGAAGGCGCACCCCCTCCTGACTGTAGAGCTCGTTGTTAGCTTCTTATCGGAAGAGCCGAGTATCAGAAATGAACGGCCATAGGAACACCGGTAAGTATTCAAACTCCTCCAGGCCCTCCAGGCCCACTCCTTTAGATGGTGTGGCAGCTGGCATATGTTGACAATGAGCAAGATTTCAGAGGTTTGTCTGGTCTGGCGCTGTCATGACATGAGTTGGAGCTGCGTTGCTTTAAAGACTCTCTGGGGCGGGGGAGTCTGGCAGCTGGCTGAGAGCGGTACAATGGCAAGGGTGTTCTGCTTTAGAACAACATACCTACTAGTACATGTTGAACTCAAAGCCTTCCTCCCCTCGAATCGTCTGAGCAGTTGGAGGTCCATCCGGAGTGGTGGGGTGCCACTCCATGGGCATAGACTTGCGCCTGCATAAGTATCGATAAGTATCCCCACGGGCCAAGACAAACAGAAGGGAAGAATTCCAGTGTAACTTTCCAAAGCAAGCCAAGCTGCTGCAGGCGTGACCGAACATCAAATGCCCATCCGAGTAAAGGCCTGAACACCGGCGATCTAAAGGTTTAAGGCTGCTGGGTTGAATGGCTTATGCCTTCTGCATTTAGGGATGAGGACTTGGGCGTTTGGGGTGTTGGTACTTGTCAGTGCAAAGGCCATCGTCTCGTTCTCTGGACTTGATGCCTGATGTTAAGGAGTGCAAGGCTGGTTCTTCGCAATTCTCGCAGTTCAGGCTTAATGTTGGAGCTTGGAAATCCCACATTAAAGCTCAGGATTACGGCTCGTAACATGTCGATCATCATTTTGTGAGCTCTGGTGCTGTTGCTCTGCGAGGTTATTGTGTTGTGTACCTCCGCGTCATCTTGCTTGTTGTTTTTTTTTGGAAGCCCCTTGTCTGGAACACATCCGTAGCCATGATTTCTGCAAATACAGTCCTGGCAAGGTTCGATGAGGACTCAACGTGTTGAGGCCCCTGGCCAGGTACTGCCAGATCGATTCTTCTTCTATCGGTAACCACTTGCACGTCTGGTTGGCAGATCCATTGAAGCTTGATTTTGGCACAACTTCCACTTTTTCTAACGCTCACAAGAGCCATGGCAACGTCGAATCAAAGTCACGAGTCATGTATATACGTCTCAGAGCGACGTAGATGTATGATGATGTATGCCTGTCTGTTGCATGCCCGCAATCTCTTAGTGCAGTGTGTATCACCGGCAGTTGTGTATATATACCAATCACCGAATTATGCACCTACACGTAGGAGTGCCATGTATTCGCATTCTCTCGCTGTCTCGCTGTCGGCCAGGCCATGACACACTAGCTGTCACCAGCTGAGACATAAGTTACTCGCCTCTCAACTGCCCTCAAACGCCCTGGGCCCAGGCTTGCCGCAGGGGAAGGAGGCTCGACGCCAGGCGCTTGGAAGGTAGTTCCCGAGGATGCCATCCAAGACCTCGAGAATACTCAGGGCATGTTAGTCTGACTCTTCAGGGCTTGATTGCGATTTCTCCAGCAATTGCTGTTGGGATCGGGTGGTGAGGGGTCACCGTGGCCTGCTACAGGAACGGAAACTCGTATTACTAATGTTATTGTTAGACGTAGTAGCAGTGGCCATAGCTGTGGCGGTAGCACTAGCATTGGCAGTCGCATGACAGGCGGGAGCCGGAGCAGGAGCAGTAGTAGCGGTAGTCGTAGTCGTAGTCGGCGTCGTAGTAAGAGTAGGAGGCAGGAGCAAGGGTAGCTGCAGGATCAGCACCAGGAGCAGGATCAGCAGCAGCAGGAGGAGCAGGAGCAGGAGTAGAAGTCGCAGTAGGAGTAGGAGTAGTCACAGCAGTCGTAGTAGTAGTAGTAGTAGCAGCAGCAGCAGGAGTAGTAGTAGTAGTAGTAGTAGTAGTAGTAGTAGTAGTATCAGTATCAGTATCTATATCAGTATCAGTATCAGTAGTAGTAGTAGTAGTAGTAGTAGTAGTAGTAGTAGTAGTAGTAGTAGTAGTAGTAGTAGTAGTAGTACTAGTAGTAGTACTGGTACTAGTACTAGTACTAGTACTAGTACTAGTACTAGTACTAGTACTAGTACTAGTAGTAGTACTAGTACTAGTACTAGTACTAGTACTAGTACTAGTACTAGTACTAGTACTAGTAGCAGCGGTCGTAGCAGTAGTAGTGGCAGTTGTGGTGGTGGTAGTTGCAGTAGTAGTAGTAGTAGTAGCAGCAGCAGCAGCAGCAGCGGTCGTAGCAGTAGTAGTGGCAGTTGTGGTGGTGGTAGTTACAGTGGTAGCAGTAGCAGTAGCAGTAGCAGTAGTAGTAGTAGTCGTCGTCGTCGTAGTAGCAGTAGTAGTAGTAGTAGTAATAATAAAAAACTGTACTATTTGCTGATGTACTTGTTTGCAGTTTCCTTGAACAGTCTGCTGAGGTCCGGGTACAAATGTCTAAGGACACCCTCCGAATCATGACATCAGGCGGGTTGACTGCACCAGGACCGCGACACCAGAGCTGCTTTGCAAAATACAGTTCCACCTTCCTCTAGCTCTTAACCCTTGGCCTGTGGAAGACAAGGGGCTACAACACATACATGTTTCCGCAAGAAACCTCGATGGAGATCCCTCATCACCATCACGTTCTTGCCATTGCAGATGTCGGAGCAGTTATACATCGTTATAATCCGGCTGCTGTAGAGGTCAATGTTGTTGCAGGTTGCTCTCACCATGTCTGTCATCATGACTACTACAAGTACTGGTATTATGACTGTTAATCGCTCTCAGTTTCGAGCCTCCAGAAGGTTGGCATCCAGCTCCATATGCCCGGTCCTTGGTGTCAGGGCTCATGTTTCCTAGTTTTGTGAAGTTGAAGGCGGCTAGACTTCCGGCAAGGATTAGATTAGGATCCAGCAGAAGTCATCGGTTCGGATGAAAATCGAGCCAAGCCAAAACGCCGAGAAATGTCTGTTGAAAGAGAATATTTTGTGCTGCGAGCAACTTCTTAAATACAACAGGCACCTGCCTCTTTATTGCAAGTATTAATGTTTGTGCGACTGGTATTCGATGTTGTAGAAATAACTAAATCCATAAACACAGACGGCTATACGTCTATATGTGAACATACCGACGCATGTGTGTATGTGTGCATGTATATATATATATACTATCTATGTATTTATTCACTTAGATTTATATATGTGTGCGTGCACATGTGTGCATGCGTGCATACATGGATCCAAAGACCCACGAATCCAGGGATCCACGTATCCATGTATGCATGTACGCATGTATGCATGCATAAGCATCTCGGCTCTAGGATGCTGGTCACGAGGACCTGCGAGCACAAAAGGCCACCTCGGTGGTCTGGAGCTGCCCGAGGGGTGAAGGTTCGGTTTGTGGTGCCGGGTGGGTTACAAGGTGTTCTGATCTCGATCTTTGGTGATCAGTGGGCTGAGGGGCTTGACTTTTCAGGGCCTTGTAGCATGCTCCTATGGAGTACATGGTCTTGGTGCCGCTCCACGGCTCCAACAAGATCCCCACGTACGGCTCTCGCCTGCTTCTGCCTGACTCTCTTTATACTTTCGTCGAGAACAGTGTGCTGGGCCAACTCACCAAGCAGTGGGAAACCATGGGCCTCACTGAGCTTCGTCGACGGCAAAAACGCATGCGTGACAGATGGCAATACTTCGGACCTTTCCTGGTCTGGTGGGACGGCTGGCTGCTTCTGGAAGGAGACAGACGTCTCCGTATCCTGGATGATGCCCTGCGTTTTGATCGCTCTTTCGGACTGGCAATCCTTGAGGCGGTCTATCGACGACAAAGTGGCCCACTCGATTCGCTGGATTGACAGGGCTCTTCGAGGTGCCAGGAAACTCGCTCATGGCGCCTGCCTGCACCGCACATGGGATGTGACTCAGGCGCTTTGCCTGTTATGGCTCCCCAGCTTGCTGTTGGCTGCTGGCCTTAGCCTAATAGTGCTCCTGCTTGGACTCCGCATTACGCAACAGGTGCTGCTGCCGAAGCACCCCGACCCATGGAGCCTCTCGTGCCCCAGACATGTTCTACCATGGTGGCTAATCATACAGTGCAGTCTGTGCATGTGGCAGGCAGTTCGTTTTCAGATCACTCCCCGCTTGACCGCGAAGTGGGCTCACAGTTCTTGGGATTGGCTTCCGACAGGTCGACGGGCTGGCATGGCGGACCCCAATGGCACCGCGGCCGGCGACGCCTGGAGCCCTGCGGAGGGCGATGAGGAGAGTCACTCGACTCGGCCTCGCATTTGGGAGGCCCCACGAGGTCCCCCTCCTCCAATACCTGTGAACGAGCCACAGGCTGACCGGGAGGCTCGCGAAAGCAGGGTTCGAATCCAAGGTGCAGTATCCATGAGGGTCTCCGGCGCCATCATCCAGACGCTCAGCGAAGTGGGCTTCCAGATGGACCTTGTCCTCACCGATGTGGACCAAGGAGCCTTGGAAGGAGGATGCCTGGGAGTACATGTGTCCCGGCTTCCCCCTAGGGGAGAGGATCACCCGTGGGCGGTGTGGAATATGGATGATGGAGAGACTGAAGGCGATGCCGCCGCGGAGGAGGGCACCGTGGATACCCTTGAGGAGACGGACGCGGGAGCCACCACAACAGGCCCAAGCACGGCTAGCGGGTCCACTATGAGCTCTACCAGGCGATCGGCAGCTACGGGATCCAACACCAGGAGCTCCAGACTGGGAGGCGGCGACAACAGCAACAATATGCAGAGCCCGACGCCGAAGCCCAAAGCCAATCGCAAGTCCCGACCTCACTTGTCCCAATGGCTGTTGACACCGCATGTTCAGATTCACTTTTCAACATCCTGCCCAAACCCCAGCTGGTGCTCAGGCGCCCCAGAGATCAGACTGAGTAGGCCGCGCCTAGGTGTGTCAGAGGGCAGGCATGCACTCAACCATAGTTTGTGTGCGATTTTGGCCATGGGCCTCCGGCCTCGGAGTCTCCAGCCCTGCTTCTGTGCTCTCGCTGCATATGTCACTACACTTGTGCACGGCACTCACCAGATGATCAAAAAGTCCGTGCAGAGCGCCTATGTGTCAATGCCAGTTGGACACCCATCCCAGCAGTATGTGAGCTGTGCTACCTCAACACCGGCCAGGTACCGAATGCGCTCATCCTTGTGTACATGGCGGGCGGCCTTACTCCGTACCACATTGTGTGTGACAATGATAGTGGCATCTCCCGTCCTGAGGCTCGGTCGGATCTTCGTACACTTCTTCCTGGTCACCCAGGGTGTCTACGATGGCCTTGCCCTCGGCGATGACACTACCTGTCCCCCACAGACGTGTCTTAAAGCTGCCGCATGCGATGACTCCCACAGGCACCACCGGCTACACCTACGACCACGCCCAGCACCATCGAATAACGCGAGCCGCCTGGGTCCCAAGTCCCAGGGAAGTGGCATGAAGTTGCACACTTGGATCCTTTGGGGCCTTGTTCTTCTTCACTTGTTTACGCTCACACATGCCACTTCAGATGCGAGGGTTGAACCCGCTGAGCACCGCAGGGGTTCTGAAGCCTCACTCCTTGTATCACCAGCCCATGCCAGGGCGAAGCATTCGAGTGCATCTCGTCACTCATCCCGGCCATCACCCAGTGGCCCCACACCCATTCGGAAACGGGCTTTTCGCCGTGCACTTGCACGTGTCGAGCTTAGTGCTACTCGCACCACTTGGTACAGAGGCAAGCAGCTTTCTGCGGAACAACTCCGAGGATACCTTCCTGGGACCTCGGTTCCCAAATCAGGATCGCTGCAACAACACACACGACGTACCGCCAATGACGGTCTACCTGTCCGACAGGCCCCCAGACTTCGACTTCTCAGCTGGAACAGTGGGGGGCTTAACAGCATCAGATACAAAGAACTTCTGGTCTGGCTCCAAAATGAGAACCAAGCTGGACGTGTGTATGACATCTGTGTCGTTCAGGAAACTGGATGGCCCATGGACTCTGAGTACGTGGCGACACTGGAAGGCTCCAAACCGCTCAGGTGGCATGCCATTCACAGTGCCGGGCGCGGACACGATGGTATCTTATGCCTAGTTCGTGAGGATCTCATTTCTTCAGACCACATCCGCTACCACGTGGTGGAACCAGGCCGGCTGTTGCACGTACGGATCCTCTTTTCTGTACCACTAGATGTCCTTTGCGTTTATCAATGGGCTTGGAACCCTGGGAAAGCAGAGCTCAATGGGAAAAACCGGCAGGAAGAGATGTTGCGACAACGTCGCCACGTGTGGCACCGCATTGCTAGGTGGATCGAGTCCATCCCTCAACGATGCACCTGCCTCCTTGCCGGTGATTTTAATTGCTCACTACTCCCGGAACCAGTTCTTTGCGGACAGGGTGTGGTTACCACACATGGAGGACATCCAGATCAGGACACCTTCCAAGAACTGGTACGTGCCCATCGTTGCTGTGCTCTTAATACCTGGTCTGCTTCGGGCCTCTTGGCCAGGACATATGTCCCGCCGAATGCCACACCTCAGCAGGGATCCCAGATTGACTACATCCTTGTTCGTGGCACTACGCCGGACCCCATTGCCAAGAAAGCCCAACCATTCCTTGCTGAGTTTGTCCCAAACACAGGCTGTCGACACCTACCAGTTCGGGTCTCAATCCCAGCTCCCAGGCGACCATCCACTGGGCCCCGACAACATCGGCTAGCCCCGCGCCTGGTTCAGGCAGCTCTGAAACAGCCCCACTTTGTGCACAACCTGCAGCTTGACCTACATCAGGCTCTCCGCGACGAGACTCAGAAAGGGGTGGAAGATTGGAACTTTGATGCTTTGATCCTTGCAGGGTGGCAGCGCGCTGTCGCCAACCAGCCATCCCACAAGGAGGCCCACCGACCAGCTCAACCGTGTGCTCCCGATACCCTGACAGTACAGGTCCACACATTATGGACACAACGGGCTGCTCTTCGACAGGCGGGCCGACTGCTACATACCTGGAGCAGAGCAGGACCCTCCCTGCGACACAGCTTCCAAGTCTGGGCATGTGCCGCCCGCCTACAGGCACACACCCGTGCCCTCCGGAAAGCCTGCCGTCACAAGAAAACGGAGAAGGTGGCCGAGGCTGTCCAAGCCACCAACATCCATCAAGCTGCCAAACGGTTTGCCCCAAAGACACCAAAACGCAGGATCCAACTCCGCCGAGAAGATGGTGGCTTACAGACCCACGAGGCTGAATTCCGACAGATTGTCCAGCACTTCACGTCACTGTACCATGCTGCAGATATGGAACCTCCCCGGCTGTCAGCAGATCTGTGCATTGAAGGAGTGGAGATTGACAATGCCCTGTGCCGCCTGCAACCTGGTAAGGCCATGCCGTCCTGCAATGCTCCGGCTGCATTGTGGAAACGTTTTCGGCAGGACCTGGTTCCATTGTTGCAACGACAATTTGCATGGCACCTCCGGCCTGGCGTCAGCAACCTCCCCGAAGCCTGGACCCTATGTGAACTGGTGCTATTGCCTAAACCAGGCAAACCATTGAAGTCTCCTGCCCACCTTCGACCAATTTCGCTTTTGGCTCCTGAGGCCAAGATCCTGGCCTCGATTGTGGCACAGCGACTCAAGGAGCCTGCCAAGGCATACCTTGCTTCACTTCCACAGTTCGCCTATGTGGAGGGACGTACCTTACAACAAGCACTCGAACGAGTACTTGGACACTGTGCTCAGGTCAGAGGACTTGTGCAAGGCAACACCCGCAACATTCACAACAAGCGTTCGGGCCGGACCAGCCTGAGCCTTTACGGCGGATGTCAATTGTCCTTAGATCTGACGTCGGCATATGATCTGGTCCAATGGCCCTTGCTGAGGCTGGCCCTGATCGATGCCGCCATCCCGGAACCACTTATACAGCTCATCATGCTGGTTCACCACTCAGCGAAATTGGCCCTGCAACACTGTGGGTTAAAGCAAACGGTCTCCCTTAAAAGAGGGCTGCGACAAGGTTGCAGCTTGTCGCCCACGTTGT
This sequence comes from Symbiodinium sp. CCMP2592, assembly GCA_905221615.1. Classification (NCBI taxonomy): domain Eukaryota; class Dinophyceae; order Suessiales; family Symbiodiniaceae; genus Symbiodinium; species Symbiodinium sp. CCMP2592. The sequence goes on along the minus strand of CAJNDT010005490.1, from coordinate 240,992 downwards.
GGGCTATCTTTTCGGGTTGGCTGCTTAAGCGGATGCATGACCCTCAGCTCTTGAATGTCCATGAGACAAATACAAGCTACGCAGACGACCAGCACTACCGATGGACCATTCGCGAAGGCAAAGACCTCGAGGTTGCCTATGCTGGAATGAAACATGTCCTGGCCTGCCTCCTCAATGCTGGTATGCTCATCAGTCAGGATAAAACTGTAGTAATTCTGGAGCTGCAGGGTGCCCAAGCCGCCAGAGCTTTGGCCCGATATACCGTCGAGCGGCCCCAAGGCAAGTGCTTCCGTTTTGTCATTGCTGATCAAACTCTGTACCTCAAGATTGTGCCTAAGCATGTGTACTTGGGTGCGGTGGTCGGCTTTCGACACTTTGAACAGGACACCTTCAAGCACAGATTATCTTTGGCAAGATGCACCTTTTCCAGGCTGGGGGTGATACTTCGCAACCGTGGAGTGCCCCTACGACTTCGTCTGCAACTTTGGCAGGGATGCGTATGGCCGGCTCTCTTCCACGCCCTGGACTGCACGGGCCTCCCTCAGAAGGAGCTCCAAACTCTACAGACACAGCTCATCAAGCAGGCCCGAGCTATTGCCAAATCTCACAGCATGCTGACAAAGGAGACCAACCAGGCCTTCATTCGGCGACTCCGTCTCCCGGACCCAGTGCAGCGGCTTCAGAACGCCCTTATGCAGCGTGTGACCCTGGATGAAACCCTCTCCCCGGTCCTGGCCCCTGGCCCAGGTCAACTGCAGTGGCGGACCATTGTGAGAGGGCATCTCTTTGATGGACGGAATGAGTGGGCACTACCTGACACAATTGCCTCCGCCCCAACTACTACCCCCGCGGCCCGACTTGAAGAGGTTCAGGAAGTACTCTCCGAGATCTTCAAGTGTGACGATTGTGGACAGGAGTTTGCCACTCAAGCTGCTCTCCGCCGGCATGTGTTTCTAACGCATCTTAGTCAACAGCAACAACTGGATAGGTCTGCGGAAGTCAAGGAGTCCATTAAGGGCGCGGAAATGGCACATGCCCTTGACGGAATGCCTAAATGCAAGCATTGCCTGCATGCCTTCAGCACGTGGCATGCCTTCCATTATCACATCAACTCTAAGAGCTGTGCTGCCCTCAGAGCCTTGTCCCAAAACCCAGAGGCTCATGCTAGTGTCTTGCCAGAGATCACGGAGGCCTTGATCGCGTCACCAGTGGTGCTTGCTAAGTCGGTGGACTGTACTTGGCAAGAGTTGGCCCTACTTCCTTGTGTGCAAAGCAAACACCACCATTGCTTAGAATGCCACCACTGGAGCACCTCTCCACAGTATGTGCGCAGACATATGAAACAACGGCACCCGGAGTACCAGGAGATCGTTGAGAGCTGCATCCAGGAAATCGTTGCCAGTAAGCTCAGCTTGTCCAATCCATGTCAATTCTGTGGACAATCGTTTCGTAGAAAGGATGCACATCTGAGGGCTTGCATTGGAGTGTTTAATGGTGTCTACTTGCACCGCAGACTGGCCAGAGGCAAGTCACTCGCCATCTCGGACGTCCGACCGGAGGCTTTGCACTGCCATGTTCGACAACATGCTGATGCGGCCCGAGCAGGCCATCCCCTCGGAACTGACGGCAGCCACCCACGAGCTGAGCCTTCTACGAAACCTTGTGAGCCAGCAAGCAGGGATGGGGGCAATGGGGCCTCAGGGGTCTCAGGAGCGAAGGCCAATGGAGTGGCACATGGAGACCGACCCGGAGGACAAGGACATGCCCAGCCGGCGGGACAAGCCGGAGGGACGTCAGCCCAAGTGGCACAAGCCCGACCAAAAGGGCGGCCAAAAGGGCGGCCAAAAAGGAAAGGGCAGGAACTCCCAGTTCGGCCCAGCCTCACGCTCCAACAGCTCCTGGAAAAACAACGGCAATCCTCAGGCGTCATCGGGCAACCGCTGGTGGCAGACGGACGGGGACAAGATGGAGTTGTCGCGGGCGGAGCTCCAGGAGATCAAGAATGTCCTGAATATGGTCTCCACCCTCGTGATCCGCCAGGAGGTGCAGCAGAACATCCAGAGGCAGGACACCGGGTTCATGGTGTTTGTCCAGACTCAGGTGCCGGACAACCTGGCCCAGTCGATGTACCAGATCGGCAAGACGTGGCACGACACCAAGCGGGACAATCCCACTGCCCTGCGACATCCCATGCGGGTCACGCTATACCAGCACTTCGTCCAGACAATCAAGGAACGGTTCCAGGCGATGATGCGGACACCCTCCTCACGATCCAAGGCCGAGAGCCTGGGATGGGTATCCAGCTGCGGCCGGAAAGTCCACGGCCTCAAGTGGGATACCACGCAGCAGGCACATGTCCAGGACGAGACCATCGCGAGCATGGATGTCGTGGAGATCGAGGAGGCATTGGACGAACTCCTGACGTGTGCCCCCCAACAGCTTGTCATCCAGCGGTTCCATGCCACCCGCCAATTGGCGGCGGAATATCAGTCACCGGTGATCACCATGTTCCTGGAGGTGGGGATGCGGACCGAAGCTGCCCAGTCAACGTGGCGGATGCTACACCTACTGGAGCGGTCAGCGGTTTGGGCCTCAGGAGGATGTTTCCTGAGGCACGAGCGCCTACAGATGAGTGCTTTGGCAAAACGCCTCTCCACATTGACACAGTGAAGAGTGTCCAGCTGGGGAATAAGCATTGCTTCTGCTATGCGAATGCGCTGATGATGAGCCTGCTTTATCTTGATTGCAGCATGGAGGGACAATCACTCTTCAGTGGGGATGCTGCACGAGTGGTTGGCGCCATCCTTCAATCTGCAGGACAAATCTTCCACCTGTGGGAGCAAGGGGAGTGGCTTTCCATGATGAAAGGGTGGGCACAACCTACCCGACAACACGATGTGGCGGAGTTCCTCGCCTTTCTGACCAAGTGTCCGTTCTTCAATTTTGATAAAGTAGCACTTTCCTGGCAAGCCAGATCTGCGGCTGCGGCGGGCAATCACCTTATTCAGGATCTTGGATACTCTATTCCCTTAACTCTTGTGCCTCCTTGTGATGTTGGTCTTGATAGTGGGGACGCTTATACGGTTCAGGATCTTGTGCAAGTGTGGCACAATCAAGATGAGGTTTTTGCTGCTTGGCCGCCTCCGCAGGCAATCATTTTGCAGGTTAGCCGTTTTCACTACGACAGCCAATCGGGAAGGCCTCTGAAGCGTCGCTATAGGGTTATTCCGAGTGCTGAGATTCATTTTCCGGTGTTTGAACGAGGCCTGCATTGTCGTAGTGTGCATCTGCACCTCAACTCAGTGGTGCTGCATTTGGGCGAAGCCCCAACTCACGGTCACTATAGGACACTACTCTATGATTGGTACAATTCCAGTTTCTGGTTGACTGATGATGCTGTTAAGGCTACTTGTGTTGATGACTCTACTATCGACTCTTTCTCTTCTGATGTCTATATCCTTACTTATACTGCACGTCCTGTGACCGGCCCTGCTCAAGGGCATTAGTGCCGAGGGCCCGAGTTGCTCTCTGGGGTTACCGAACTTTTGGTGTGGGGGAGGATGTGTTAAATACACAGCGTAGCCGGGCTACACGCCTGTCCTCCAGTAGCGACAGCCGAGCATCGAACTCTGCTACGCGGAAAGTGCGAAAAGTATGCATGCATGCAGACAGTCAGGATTCGTGTAGTTCCGCACATGTATTGGGGTGTTAACGTTAACGAATCTGGCAATTCCAGCTCGGGCGCGTGCGACCTTAAACTGCAAATGCTCGCCCGCTGCCCACCCGCAGCCACACCCAGCTGACCCAGACCCACACGTACATACACAGAGACATAGGGATACAGAGACACGAAGACACGAACGCAGACAGCCTGAGATGCAGACGCACAGGCAAACACGGACTCCGACACGCGCAGACGAACAAATGAGTTATTGGCAGAATGTTAACTACCGATCTGGTTGGACGACACCAGCGGCAGGTCCGGGCCCCGACTGCACAGCTGGGAAACATGTGTCCTGCTCGAAACTATTGCGACGCTGACACAAACCTGGCACGCCGAATTGCCCCTTGTCCACCAATTGCACTGAGCCGGGCGTCAGCAACGCGCGCAGTGCTGCAGTCTCTCTGCGAAGCATGGAGAGCAAGCCCACCACACTTTGGAGCTCCTGCGGTTGAGCATCTCTTCGATCACTTCGCTCATAAACTTGGAGGGACACAGCTGCATGCACGCAACAGCTGCGCAGAGGAATGTCGTCCAAGTTCTTCAGCGAAAGAATGCTGCGATGGCTTGGGTCTTGCACATAGCTTGGGTGGCTTGGCTTGAGGCTGCATGCTCAGTGATTCGTTACCTCCCATGCGCATGGGGACCCTACAGTCTTGTACATATCGAAGTCGCTTAGCAGCCGAAGCAAAGTGCCTGGCGTATCGTGCGAGCCACTGGCGGGTCGCCGCGGACTTTGCTCTTGGAGCGAAGAAGCTCCTCAGGCAGGCGCTGCATGGGGCATTGATGGGAACGGGAGGGCTCTATGGGCAGCCTGACATGTCTCGAGCAAGCGGATCAGAATACTTTCCCAAAAAGCAGGACATCTGATCCCAGCTTTCTGTGCCATGCATGGACCAGCATCTCGGCGACGAGTTCCTACATCACCTCTCAGGTTATGGACACTTCTTCCTTACCGGTGCTGTTGCATGCGTCCTCCTTGGTACGGGCAGCCACAGCACGCTCCTCAGCAAGATCCGGCATGTCCGGTGTTAAAGGGAGCTACTGATTTGAACCTAGCTCACACGCAATCAATGAGTGAGACGTGTGTTTCTTGGGTGTGTCAAGCATCCATGCATCAATTTGGCAGAACAAGTGTGTCCTCGAAGTGTGGACTCCGCACCCTGCTGAGGCACCAGGTGCAGCAGCCCCAGCTGTGGTAGGTGGTGGCGCTGATGGCGGAAAACTGATGATGACGAGGATGATGAGGATGGCGATGTTGATGATGGCTATGATGGCAGTGGTGATGATGATGATGGTGATGATGTTCATAACCCGATGCTATGCAATGATGATGAACTGACTGAGGGAGGGCAGGGCACGACGATGATGATTGCAAGGAAGGGGTGGGGATGATGGTGCAGTGCTGGCAGCGGTGGTGGCGGTGGCGGTGGCGGTGGCGCAGGTGGCGCCGGAAGTGGTGGTGATGATGCCGGTCGAGATGATGTCTGTCAGGGGTCAGAAACGAAGCTGTGATGGAGTGAGTCGGTTTGTGAATCTGACCGCGATGCCATGAGAATAAGCAGGGAGTACCCTGCTGAGCATTAGTTCTAGTGCAATGGCGTGGTGCAGTCCAAAGGTCAGCGAGCAAGGCCCCTCGGTGCGATCCGCTCCGCTGGTGAGGCGTTGGCAATGGGCTCCACAGGGTCTTGGCAGACGAGACAAGTTTTACCTAGACCCACAAAAGTAGGTAAAATAATGGCCCAAAACCTATAAAAGGCTATTATTCTACATACTTTTGGGGTCCAGGTAGGGCAACTACAAGCTCAGGGCGTAGGCGGTAAAGTGCGATGTGCGCTCGGATAAAGGTTCAGGTTGCACAAGGCTCATAGACGGTCCTCCCTAGATGAACAAAACAACGACAAAAGCATCTTGCCGGTAATAGCACCATTTTGCACGACTGGCTGAGATCTACCGAATTTTGTGATTTGGTATAGAACTGGACACAAAGCTCATGATAGGATGGAAGAGTGTTGCTGGCTCAATCCAGTGACCGGGAATCCAGGCTGAATCTTTCGCAGAGTGGACAAAAATCATGTCCGTAGAGTCTGAATCCTACTACAACTTGAGATGGCATTTCGCTTTCATTGCCTCACTACCTGCTGCCTGCGTTTACTGGAGCGAGATTCCTGATCCAAGTCCGGCGGTAGTCGTGGAAGTTGTTCCTGCAGAAACTCCTGGCCAAGAGGAAACGATCCCTTGTAGCCCCTGACCTCGATTGACTGTCAGCTGACACAGCCGTACAGCTTTCACCCAAGCAAGGCTCCATGGAACATCTCACTGGCCACAAAGCACATGCACAAGCTACTTCTGACTCTGGCCAGTGCGCAGTGGGCAGTGCGGACTACGACCTCTTGGCGCTGCATTTACATCCTAGATTCGCACATGTGAGACCACCCAAACTGATGAAGGCAACACCGCAACGAACCGGCCTCCACTTTGTACACACGCTGCACATCGCTTGTGCTTGTGGCCTGGCATCTTCGGCAAAATGTCTGTCTAGCAGTTCTTGTTTTGGTTTTGACGGTGTCCAGCAGCTGGCAGGTAAAGGAAGTCTACGGCCGAGAGGCTTAGTTGGGAGAAATTTTGCCTGCTTTGCATTGCCCCCTCTGTGGGGAAATTCATACAAAGGGATGCAGTAGTCGGAAAAGAAACAGGCCTGGGCCCTGTGATGTGGATGGGTTGAATGGCCGGCGTGGTAGCTGCTACAGCTCACAGCTACGCCCATGCTGTGGAAACTTTCGCTTTACCAAATAACACAGAAACAATCCTCACGCCTTGCAGCCTGACTATAAGAACAACTGCTAGTGCCGCCACTGCTACTGATGAACAACAACAACAACAGCACCTGCTGCTGCTTCCGCTGTTTCCACTGCTGCTGCAAACGCTGCCACCACCGCCATCACCACCCTCACCACGACTGCCGCTGCTGCTGCCCTTGCTCCTGCTCCTGCGTCTTCGGCTGCTGCTGCTGCTGCTGCTGATACTAATACTAATACTAATACTAATGCTAATGCTAATACTGATACTGATACTGATACTAATACTAATACTAATACTAATACCAATACCAATACCAATACCAATACTAATACTCATACGTGTACTGGCACTAACACTAGTACTAACGCCAACCCCAACACTAACACCAATACTACTACCAAAGACCAGTACTAATACTAATACTCATACGGTCCTATCTGCGACTGCTGTATTGCTTGTGCTGTGGCGGTTGTCTGAAGTAGAAGCCGGAAAGTTAGAACATCATTATTCTCATGCCCTTATCGTACAACGGAGGGAATCCCAGCACTGATCATCCTAACTCCATGTTCCCACCTTCTGGGTTCGGACTGTGATATGCTATCGCGTCACAGCAGATTTCGCTTGCGGTTTCTGTATGCAAAGAACACGTCAGTTGGTACACATGCTACCTTGGTGTTGAAACCTGCTGCAGGCTGATCATGCAGCCTGAATGTTTACGACAGCAAGATGGTGCTTGCATGTTTCAAGTCGCCTCAACTGTGATTCAAATCCTCTGTGCATGTGCACACTTGTCAATGCTACATGTACCTACCTATCTGTCTGTCTATCTCCCTCCATATGTACATATATATATTTATATATACACATATATATATATATATATATATATATGCCTGTGCATCTATGTATGTATTTATGTATGATTGTATGTACGGACGTACGTATGTATAATGCACACGACATGTATACATGCACATACACAGAAATCTGGCTGGGTCTGTGGTTCTGTGCAGGTTTGCAGTGAAACCTCTGGATTGGCATGTGTTTGTCTGTGTAGGCAAATGTATACAAAGACACATGGCTGCATGCTCAAGAAGAGCTCTTAATTCATTATTCTTTACAACCAAAAAAGCAAATAAATACATGTATACGTATGTACACACATATCTGCACCTAAAGGTGTGTGTGTATACATACATACATATGTATATATATATATATATATGTATGTATTTACATATACGTATGTGTGCATATGATTGCACACGTACATGCATGCATGCAGATGTACATACATGCGTACATACATACATACATACATATATATATATATGTGGAGAGCGAGAGAGGGCTTGGTGTGTGTGTGTGTGTGTTCAGACTGACTGGTACGTCGTCAGGCTTAACATCAGTTCGGCTATAATAGACATGTATATATATATATATATATGTATGTATGTATATGTATGCAAAAATCGTGCTGATGAACTTGACTGTCTCGTCATGTGATCATCTTGCTGACGCAGTAAGTGTAGCATATTGGAACAATCCTGTCACCCTGTCTGTGTCAGTACCTAGGGAGATGCATAGCGTTCACTAGCAGAGTCCACGATGCCAAACAATCACGAAGCTTCAGAGCCAGGCATCGCGGCCTGCTGGACGTCAGACTGAAGGGACCTGGAAACGAGGAGGCCAGACATGTCTCCGAGGATGCAGACTGATCGAGCTCCAAGGCTTCGTTATTCCGGCTCGCTTCCACTTCAGCTTCGACGAGAACTCCTACGGATTCGATGCCAGCAGCTAGACTAGTCTTGGTCATGTCTTGGTCCTCTCTTGCATGCACAGTGGTACGATTTCAGTTCCTGGGAGTCCTCCTCGCCCAAATTCAGCTCTGACTCGAAACCGCACCCTCGCGCCTTAGCAAAGAAAGGAGCTGGGAGCTGTGCAGTGCGTCCAGCGCCCTGTCCTGCTTAAGAGAAGCTCAGAGCCACAAAGACCACGAGATGCTTTGGAGGTTTCTGTTTGTGTCTACGATCTGGGGTCGGGGTCGGGATGCTTTGGGACGCCGTGTTGACCTCGGCGTGGTACATACGCTGTCGAGACCCTGAACCAACAAACAGATCTCAAAAGCAGCGACACGTCCTCCCGCGGGTGGCAGCCAAACAGCTCCGCCCCGACCGTCGCCGGCAGCGCCGCCGCACAGCGCACTGCAGCCTGCGGGATAACGCTAGAACAGGATCATGGCGACAAGGACATGTTGGCCAGCTGGAAGTAATCTCCGAGAAGGGCAGGGGTTTCCCGAAAGTGGGAAAGTAAGCAACAGACCACAGGCATCCCATGGTATCTCTGCCTGCACCTCTAAGTAGCACTGGTTGAAGTCTCGGAAAAGGCAGCTTAACAAGTCGGGGTGGGGTGGCGGTTCGAGATTCGGACTTGCGAAGCCTGTGGATGAGCTTGCGCTTTGTTGGTCGAAATTGCATTACCCAGTCACCACACCGTGTTCTAATTCGCGTGCTAAGTCAAGAGCCCCCTTAATAAGCTATGCGCAAGCCGCATACCAGTGCTAGTCGCAAAGGAAGTCGAGCTACTTTGCCTCGGACGTGTTCCTAATCACATCTGAACACCACAAAAACGATTCAACAAGTTGGTCGAGCCCGCACGGCAAGTTCACATTCGGAATGTTGTTGTGTATCTGTCTCTTTGTGTATGTGCGTACCCAAGTATGTATGTATGTATGCATGTAGGTAGGTAGGTATGCACATAGGCACGCATGCATGCATGTATGAACGGACAAACAAACATACATACATATAGACATAAATGTATATATGTATTCATACACGTGCATATATGTATAAATGTGTGTAAACCTGTGAATACACACTTATATATATATATACACATAATGTACGCACATACACACATGTACTCATGAACACAAATACAAACATATATATATATATATATATATATAGATATAAACATATTATACATATCCGTATATATATATATAGTTATGTATGTATGTATGTATGTATGTATGTATGCCTGTGTATATATATAAGCATCTCGGCTCTAGGATGCTGGTCACGAGGACCTGCGAGCACAAAAGGCCACCTCGGTGGTCTGGAGCTGCCCGAGGGGTGAAGGTTCGGTTTGTGGTGCCGGGTGGGTTACAAGGTGTTCTGATCTCGATCTTTGGTGATCAGTGGGCTGAGGGGCTTGACTTTTCAGGGCCTTGTAGCATGCTCCTATGGAGTACATGGTCTTGGTGCCGCTCCACGGCTCCAACAAGATCCCCACGTACGGCTCTCGCCTGCTTCTGCCTGACTCTCTTTATACTTTCGTCGAGAACAGTGTGCTGGGCCAACTCACCAAGCAGTGGGAAACCATGGGCCTCACTGAGCTTCGTCGACGGCAAAAACGCATGCGTGACAGATGGCAATACTTCGGACCTTTCCTGGTCTGGTGGGACGGCTGGCTGCTTCTGGAAGGAGACAGACGTCTCCGTATCCTGGATGATGCCCTGCGTTTTGATCGCTCTTTCGGACTGGCAATCCTTGAGGCGGTCTATCGACGACAAAGTGGCCCACTCGATTCGCTGGATTGACAGGGCTCTTCGAGGTGCCAGGAAACTCGCTCATGGCGCCTGCCTGCACCGCACATGGGATGTGACTCAGGCGCTTTGCCTGTTATGGCTCCCCAGCTTGCTGTTGGCTGCTGGCCTTAGCCTAATAGTGCTCCTGCTTGGACTCCGCATTACGCAACAGGTGCTGCTGCCGAAGCACCCCGACCCATGGAGCCTCTCGTGCCCCAGACATGTTCTACCATGGTGGCTAATCATACAGTGCAGTCTGTGCATGTGGCAGGCAGTTCGTTTTCAGATCACTCCCCGCTTGACCGCGAAGTGGGCTCACAGTTCTTGGGATTGGCTTCCGACAGGTCGACGGGCTGGCATGGCGGACCCCAATGGCACCGCGGCCGGCGACGCCTGGAGCCCTGCGGAGGGCGATGAGGACTCGCATTTGGGAGGCCCCACGAGGTCCCCCTCCTCCAATACCTGTGAACGAGCCACAGGCTGACCGGGAGGCTCGCGAAAGCAGGGTTCGAATCCAAGGTGCAGTATCCATGAGGGTCTCCGGCGCCATCATCCAGACGCTCAGCGAAGTGGGCTTCCAGATGGACGTTGTCCTCACCGATGTGGACCAAGGAGCCTTGGAAGGAGGATGCCTGGGAGTACATGTGTCCCGGCTTCCCCCTAGGGGAGAGGATCACCCGTGGGCGGTGTGGAATATGGATGATGGAGAGACTGAAGGCGATGCCGCCGCGGAGGAGGGCACCGTGGATACCCTTGAGGAGACGGACGCGGGAGCCACCACAACAGGCCCAAGCACGGCTAGCGGGTCCACTATGAGCTCTACCAGGCGATCGGCAGCTACGGGATCCAACACCAGGAGCTCCAGACTGGGAGGCGGCGACAACAGCAACAATATGCAGAGCCCGACGCCGAAGCCCAAAGCCAATCGCAAGTCCCGACCTCACTTGTCCCAATGGCTGTTGACACCGCATGTTCAGATTCACTTTTCAACATCCTGCCCAAACCCCAGCTGGTGCTCAGGCGCCCCAGAGATCAGACTGAGTAGGCCGCGCCTAGGTGTGTCAGAGGGCAGGCATGCACTCAACCATAGTTTGTGTGCGATTTTGGCCATGGGCCTCCGGCCTCGGAGTCTCCAGCCCTGCTTCTGTGCTCTCGCTGCATATGTCACTACACTTGTGCACGGCACTCACCAGATGATCAAAAAGTCCGTGCAGAGCGCCTATGTGTCAATGCCAGTTGGACACCCATCCCAGCAGTATGTGAGCTGTGCTACCTCAACACCGGCCAGGTACCGAATGCGCTCATCCTTGTGTACATGGCGGGCGGCCTTACTCCGTACCACATTGTGTGTGACAATGATAGTGGCATCTCCCGTCCTGAGGCTCGGTCGGATCTTCGTACACTTCTTCCTGGTCACCCAGGGTGTCTACGATGGCCTTGCCCTCGGCGATGACACTACCTGTCCCCCACAGACGTGTCTTAAAGCTGCCGCATGCGATGACTCCCACAGGCACCACCGGCTACACCTACGACCACGCCCAGCACCATCGAATAACGCGAGCCGCCTGGGTCCCAAGTCCCAGGGAAGTGGCATGAAGTTGCACACTTGGATCCTTTGGGGCCTTGTTCTTCTTCACTTGTTTACGCTCACACATGCCACTTCAGATGCGAGGGTTGAACCCGCTGAGCACCGCAGGGGTTCTGAAGCCTCACTCCTTGTATCACCAGCCCATGCCAGGGCGAAGCATTCGAGTGCATCTCGTCACTCATCCCGGCCATCACCCAGTGGCCCCACACCCATTCGGAAACGGGCTTTTCGCCGTGCACTTGCACGTGTCGAGCTTAGTGCTACTCGCACCACTTGGTACAGAGGCAAGCAGCTTTCTGCGGAACAACTCCGAGGATACCTTCCTGGGACCTCGGTTCCCAAATCAGGATCGCTGCAACAACACACACGACGTACCGCCAATGACGGTCTACCTGTCCGACAGGCCCCCAGACTTCGACTTCTCAGCTGGAACAGTGGGGGGCTTAACAGCATCAGATACAAAGAACTTCTGGTCTGGCTCCAAAATGAGAACCAAGCTGGACGTGTGTATGACATCTGTGTCGTTCAGGAAACTGGATGGCCCATGGACTCTGAGTACGTGGCGACACTGGAAGGCTCCAAACCGCTCAGGTGGCATGCCATTCACAGTGCCGGGCGCGGACACGATGGTATCTTATGCCTAGTTCGTGAGGATCTCATTTCTTCAGACCACATCCGCTACCACGTGGTGGAACCAGGCCGGCTGTTGCACGTACGGATCCTCTTTTCTGTACCACTAGATGTCCTTTGCGTTTATCAATGGGCTTGGAACCCTGGGAAAGCAGAGCTCAATGGGAAAAACCGGCAGGAAGAGATGTTGCGACAACGTCGCCACGTGTGGCACCGCATTGCTAGGTGGATCGAGTCCATCCCTCAACGATGCACCTGCCTCCTTGCCGGTGATTTTAATTGCTCACTACTCCCGGAACCAGTTCTTTGCGGACAGGGTGTGGTTACCACACATGGAGGACATCCAGATCAGGACACCTTCCAAGAACTGGTACGTGCCCATCGTTGCTGTGCTCTTAATACCTGGTCTGCTTCGGGCCTCTTGGCCAGGACATATGTCCCGCCGAATGCCACACCTCAGCAGGGATCCCAGATTGACTACATCCTTGTTCGTGGCACTACGCCGGACCCCATTGCCAAGAAAGCCCAACCATTCCTTGCTGAGTTTGTCCCAAACACAGGCTGTCGACACCTACCAGTTCGGGTCTCAATCCCAGCTCCCAGGCGACCATCCACTGGGCCCCGACAACATCGGCTAGCCCCGCGCCTGGTTCAGGCAGCTCTGAAACAGCCCCACTTTGTGCACAACCTGCAGCTTGACCTACATCAGGCTCTCCGCGACGAGACTCAGAAAGGGGTGGAAGATTGGAACTTTGATGCTTTGATCCTTGCAGGGTGGCAGCGCGCTGTCGCCAACCAGCCATCCCACAAGGAGGCCCACCGACCAGCTCAACCGTGTGCTCCCGATACCCTGACAGTACAGGTCCACACATTATGGACACAACGGGCTGCTCTTCGACAGGCGGGCCGACTGCTACATACCTGGAGCAGAGCAGGACCCTCCCTGCGACACAGCTTCCAAGTCTGGGCATGTGCCGCCCGCCTACAGGCACACACCCGTGCCCTCCGGAAAGCCTGCCGTCACAAGAAAACGGAGAAGGTGGCCGAGGCTGTCCAAGCCACCAACATCCATCAAGCTGCCAAACGGTTTGCCCCAAAGACACCAAAACGCAGGATCCAACTCCGCCGAGAAGATGGTGGCTTACAGACCCACGAGGCTGAATTCCGACAGATTGTCCAGCACTTCACGTCACTGTACCATGCTGCAGATATGGAACCTCCCCGGCTGTCAGCAGATCTGTGCATTGAAGGAGTGGAGATTGACAATGCCCTGTGCCGCCTGCAACCTGGTAAGGCCATGCCGTCCTGCAATGCTCCGGCTGCATTGTGGAAACGTTTTCGGCAGGACCTGGTTCCATTGTTGCAACGACAATTTGCATGGCACCTCCGGCCTGGCGTCAGCAACCTCCCCGAAGCCTGGACCCTATGTGAACTGGTGCTATTGCCTAAACCAGGCAAACCATTGAAGTCTCCTGCCCACCTTCGACCAATTTCGCTTTTGGCTCCTGAGGCCAAGATCCTGGCCTCGATTGTGGCACAGCGACTCAAGGAGCCTGCCAAGGCATACCTTGCTTCACTTCCACAGTTCGCCTATGTGGAGGGACGTACCTTACAACAAGCACTCGAACGAGTACTTGGACACTGTGCTCAGGTCAGAGGACTTGTGCAAGGCAACACCCGCAACATTCACAACAAGCGTTCGGGCCGGACCAGCCTGAGCCTTTACGGCGGATGTCAATTGTCCTTAGATCTGACGTCGGCATATGATCTGGTCCAATGGCCCTTGCTGAGGCTGGCCCTGATCGATGCCGCCATCCCGGAACCACTTATACAGCTCATCATGCTGGTTCACCACTCAGCGAAATTGGCCCTGCAACACTGTGGGTTAAAGCAAACGGTCTCCCTTAAAAGAGGGCTGCGACAAGGTTGCAGCTTGTCGCCCACGTTGTGGGCTATCTTTTCGGGTTGGCTGCTTAAGCGGATGCATGACCCTCAGCTCTTGAATGTCCATGAGACAAATACAAGCTACGCAGACGACCAGCACTACCGATGGACCATTCGCGAAGGCAAAGACCTCGAGGTTGCCTATGCTGGAATGAAACATGTCCTGGCCTGCCTCCTCAATGCTGGTATGCTCATCAGTCAGGATAAAACTGTAGTAATTCTGGAGCTGCAGGGTGCCCAAGCCGCCAGAGCTTTGGCCCGATATACCGTCGAGCGGCCCCAAGGCAAGTGCTTCCGTTTTGTCATTGCTGATCAAACTCTGTACCTCAAGATTGTGCCTAAGCATGTGTACTTGGGTGCGGTGGTCGGCTTTCGACACTTTGAACAGGACACCTTCAAGCACAGATTATCTTTGGCAAGATGCACCTTTTCCAGGCTGGGGGTGATACTTCGCAACCGTGGAGTGCCCCTACGACTTCGTCTGCAACTTTGGCAGGGATGCGTATGGCCGGCTCTCTTCCACGCCCTGGACTGCACGGGCCTCCCTCAGAAGGAGCTCCAAACTCTACAGACACAGCTCATCAAGCAGGCCCGAGCTATTGCCAAATCTCACAGCATGCTGACAAAGGAGACCAACCAGGCCTTCATTCGGCGACTCCGTCTCCCGGACCCAGTGCAGCGGCTTCAGAACGCCCTTATGCAGCGTGTGACCCTGGATGAAACCCTCTCCCCGGTCCTGGCCCCTGGCCCAGGTCAACTGCAGTGGCGGACCATTGTGAGAGGGCATCTCTTTGATGGACGGAATGAGTGGGCACTACCTGACACAATTGCCTCCGCCCCAACTACTACCCCCGCGGCCCGACTTGAAGAGGTTCAGGAAGTACTCTCCGAGATCTTCAAGTGTGACGATTGTGGACAGGAGTTTGCCACTCAAGCTGCTCTCCGCCGGCATGTGTTTCTAACGCATCTTAGTCAACAGCAACAACTGGATAGGTCTGCGGAAGTCAAGGAGTCCATTAAGGGCGCGGAAATGGCACATGCCCTTGACGGAATGCCTAAATGCAAGCATTGCCTGCATGCCTTCAGCACGTGGCATGCCTTCCATTATCACATCAACTCTAAGAGCTGTGCTGCCCTCAGAGCCTTGTCCCAAAACCCAGAGGCTCATGCTAGTGTCTTGCCAGAGATCACGGAGGCCTTGATCGCGTCACCAGTGGTGCTTGCTAAGTCGGTGGACTGTACTTGGCAAGAGTTGGCCCTACTTCCTTGTGTGCAAAGCAAACACCACCATTGCTTAGAATGCCACCACTGGAGCACCTCTCCACAGTATGTGCGCAGACATATGAAACAACGGCACCCGGAGTACCAGGAGATCGTTGAGAGCTGCATCAAGGAAATCGTTGCCAGTAAGCTCAGCTTGTCCAATCCATGTCAATTCTGTGGACAATCGTTTCGTAGAAAGGATGCACATCTGAGGGCTTGCATTGGAGTGTTTAATGGTGTCTACTTGCACCGCAGACTGGCCAGAGGCAAGTCACTCGCCATCTCGGACGTCCGACCGGAGGCTTTGCACTGCCATGTTCGACAACATGCTGATGCGGCCCGAGCAGGCCATCCCCTCGGAACTGACGGCAGCCACCCACGAGCTGAGCCTTCTACGAAACCTTGTGAGCCAGCAAGCAGGGATGGGGGCAATGGGGCCTCAGGGGTCTCAGGAGCGAAGGCCAATGGAGTGGCACATGGAGACCGACCCGGAGGACAAGGACATGCCCAGCCGGCGGGACAAGCCGGAGGGACGTCAGCCCAAGTGGCACAAGCCCGACCAAAAGGGCGGCCAAAAGGGCGGCCAAAAAGGAAAGGGCAGGAACTCCCAGTTCGGCCCAGCCTCACGCTCCAACAGCTCCTGGAAAAAAAACGGCAATCCTCAGGCGTCATCGGGCAACCGCTGGTGGCAGACGGACGGGGACAAGATGGAGTTGTCGCGGGCGGAGCTCCAGGAGATCAAGAATGTCCTGAATATGGTCTCCACCCTCGTGATCCGCCAGGAGGTGCAGCAGAACATCCAGAGGCAGGACACCGGGTTCATGGTGTTTGTCCAGACTCAGGTGCCGGACAACCTGGCCCAGTCGATGTACCAGATCGGCAAGACGTGGCACGACACCAAGCGGGACAATCCCACTGCCCTGCGACATCCCATGCGGGTCACGCTATACCAGCACTTCGTCCAGACAATCAAGGAACGGTTCCAGGCGATGATGCGGACACCCTCCTCACGATCCAAGGCCGAGAGCCTGGGATGGGTATCCAGCTGCGGCCGGAAAGTCCACGGCCTCAAGTGGGATACCACGCAGCAGGCACATGTCCAGGACGAGACCATCGCGAGCATGGATGTCGTGGAGATCGAGGAGGCATTGGACGAACTCCTGACGTGTGCCCCCCAACAGCTTGTCATCCAGCGGTTCCATGCCACCCGCCAATTGGCGGCGGAATATCAGTCACCGGTGATCACCATGTTCCTGGAGGTGGGGATGCGGACCGAAGCTGCCCAGTCAACGTGGCGGATGCTACACCTACTGGAGCGGTCAGCGGTTTGGGCCTCAGGAGGATGTTTCCTGAGGCACGAGCGCCTACAGATGAGTGCTTTGGCAAAACGCCTCTCCACATTGACACAGTGAAGAGTGTCCAGCTGGGGAATAAGCATTGCTTCTGCTATGCGAATGCGCTGATGATGAGCCTGCTTTATCTTGATTGCAGCATGGAGGGACAATCACTCTTCAGTGGGGATGCTGCACGAGTGGTTGGCGCCATCCTTCAATCTGCAGGACAAATCTTCCACCTGTGGGAGCAAGGGGAGTGGCTTTCCATGATGAAAGGGTGGGCACAACCTACCCGACAACACGATGTGGCGGAGTTCCTCGCCTTTCTGACCAAGTGTCCGTTCTTCAATTTTGATAAAGTAGCACTTTCCTGGCAAGCCAGATCTGCGGCTGCGGCGGGCAATCACCTTATTCAGGATCTTGGATACTCTATTCCCTTAACTCTTGTGCCTCCTTGTGATGTTGGTCTTGATAGTGGGGACGCTTATACGGTTCAGGATCTTGTGCAAGTGTGGCACAATCAAGATGAGGTTTTTGCTGCTTGGCCGCCTCCGCAGGCAATCATTTTGCAGGTTAGCCGTTTTCACTACGACAGCCAATCGGGAAGGCCTCTGAAGCGTCGCTATAGGGTTATTCCGAGTGCTGAGATTCATTTTCCGGTGTTTGAACGAGGCCTGCATTGTCGTAGTGTGCATCTGCACCTCAACTCAGTGGTGCTGCATTTGGGCGAAGCCCCAACTCACGGTCACTATAGGACACTACTCTATGATTGGTACAATTCCAGTTTCTGGTTGACTGATGATGCTGTTAAGGCTACTTGTGTTGATGACTCTACTATCGACTCTTTCTCTTCTGATGTCTATATCCTTACTTATACTGCACGTCCTGTGACCGGCCCTGCTCAAGGGCATTAGTGCCGAGGGCCCGAGTTGCTCTCTGGGGTTACCGAACTTTTGGTGTGGGGGAGGATGTGTTAAATACACAGCGTAGCCGGGCTACACGCCTGTCCTCCAGTAGCGACAGCCGAGCATCGAACTCTGCTACGCGGAAAGTGCGAAAGTGTATATATATATATATATATATACATATGTACATATACATGTATGTGTATGCCTGTGTGTGTGTCTGTTTGTACACATACACACATACATACATACTGTACCTACCTCCCTACCTACCGACCTACAAACGTACAGCCATCCATCCATACATACATACACACAGACGTATCTGTACATATGTACACATATCTATCTATCTATATATATATATGTATGCATGCATGTATGTGCATGTCTAGTTAATCTGTATGTATGTATATATATATATATACAGATACACACATGACGCGCCGACCAAGGAATCTTGGTTTGTTGATGCGCAGCACCTGGACCGTACTCTAAATCCCTATCTCACTCTCCACGCCCATTGAATGCCGAGGTCTGAATGGGGTCCGGCAACTTGGCGCCTACCCACCCTGCCCCATTCTTGGTTCGCCTCGCGATTCGAGATGCCTGGCTCCAGAAGGTAGCCCTCCAGGTCGAAATCCACGAAGCGCACCACTTGTTCTTGGCGGAGGCAGGTTGGGGTCTTGGGGTTTCAAGCCGCAGTGATTTTGGAGTGTAAAAAAATTCAGGCTTCAGCATGTATTTACGACATGATGGATGTTGAATGAGAGGGCTCCTCCAAACATCTCCAAACCAGGGTCCACATGTAGCGCGGAAGCCGCTTTATCTTCCCAAATTATGTTTCGACATTGACCTAAGACGATGCAGAGGAACCTCTTCGCAGTGCTGGAAAACGGCGAAACTTTGTCAAACGTACCTATCCACCCCTACGAAGCCTAAACTGTCTCAGAAAAGCCGATGGTGGTTTGCAGCCGCCGGCTTGCCCCAAATCGACATGAAGCCTGTATCCTACGACTACTACTACTACGACTACTACTATTACTACCACTACCACTACCACTACCACTACCACTACCACTACTACTACTACTACTACTACTACTACTACTACTACTACTACTACTACTACTACTACTACTACTACTACTACTACTACTACTACTACTACTACTACTACTACTACTACTACTACTACTACTACTACTACTACTACTGCTACTACTACTGCTACTACTACTGCTACTGCTACTGCTACTACTGCTACTGCTACTGCTACTGCTACTGCTACTGCTACTGCTACTGCTACTGCTACTGCTACTGCTACTGCTACTGCTACTGCTACTGCTACTGCTACTGCTACTGCTACTGCTACTGCTACTGCTACTGCTATTACTACTACTACTACTACTACTACTACTACTACTGCTACTACTACTGCAACTAACTACTGCCACTACTACTGCCACTACTACTACTACTACTACTACTACTACTACTACTACTACCACTACTTCTACTACTACTACTACTACTACTCCTACTCCTATTCCTACTGCTACTGCTACTGCTACTGCTGCTGCTACTGCT
Organism: Symbiodinium sp. CCMP2592; assembly: GCA_905221615.1. Taxonomy (NCBI): domain Eukaryota; class Dinophyceae; order Suessiales; family Symbiodiniaceae; genus Symbiodinium; species Symbiodinium sp. CCMP2592. The sequence continues at coordinate 221,620 of CAJNDT010005490.1, read as the reverse complement.
ACTGCTACTGCTACTACTACTACTCCTACTCCTGCTCCTCCTACTCCTCCCACTCCTCCTGTTGCTCCTCCTCCTGCTGCTGCTGCTGCTCCTGCTGCTCCTCCTAGTAGTAGCGGAAGAAGTAGTTGTTGTAGTTGTAGTGGTAGTGGTAGTGGTAGCGACAATGGTAGTAGTAGCAGCCAGTAGCATTAATAGTAGTAGTAATATAGTGGCAACGGAACAGAACACAACAGTTGACAGCAGTATGACTGTATACAGCCATGCAACTTGCACTAAGCGTGCCCGCCGCCAGGGTCGGATCTCTGTCTGCGAGGGCTGCAGCCTCCCAGAGCAGCTGGTCTGTAGAAAGAAACGGATTCTTCGTTGCCTCAGAAACCAAATCCTCTGCCCGTCGAAGATGAGAAACCCAAAGTACATAGTTTTACCACACTGTTTGGAACAAAACAAGACTCACTCTTCGAAGTTGCTCGAGGACAGAGAGCGGAATTGTTGATTCGCGGCTCTTGCATGGTGTCGCTCGGCCCACCCTTCCGCCCTTAGCCTCCCACATGTCCCCCCACTCCCAGATTGCGGAAAAGGCACTTTAATGATTGTCAGGTTGTCTCCGAAACAGAAAACAAAATTGTGAATCTGCTAACAACGTGATCCTCACCAGTCGCGCATCCTGAAGTTCAATGTCAGCATGATGCCTGCACTCTGGAAAACAGTGACGCGCCTCGACTGCCAAGCGGGCACCCACCAGGAATGCCTCGTGCGTCCTTAGGTCAATGCATTCATCAGCCCCGGCATGCCGAGTGCCTTCAAATGCAAGCAGTAAGCCCAACCGGGCAGTCCTTACACCTGAATCTCTTCCTTTCAGAACTTTTGCTGATATGATAGGTACCTTTATGAGTGTGGTGTAGGTCGCAGAAGGTGAAGTTATGGGGCGAGTATGAGCATCAGATAGGCATCAGTCGTCATCAGTTCACCGACAGATGCCTTGGCGAATGCCCAGCATGATAACACTCACGAGGCATCAGTGTGGCATCAACTACTCACACGCATGCATGAAAATGCTTATCTCAACAGCCGGCGTATCATCACTGCTTCCGAAGGTTTATAGGTGTCTTAGCTAGTGGACCGCAAACATGAGCCCACAAGCGCATGTGCAGCACATGTATGAGAGCATGTACACATGCATGTACATAAACATCTGCATATACATCTGCATGTCAATAGTGACACACATAGCTATTCAAGCATACAGCAGTCTACATACACATACACATCCATCCGTCCATCCGTCCATCCGTCCATCCGTCCGTCCATCCATGCATCCATGCATCCATGCATCCATGCATCCATGCATCTATGCATCCATGCATGCATGTATCCATGCAAACGACTGTAAACATGCACACTTTTGGGCGTCTGAACATATATATATATATATATATGTAGGTATATATCTATATACACACACATGCAGGTGCATATGCGTATACATGTATTAGGACGCTTGCTGGTCTGTCCGTCTGTCTGCCGGTCTCCGTCTGCCTTTTTGTCTGTATGAACGATTGTAAGTATACATGCATATGTACGGAAGAATGTGGGCAGGTACGTGTGTGAACACGTACACGTGATTGTACATATGCACGCATGTTGGAGCATCTTAGTTCGTGTATGTGCATCTTGGCACCTACGCATCCATACCTGGCTGAGCAACCTAATGCTGCAGCCGGCACCATGCCGCCGACAGCTGTAAGGGGTCGCTGCTCCAGGTTTCCAACTTAAATCCAGTTAGGGTTCAATGTGTCGATAGGGGATGTCCGGCTCATAAGGACAAAGATGCGGACTCAGGAATCTCTTGCACGTCGCAGCTAGCTGCTGGCGATCCTGGAAAAAGGACGCATTCTGAAGTGCGGGAAATCATGTTGCTGTCTGTGCTGTACAGCTCTGCTCAAAGTACTAATTACACTTTCTTGCTCTGGTCCTTGCTGATGCTGTTTGCTTTCTTCTAATTTTTTTGGTGCTTGTCAAGGCCAAGCAATCTCCGGTCCACAAGACGAGAACATATACAGCAGACTCGATTCAGATCGTAGATGAATACCTGCGCAGGGTTTTATGCAGGAGCAAACCTGGCGCAGCGCTACTAAGACATCGAGAAATCTCTACTTAGTTGTTCTGAATTTCATGGGCTGCTGTAGCCGGTGACAGACGAACAGAGGCGGGATGATATTACGGTAAATCCGGGCCAAAGCAAGGCTTTGGTAAAGGAGTCTCCAGCAGTAATGCCGTGGCTGCTCGAACATCCACTGAGTGACGACCAAATGCACTAAACACAAAGCAATCAGGTCATGCCGGCTCCAGGGTAACTCTAGTTTATGCGGGTTGCAGTGGTTTCACATTCTTGCACATGACTGTTCCTCAGCATAGCTCTCTGTAATCATGTATGCTGTTACAGGCCCCTCAGAGTTGGGTCACCCCGTCGTGACTTAATAAGGTCTCAAGCCCAAGCTGCAAGTCCGAAGAGTGCAAGGCTTCACATGCAAAACTCTAGCTAGGTCCACGCTGGTGCAGCTCAGATCGCTTTGCTCACACACAGCACGGACGCCCACACACAGACACACGCACGCGCACGCACACACACACAGACACACGCGCACGCAGACAAGCAGACGCACACGCACATACAAACACAAGCAGACAGGACAGGACCGGACCGGACATGGCAGGACCGGGGATTTACAGGACAGGACAGGACAGGACTGGACGATACTGGACGGGACCGAAAAGGACAGGACCAGGAGATAGAGACAGACACAACACCGCATTGCACTCCCCAAACCGAGCATTTTCGGTCCCAGAAATCGCCGATGATAGCTCCATGGCTGATGCTCCTTGGCTTGTCAACATTCAGGTGACCTCTCAGATTCCGATATCCCTGCCTTGACCCGTTCCGGAATGTTTCTGGTGTCAAGCCTGTCAAGCTTCATGCTTGGGACTGGCTGCTGCATTCATCATATTCCAAACTAGCACTTGGCTGTGGAATATGAGAACGGGACGGCCGAACAAACTTAACTCCAAAGTTCATGTCGGGACGAATGGCTTCTATCTTGCCGAATTTACGCCACTATGCCTTCACTGTGCTTCGTAAGACCTGTGCCACAGCAGCAGACCCGGACAAACGTGAAAGTGCGCAAACGCCGCCCGAGACCCCTGGCCCCACCCTTACCTGTAGCTGGTATGCCGGGATACTGGAACCAGAGCATCAAAGAGTCCTCGGCTGGAGTGGAAGTGCCTACGTCCGATGATGATGAGCTGCTCGATGGCAAGCATGCGCAGGTAAGTCCGAACATGGTGCGTGGATGTGCGTCGACTGGGTGCGATACAGCTTCAATCGAGTCTGTTGGCATGGTAGAATGCAGACAAGACCAGGACTTTCAACTGACAACATCTTGCTGCAGGATGCGAACTCAATGTCTTCCAGCAGTTCTTTCAAACTTTTCAGAGTTGTTGGCAAAATCATGAGGCTCACGGCCAGAGACCTCACCTGTTGTTCTGCTTTTTGTCCCTTTGTCTCAGTCTAATGATAGGAAGAATTGCCCACGCTGGGCAGGAGTTGATGCGCGTGTGATGGCGCAGGGCGCGGACAGACGGAGACACATCATCCAGACCGTCAGGTGACTCGATTAGAGCAGACCACACGATTGACAGCCGGAGTCCGAGAACCGCCGCCGAATGCTACACCGTGCCTTTGCTAGCTGCGACTGGGAGGCCCATGGCAACCAGTTCGCCAAATTGTCGAACTCCTTCAAGCAATGGTTCGGACCAAAAGCACCCTCAAGATCCCTGAATTCATATCTTCGAGACTTGTTCGGGGTGCCGTGGCAAGACCAAGAGAGTAGTGAAACGCTAGCCTGACGATGCTAGGTGTACAGCATTGCATAGCAGTTCTTCGAGCAACGTGTTTGTGACGAACTGAAAAGCGATTCAGAGAACATGGTGTAGGCGCTGGTGGTGCTGACGATGCTTATGACGAGGCTCTTGGCGATGATGCGGCGAAAGTGGTAACGCCGTCGCATTATGGAGGTGATGTGGATGATTACGGTAGGCATGATGCTGCCGATGAGGATGATGCGGATGATGGATACGAAGATGAGGGTGAGGACGATGGTAGTCGCTGCTAAATCCCTTCTACTGTTCCTTCGCCAGAGCCTCTACATCCTCCTCATCAAATTGGAGTGTCTGATATGGCGGAATTATCAGCGCGATGCCAGCATCTGTGAACAACTCTTCAAACTGCAAACTAAAACTGGGCTAGTAGGACGCCGGGTGTAAGAAGCCGGAGTGACCGACAACGCTTTACGTACCTGTCGCCAAAGTGGGCTGGATGACAATTTCGCCCTTACGCGACTGATCGCCCTTCAAACCTGCTTGGAGACAGGCAAGATGTAGAGGCATAGAGGTCTATGTGTGACAGCCGAAGTTCGCGATTGTGGTCTCTGCTATTCGCTTATCCGATCATGCCAGACCTCCGGACTGTCTGGCGGCTCCAGTGTTGAGAAAGCCTGCGACTCTTCTCGGTGAGCTGGAACTAGGGCTTTCGTTCTGTTTGCGCCGGGTCTTCAGATTTGAACAAGCAGTCGTGCATAGAGGCTCCATGGGCTGGGGAGGAGGGCTTGCCTAGTCCTCGTGGGCATGTTGGACGCATGAAATTAAACAACACCAACGTCTGCAGTTCTGCAGCAGCATCGCAAAGAGTGCGTGAGGAATTTCGGAATTCCACATCCAAGCCGTGTCAGCCATGTCACGAAGCTTCGGATAGTTTCGGGCATGGCATCATAAGGCACCCGAGCTCAAGGCATCGCATAGGTATGGTTTAGGTTTCAGTTTTGAAGAGCCATGACACAACTGCTCTTGTTTAGGTTTGTGGGATTTCCGAAGATTCCCAGGCCACCTGAGCTACGGCAATTGCGGCCTCTAGCAAGCCTCCAGACCCAAGTCCTCTGCAGCTGCTCATAAGGAGGTGTAAGGGCTTATGGCTTATAAGGTTGGTGGAACACGGGCATCATGTCACATATTGCATCGAGGGGCCCAGCACAACCGCTGTGTGGCCGAACGCAGTGACGTGGCCCCAAAGTCCTTTGATGAATGCAGGAGCCGGGCTCCACTACAGTTCCCAATGTGCCCAGTATGCTCTCCAAATGTCCGTCTGTCCATTGCGTTTCTGCCTCGTCTTCTTGCCTGTGACGATTCAGTGTGAGCAGGCTGGCTCTCTGCCGGGGGCAGGTTGCCTCACCCCTGCAGCCAATGTGGCGTCTCGTCTACACCGTGTCATGGTAATACTTGCGATGCAAGACGCCTTCGAAGAGGGCACCGATGCATTCCAGAAGCTCAGCAGTGCCACTGTCCATCACTGACTATAGTGTCCCTGTACCGAAATCCCCACGCGACTCAACACGTGGTTCTCATTTCCGAAGTTCGAAGACTTATCCTCTCCACAGCCTCGCATAGCGGTCCGAGGTTCATACGCCGACGCCTTGGATTGACGGGTGCATGAAGCGTGGTTTCAATTTGCTTGACATTGCTTGCTGCAGCTGCTGATGAAGAACAACTGCTTCGCATGATCAGAGCTACACCTGTGGTGTTGCACATCGGCCCCTGCGCTCCGAGCCATGATCCTTGAATGAGCTACATAACCCAAGACGCGAAGTATGCTTTCCGAGGACTTGCATCTGCAGGAAGGCACCAAGAACAACCGACTTCAAAAAGGAAATCTATAACGTCAAAGCCAGCTTGCGTAGAAGCAGGAGGGATATCTGGAGCGCTCCCCCAGGACGGCTTGGAAAAGGCACAGGGAGAACCTTGTACCATACCACGGGCATATGTGCAGTAGTGTCCTGTGTGTATGTGTGTGCAGACTACTCCAAGTACTGTCGATGGCCCATGTGGTTACCCATACAGCCACAAACTCAACATGACAAGCTGAACACATAAGCCGCATCATTGATACATTATTTATTCTCTGTGGTCCGACCGAAACGACTGAAGTGACTAAACTGTGTGTTACCTCCTCGTTGGCGAGATCTTTCTCGAGCTAGCATTTGTGGGGCGAACGTAAACTATAACATTTCCTACCCTCCCCACCACCCCGCGAAGACGTACGGAAGAGCCGAACAACGAAAAATCTGACATCTGAAGGCATCGCGAGAAGCACATCATGTGCTAATTAGCAGCAGCTTCGCCAGCATACACATACATATGGACGTTCACATGGCTTTCGGGTTTGAAGGGAGGGGTGCGGCAGTCTTTCCAGCATGCTGCCAAAACTTGGTTGCTGTGCAGCCCAGCCACGTCTTGTGAATGTGAATACGACCCCATCCAAACGAGAATTTGTTTTGGAAAGGGTGGAGACCCAATTTCAAGCTTAGAGAACGAGGGACCCGCAAAGCAACCCTGAACCCTCAACCTGCTGCCTGCCCGTCTGTGATGAGTGCAATTGTTTGGGGCCAAAACGGGCATCAGACTTACAACGGTCGTCCCAAGTGCAGTATATTTGTGCGAAGGTGGGCTGAAGAGTTTGGGCTTAGCAGATAAGATTCATCTTCCCAGTCCTGCTGACCAGCACAAAACATATAAAGCGCCAGTTCAAGTCCAAGTGCAGCGTGTGCGTCCAGTGCTGTCGCCACTCCTGCCCGAGGATAAACACCGCAAGTGAGAAGCGGCTACCCGTAGCAAACGTGTTTTGCGCACCATAGAAACTGGAACCTTGCATGTCTTTCGGAAAGGATGCCAGACTGGTGCTAGGAACATACCATGGAGTTTGGGCTTCCAACCCACCCCCTTTATCCCCCTTCCCATCAGCTTTTGGGTTTCGGCTTTTTGACCCCTCCCTGCTTCTAAGCCTGCTTCCTCCGTGCTTCTTTGCACTCCCTTTCCGCCCCAACCCCGCGGCCCCCCCAACGCCCTTTCGCTTCTTTGCCCCTTTCCTTCCCTCTCGGTTTAAGGTTCAAGGTTTCCCAAATTACCCAAGCAAACGCTGGCCATGGACTAATATTCTGTTTGTTTGCGTGAGAGTACTCTTCTTCTGACTTTTGAAGCATAGGAAATGGGCGTAGAGCTCAGGCCATCCCTTGGCTCCTCAGGGGAGTCGCCCGCCTCATGCTCCGCAACGGCAGTTGGCCTGTGTCATCTTTGGCGCTTAGGATCTGCAGTCATTTGTCAGGACTTTGACTCGCAATTCTATACTTCGTGTAACGCTTCAGTATCGAAACCACAGCGGAGACTGCACGACTACGGTGATGCGAGCCTCAAAGCAGTTGCTCCAAACTCGACCCCTCCAGATCATGGGATAATGCCATTTATGCCCTTTGCAGCATGGAGCGACAGCGGAAGGTTTGAAGTACGGGATACAGATCCCTGCAAACCCGGATTCGCAGACAGTTTCGCCATGGAGAGTGCGCTCTAATTTTCACTTTAAGAAATATGATGGTCCTGGTACTGTCGGCAAGATCCACGATCTCCTCGACAAATTCGGATTATTTTATGGGATGCATTTGATGAAAGCCACGGTCCGCATAAAGCTTCAAGCCTCGGGTATGCAAGGTTGGGAATCAAAATGCAGGATGCCTCTCGGGCGTGTCCCACTCGGCATCGCCCAAGGCCTGCTTGCAATGCTTCGCATGGCAGAGATTCAACATCAACATCAGCAAACTTTTGGGGGATGATGTAGCAGACTGCTCGCAAACAATATGCAACCTGCTCAACACCTTGCCATCGAGCCTTCTTTGCTGACAAGCCATGTGCGGGCTCGATGGGACGTGAGCACATCTCAACCATGCCATGTTGCCACACACATCTCTGGTGTCTGTAGAGCACCGTAGTCACAACGTAATCGCTGCTGCTACAGAGGATGACACTTCTCCAAGGACACGCGAAACAGCGAAGTCGGGAAGATTCAAAGAAATCGGGATGCTTGGCCGATCTCTCCGCAGGTGCTTGCCGTCTTCCTTAACTTGAACTGGTACGGTGCGACACAAGACAGCTTAGAGCAATCGTACACGATGAGCACAGCTAGGCCTAGAGTAAGCAAGTGGGGAGCTTCTCTGAATCCCAGACTCCTTGTTGTGAAGCAAGCTGTTGTCTCGACAACGTCAGCAGATTTGGACAACAGGCGATCATGAGCTCACCCGCTTCCAAGAATGGAGACAAACACGGGTTGGCCTCCGCACAGCATCGCAGCCGAGCGCGGACGCCACTGGGTGCTGTGACTGCCACCTTTATAGATGTCGGTTTGGGTCTGGCCTTTTTCTGAGCGGGCCTATAGAGCTTGATGATTTCGTTTGGGTCTCGCGATGCAATCTTATCCACTGTGCATTTAAGCCCCTCCCGTCGGACCGCTAGTAGACTCCCATGCCAGGAGCTACGATTGACTTTCAACAAACTGGATTTTGCTTGGCATAAGAAAGCAGCCACTCCGGCCATGTGCTGCCGACTTACGAACTTTGATGACCCAGCTGAAATGGCGAAGGCCATGATACCCACAGTCTTCCGGGTGGCTCTGGCTAAGACAGCATGAGTCTATAGTATGCTGTATGGCATCAGCTGTCTACCGATCTCTTGATCTACAGAACTATCTATCTATCTATCCGTCTGCCCGTCTGTCTGTTTAACTGTTTGTTTGTTTATGTGTCCTTTTATCTGCCCGTCTATCTATGCATCTATCTATCTGCCTATCCATCCACCTAGCTACGTATCTAACGATCTACCTACCTACATATCCATCTACGTACCTATCTATATATCATTCATCTGTCTATCCATTTACCGATCTAACCGTTTATAGATTTATCGATCTGTCGGTCTATCGATCTGCCTGTCTGTCTACATCTACAAGTACCTATCTCTCTGTCCGTCTGTCTTTTTTGTGTACCTGGCTATGTATCTTTGTACCTATGTACTTATGTATACATCTATCTATACATGCGTCACATCTACATGTGTACACACACACATGCATACACAAAGACTTACATTGATACGTTCATCCATCCAACATATACGTCATCTACACCCGCAAAGCATACAGATATCTACACATGTATGCAAGAGAGAGATAGAGAGAGAAAAAAAATAAAAAGAGAGAGAGGGAGATGTATACATACATACATGTACACATACATATATATATATATACATATGCACATAAACATACACATACACATACATACGTACTCTCACACACACACATACAGACATACATGCATACACAAATGTATACATATATATATATATATATATACACACACAATTATGTATAGAGCGAGAGCGAGAGCGAGTGACTTCTTTGCGGCGCGCCTTCTGGCAGCAGTGGACTACACACAGTGGCACCGAAGAAGAGGCCTGCAGAGCAAAGCGAGCCCTGAACACATAAATCTAGGAAGGCCCCTAGGGCACGACAAGATATCCACTGAACTAAACAGTACGAGCTTATTCTCATGAGTTACCGCCTGAACCCGGAATTGAAATCGATGAACAGGCTCGAGATCACAAATCCGTTGAAGTGGCGACGGGGGAATACTCGGCAAAACTGATGCAAATATCCAATGAGCTGGGAAGGGGAAGGCTGACTTCCAACTGAGGCCCTTGAGACCTCCTAGGCTCGCTGACATTACGCTTCGACCAAAAACACCATCCAGTGCGATTTCGTCCCACCACTCCTCGATGCTCAGCACCAAGCGGAACAGGCTCCTGATGAATGGTCGGTGACATTTGAAGTCAATGCGTGTCAAGCTGCTAATTGGCTCGCTCTGGGAAACCCGCAGAGATGGGACTAAGCTGGAAAGACGAGCATGCTTCTGCGTGGAGTGGAATGACGTGGATGGAGCCTTGTCGGGGAAATACATATCATCACACTGAGGCTTGCCTCCAACAATATCGAGACGGCAGTCCAACTCATTGCCAAAACTTCAAGCGGCATACAGGATGGGTGTTGGCTCATCTCCGTACCCTCACAAGGACACACTCAGGATGCGGAATGCACATCTGCCAAGTCACACAGGATTTCCAGGATCTTCATCAATTCCATCAGAATCTGGCGGCAGTTGGACGTTCGATTCAGGAATGAAAGTTTGCTCCGTTGACTGCGTGACTGCAGTCTCCAGGGACAGCTGCTGTTGTGCAACATGCAATACTGCACGAAGTGCAGGCAGCCCACTTCAAACATGATTGTCGGAGGCACGGGAGGCGGGCCAGAAGGTGAAATTTGGAAAAGTTCCCGAATACCCGCACAAGGATTTAGTCTATGGCATCATAAAACTCCGAACCCAAACCAGCTTCCTAGTTACCGAGTTGGTTGGCTTGAAATTAGCTGACGCATACTGCTGAATCTCTGCATAAATCTGATCCGGGGCCGCTGCTGCTCTCCTGCCGGACATGAGGAAGAACCAGTGGAACGCACAGCTCCTCCAAGCGGCATGATGCTCATCACTCTAGGAGGTCGTCTGAATGCTGCCCTCCGTGACTCTTAAGTAGGTACAGCCCTTGCTCACAGCCGTTGCTTCGTAGACAGAGACGACATGACGTGGAGAAGCTCTGAAAGCCAGCGCCTACAACCACACCAGCATCCTCCTCGGGAATACTTCAGGACTATAGTTCATCCGCTCAACCCCCGTGTCTGCAACATGCACATCCTGAACAGCCTTACGGGTGTCACGATGCATGCGTGCGGAAGACCTTGGCGAAGCAGAGCAAGCTTCCGGGCTTGAGCAGGATCGCAACGTGGGTCCGTCTGAAAGTGGGGTTCGCGACTACGTGTTCATGACCAGCCAATCTGAATCGGCACCGACACCCGCATCCACGGTGCTTACCCGAAAGTCTTCACTGAATTCAGTACTGGCACCCCAGATCAACAAGTGTGGTCGATGCCTGAGCTGTCAAACACCTGCTTACTTATTCAGTCTTTTCGACGGAGACATCGTGTCATGAACTATGAAAGTGGAGTCCTCCAGAAGCTTGTCAATCTCACCCCACCTCGGTGTTCTGCTTGCAACTCCCAGACGTTTGAAGAAACCCTTTTAGACTCCGGTTCCCGCCAGGAGCCACCGTTAAATTTTCAGGCTTGCCGTATCGAAAACGCACAATCCATTCAACAGCTGGGTTGGGGCCAGCCCTTCTAGAACCGTTCCTGACATGTTCTCTAGCTCTGGGAGATGAGCTTTTTTGTGGCAAGACCTGCGAAACAAGCCATCCCGTTTGTCATGAGGTCAGGAGTGACTACCATGCAGGACTACGGCCATGTTCTGCATCAGCAGAGAATGACGTAGACCTCGTGTCATGGGTTTCGACATGACACCGAAATGGTGGACCTCGCAATCGAACATCTGCTTGAGCGCTTGCCGTCTGGCATGTGGAGCTGCGTTTCTTTTGCAAGCAACTTGTTTCACAGGTCGAATTGGGAAGTCTGGATATGAAACGTTGTCCCAATGACACTTACATTATCTATATATATATATATACATATATATATATATATACATATCACAGCTGTTCTAGCCTGGATCCAGAGCCGTCTTGAGCGATGCATATAGGATAGGACCTGCCGGGTTGGATTATCAACCTCCCGTTCTGGCCTAGTTCCCATAAACTCTTGAGCCCCGACATGTGCAAGCACTATACTTCTTCCGGGCCACAGTGACCAGTCAGGACTTCGCAGCGACAGCAATGCCACTGCACCCTGCAATCGACAGCTTTGGATCCAAGAGTTTTTGCGGGACGTTTGGGATGTGCACCAGCCGGTGTTTGCCCCAGATCAACACTAGCCGTTGCAGCAGTCTGGACCAAACAGCCAGTCCACAGAAAAAGTATCAGAACACAAAGATCGTGATCACAACTATCCGGGCAATTCCGGCCTGGGCTGAACAAATCTACCCCAGAAGCTCACGATGACTGCAACGACCTTATCGGCCCTGGAGCTCCAAACTCCAGCTCGATGAAACTATGTAGAGTTGATCGTAAGCAGTATGTTTACGTATAAACATACATACATGCGCATATATGTGTATGTATATATCTACACACACATCAGACTATCTGGTTATTTGCTTTAACTTTTGTACTCTTATTATTGCTCAATGGGCGGTTGTCAAAATTATGGTCCCTTTTTGGGTCCCTACTATAATACGGCACCTAATATTTAGGGTACCCCAAAAGGGACCTGTATTTTGACAACTACCCCAATTGATATCATTCATCTCTACATCATTGTCATGATTACAGTGATTGTTTGCTCTTAATGATTTCATGTTTCATAGTGATTTGTTATTCATTAACATTCTTATTATCATGGATTTTACTATTGTTATTTTTGTTGATACTGTGAATATGATCATCATTACTGTATTTTGTATATATTTTTAGCTACTAGTATCAGTAGTAGTAGAAGTAGGAGTAGTAGGAGTAGTAGCCGTAGCAGTAGCGGTAGCAGTAGTAGCAGTAGTAGTAGTAGTAGTAGTAGTAGTAGTAGTAGTGGTAGTGGTAGTAGTAGTGGTAGCAGTAGTACTAGTATCGAGCCGCTGGACTGGACTTCTCCGAGATGCAAGTTGCAAAAACCATCAACAGACTCTTCTCCAAGAAGCGCCTGATTGGCGGCCTCGCGGACCTCAGATCGCGGGCGTCAGGTTAAGACTTCACGTAAGGTCATAAGGCCGTAAGCTCACCCTAAAACGTCTGCGAGCATCAATTTCGGTATGACGACATGTTGTCACAGCGCCCCTGGCACGCGTCCGTGCATGTGCGTGTGTGTGTGTGTGTGTGTGTGTGTGTGTATGTAAACTGAGTCATGTATGCACACTGGCCGGATCCATCGATGCCGACAGCTTCTGCATTCATCAACACCTACTGGCTGTTCGCAAGAAGAAGCATCCATCGTCTCATCACCACCTATGAATCGGTGTCACATCTCCATTCAGCTAGATTGTAGTCTGAAGCGACGACTTTCCCCCTAAACAAATCGGATGGTCTGTGCGGCGTCGAAATCTCACTCCGTGCTGTGTGATTTTAACAAGCACAAGTCAATTTCCCCCTGGGAATCCGCTATTGATCCTAATCAATAAAGTTCCGGTCTTATTGAACCGGGCGCTTTTACAATTGCAAAATATTGCTTGCGTGCTCCAGAAATCAATAGTCGAAATCGAGAAATAACAGCACAACAGGAAGCAAAATAACCAATAACTTCAATAACGCAAAATGCAGCTGCGCAACCATCTCAAGAAAATCAAACCTGATCAAATCTGATCGAATCTGGTCAGATCTGGTCAGATCTGATCAAATCTGATCAACTCTGATCAAACCTGTTCAACATCTGATCAAATCTAATCAAAACCATGGTTTGATCAGAGCTGATTTTTCGTGACTTGGAGTAATAACAGAATCAATAGTCTCATCAAAAAACATCTCGCATAAAACATCGATAAAGCAACATCAATAGGATTATTGATTTCATCAATAAAAGCGTTGCAAATCAGTATCAAGAACAATCTTATGCGTTCGATTGATTAGGATCAATAAGCGATGCTTAGGGTCCTTGTATTCAAAGTCTCACCGATGTATTGCTGCTCCAAACAAGAGAAGCAATGATTCCAAGCAACAGGTCAAAACTGATCGAAACAGAAGGGCCAACAACATACATGATCATACACAACAACAGGAAATAGTCATAGCTGAAAACAGAAAATTAGAGCACACAAGGCTAAACAAGCGACGATAAAAACACAGGTGACTGAATGCGGAAATCTCAAACAAACCATGTTGACGACTCCAAACGCCGCCAAGGAAATAGCACACCCCACATGAGTAGCAGGTGGGTATTTGCAAAAAGGTTTTTGCAAACAACGACGGGTGCCGGGCAGGTCTAAGCCGCCTAGTACCAGCATGACATGTATAGCACGTGTCCCTCCCGAATACTGCTGCGACCACCTGGCGAGCGTGTTCAAGCATCAAGCGTATCGGTTGCCTCAAGCCCACAAAGTAAACCATAACCTACATGCAAGGGATTACAGCATGACGTCGCTGCTCGCCGGTGCAACAACTGCAGCCAGCAATGTACGATGAGAAAGTTCATGATTGTGTAAAAGGGGTGATGCTGCAGCTGATGACGAGCAGGTAAGCGGCGATGATGGTCATGTTTGCGGTGGTGATGATGCGGGACCGCAAAGCCGTTGATGAGTGGTGATAGCTATAATGTTAAGCATGACGAGGATGGAAAGCCAGCATCAGAGTGTTGATGACGATGACGATGGCGATGTACAGGTGATGATGATAACAGAAATGATACGGATGCCGTTACTGATGCTGATGCTGGATGCAAGGATGACTATGACGACAAGTGACAGAATCCAGCGCTGCAGCTGCACGGCCCGGCGCAGCCGATGCTACAACCAGGGGACGACGCTTCCTGTGAGGATCTGTGAGGTGATCTTTCATTCTGAGAGATCAGAGCTTGTGGGCGTTGCAGGAGCATGTGGTGAATCGGAAGGGGGAGGCCTTGTGTCCTAGGACGGATGCGTGAAGTTACGGTTACCACTTGGGGGGTAGCCGAAACCGGTCTCGCACACTGGTATCTGAAATGCGCGTGATAGAAACTACCACCGGAAACCCGCGAGGCATGGGTAGGAAGCTTTTATGCTCGCAAAGCGAACTGGCAAAGCCGGCAAAACATGCCTTCTACATCCCTACACGGACTCGAAAAAAGCTTACTGCATGTTCGGACGCAAACCATGCAAACCTGCACCCTGAACCCCAAGCCCTGACCCAAACTCTGTAGCCGCTTCATCCGTAAACACTAATTGCCGGATGACTTCGTTTCTGTTACACGAGCCTGGGATTCGTCGGAGACTGCTTTTGGGGGTGTGCGGTTGAAGGAGGTTTCGGGTACTTCGGCGCTCACAGTATGACAAGCCAAGCGAGGTATAGGGAATGCGACGTTGCAAAACAGCTCACAGTGCCCAAGCCCACACCTCCAAGTCAATTCATCTTCGAAGCCCAAACCCTTAACTAACCCATCCCAAACACCCAAACCATTAACTAGCTAACCCACCCCAAACACCCAAACCATTAACTAGCTAACCCACCCCAAACACCCCCAAAACCACCGCTCCATTCCATGCCAAAGTCTATTTTCAAATCCCAAACCATTCGAGCCTGGGCTCCAAATGGATCTGCAACGATGCCGCCGCGGCCTCTGCCGTGAGCTTTCTGTCTTCTTAAGGACCCTAAACTATGGGAATTATGGTATTAGGGGTAAGTTCGGCTCCTTGGTTCTGTCTTCTTTCACTTGCGGGCAGTACATCGTGTTGTGAATCATCAACACCACTGTGCACTTTTCTTTATCAACCTATGGTTCGAAGAACTGGCCAGGTCTTTTTGATCTTACGCGAAGTTTGGAGAGGATATTACACTATCGGTTGTTGACAAGTTTGAAGTGGCATAGCTTCGGGCAGCGATTGTGAAAAGATTGCCTGCGCGACTTTTGAGCAACTGCCTGCCATCATCTTCTCTTGACTCAGTTTCGCGAGACTCCTCGCCAGTAGCAACACTATCGACCATGCCTCCAGAGCTTTGAAATTGCCGCGAAGACCCTAAACCCTAAACCCTAAACGGGTGGCCACTGGCCGATGGGAATTGGAGAATTCTCTGTCGCCCGGGCGCCTCAACTTCCTCGAGGATGCATCGGCTGCGGAGCGTGTTGCCCTGACCTCTGAAGGTACCGACCCACACTGGCGTGTCTCAGGGTCCAAAAGAGCAGTAGAGTAGGGTGAGCAGGGCCTACTGTAGGGCCCTGAGCCTTGAGAGCGTCGGGCGAGACAAATGAAGGAAGAGCAGTAGGCCTCTAGTTCGCGTAGTAGTGTAGAGAAACGATGACTGCGTGTCTGGGTTCCTAAAAGGGGCTCTCAACCAGACTTCGTCCACTGCGCCACAGAACGGCCGGGGCTAGCATCCATGCTTCATGCTTCACTTGCTTGTTTGCCTGCCAATTTTGCTTCCAGTGCAGAGACAGAAGAAACTCTGCACGTCCAGGAGTGTCAGACATAGCATACCCTTGCGCTATTGTAAGACTAAACTGTCGTCTTCCAAATCATGGGGTGCGACAGCCGCTAATCGACGCTATCAGTTGACACGCGGCTTCATTCTAGGAATGCATTTGCAGGCCTCGTGCAGAAGCAGTCAGCGGACATTTCACCTGCAAATCGAGCATTCACAGTGTCTCGATGATACCGATTACAGTAAAAGACGTCTGGAATGCAGAGGTTCCATCAGGCTCTGGAATCCGGCGACCGCAACAAGGTCAACACCACAAGCTTGCAAAGCCTCGTCGCGATGATCGAAAATCGAAATGACGTGAGAACCAGCTTCATGCCTTTCCAAGCATGACTTCACAATGTCCTGCATCCCGAACTTTTCAAATTCTCAAATGCCGACAGGTGAAGTATAGATGCTCGGGCACGGAACGCTCACAGAGCCTTCTCAGAGTGTGCAACTTGCAGCAGTATAGTCGTCGCAGCTGCAAACGACACAGATTTCGGAACTCTTACATGCAAAAACATGAACCAATGCTACCGTGACGAGGATTGGAAGGATGGCCTCGCATTTCTTCATTTTCATGATTTGAACTACGAACTACTGCGGGGCATTACCAACAGGTCTATTGTAACAATTCTCCTGTGACCGTTGTGTCATTGTTGTCAATGTCTGAAATGGTATACTGACAAGGCAATAGCGGAGACGACAAGCTCGGGCGCTCACCAACAGCAGCGCTCGATGTTTGCCCATGTGCTTGTGAAGTCCTTTCAGTGCCTCGATGCGCAAGTGTGGGTGAGGATTGGCAAGGCAAAACGGCCAGCTGTGCATGAACAAGACACCCTCCAAAAGTAATATGCCGAAAGTCCCAGTACATGAAAGCTTCCCCCGAAATTGAAAATCCACAACAAAAACAGGCAACACCCCACACAGAGATATGCATGCATGCATGCATGCATACATACACACATACATACATGCACACATATATACATGCTTACATACGTGCCTACTTACATACTTACATACAGACATATACACTTACATTGGACCTACACATGCCTATGCATATGCATGAAGGTATGCATCTTACTACACGCGCACATATCCGCATGCGTGGCCGTGCCCAGATGCAGGCACATTTACATCTATCCAAAAAAGTGCATAGACGTCCATGTATGTACATACATACATATTATACATACATACACTTACATACATACACAGGCACATATACATACACATACCTACAGACTTACATACATGCATACATACATACATATACTTACATACATACATACACACACATATATACATATCTATATACGTATACACGTAGATAAGAACATATGTACATCTGTATATCCTTATGTATGCACATTGTCCTGTTCATGGAAGTCCTTTAGAATCGCCACACACATAAAACTACGGTGGACGAAAGCAATAACGTGACTATAAGATACGCAAGAATACGCATCATGAATGTATACTTATATATATATATATATATATATTCATATATATATATATGTATATATACACATGAAACTGCACAAACTGTTTGTATGGGTACTGCTGCAAACGTGAATGTTGATGTGCGTGCTGGCGGAACTGTGCGGATGTGAGGTTGTGACGGTAACACTCACGTAGACTAGCTGTGCGAATGGTTCAGTCTTCTTCTGAGCTGGAACATCTCTACTGAGGTGATGGTCCCCGAGTCCACGCCAGCCCTACTTAGGTCCTGCACACATCTGTCGAGGGTGTTGTACTGATGCTTGAAGCCGACATAGCTCGGGCAGATTACCAAATGTCTGGGTCTAGCAGTCTGGCACAGACACCAGTTCAACAGCTGGGCGCATCACTGTCGAGTCCACCCCGGATACATGCAACGCTGCATCAAGACTGTGATGCCCCAACCCTTTGCAAAGCACTTTCACTCAGGACAGCCGCCTGCTGCACAGGGGGTGGTTGAAAGTCGAGAAAGTCACCACCGAGCTCCTTCGTGTCTCATCGTGTGTCAGGCTTTACGATGCACAGGAAGACGCGAACACGGAAAGGAGGAGAAGAGCAGCTATGGCAACACGAATCGTCATAGTCACCAACACCACCAGCACGAACAAACGTTGACCTTGGCTGCATCCAGACCCTAAACCCAAATTGCAAACGGATTCGATAGGAGCCTGTCCGAGCCAGCGCAGTGCACAAACGCCACATGAGTAGCTATCCGACTGTCATTAAGTTAAGAAATGCATGTCAGCACTGCGAAGTGCAGATATGCATATCGGTGTGTACGGCATTTATCTTTGCCTGCAGTATAAAAGCACAACACACATATCCGCCGAGCTGGAAGACATACACACGCATACATACACATGTATGAATGTCAGATGTCAGAGACTAATTAATCTCTAGCTAAGAGCAACATAGTATTCGGGGTTCCCTGTTGGACACCGATTGCAACTTAAGACAGGCTTCTTACTCAGGGAGGTTTGCGTCTCTAAAGTTGTGGCTGCAAAGCGCCTCTATGACGATCCCAGCCATAGCATGGATGGCCAAGTCCGGCTGCAGAGTCTGCACAGGGGCGGCTGAAGTCTCAAAAAGCTGATTTAGGCTATGCGGCTTATATAATTGACCGTTGGACATGCTGCAGAAGGGTTGTTAAGCAGTGCAAACCTCCACTCCCGGTATCAGATGGAGCGACCCATCACAGTTGTAGCAAGGGCTATAGTCCAGGTATCTACAGCGCTACCACTGACACTCAATCGGAAGGGGTTGCACCACATTCTATGCTCGTCAGGCCACTCCTCCGGCAAGGGAAGCAAACAGAGGAGGACCGACGAGCCGATCGAACACCAGTGCGCCGTTTCGTTTAGCATCCCATCGCTATGAAGCTACAGATCGAGGGTGCAGCGTCTAGAGTCTTGGGAGCACAGTCTTTGCGTAGTGGTGCTGTGGTAGATCTAGCTTGGCTTTCCATGACGCGACTGCACAACACATGAGACACACAATGCACCGATAGCATTCTGGCTCCGAGTCTCCCGGTGGATGACCCAATCTCTGCCTTCAGAAGTATGAGCTGCTCCATGCAGGAAAGTCCTGCACCGAGCATGGCGATTGTCTTCGGATGGGTGTATGAAGAAAACCCGGGCAAGTGTCGGGTGCAGGTATCCGTTTGTTGATGTTGAATGCCTTGCTCAGCAACGGTGTTGTAAATGCGGCGACCTCGTCCACCATTGTCTAGTCCGACGCAGTGCTGTCTAAGTCTGTCTTACTGCGACACACATCGACGAGTTTTCGTACAAAGCCCTCAAACTTGTGTTACACATCAAGGCGGAATAAGCGTGCTGTCTTGTTGGGGAACGCGTTTCCCCATGGTTTTTCCTTCTGAGTCCCCATCTTCTTAATTTACTACATGCTGAATTCAGGTTTCAATTTTCAAGCTCGCTCGCAGCAGGCAGGTGCATCGCACATCTATCTGTCGCATGGTGGGTGTCTGCAAACACAGAAAAGAAGAGTGACAGCAACATGTACTCTTCCTTCCCGTCTAGACGGGAACTGGTTGGCTGCATTCGTGCCTTGCTTGTGTGTGCTTCTGAGACATCACTCATCGCAAAGTCTCCACCCTGATCAGCCTGGATGATCCAGTAGTGGTGTTCCCGCAATGGGCCTGAGAATGTTCGCTGTCGAGCGGCTAGGCACGCTCGGGTTCGTATCAGTCAGAGTCAGTCATCGAGAGGTTGCTAGCAAGTAACACGTAACTGCATGTTGCATCGAATAGGGTAGACAGAGATCTGTGAGCATCCGACTACGGCATGAGAATAGAAACTTCACAATGACCTCAAGAATCACATGGCACCGACGGAAGTACAACAGCATACACGCGCGCGTAGTGCACGGTCACGTGCGGTGTACATGGCCACATGCAGCATGATCATGCATGGAGTGCCGGCGAGGATGGAATCCGATGTCAGCCAAAAAACAAGCCAAACTACTCTAGCTCTTACCACTGAACTGTATCACATCGAGCATGCGCATACGATACTTCCTGCTGAGGTTGGCACATGGCCGCGACCGTATCGATGCGATCCTTGCAGGCAAGACCCATCTATCGATGTCTACGGGTGTGTGCGCAAATCCAGCTCTCAAAGAGCCAGCCGTTTTGAAAGATTAGTAGGAGAAACTACTGAGACAAGCGAAGATGCATCGCGACATGGCCCGGCATCTTCGGAATGAACTCGTCTGGACACACGGACAATACATAGGTTGTGTCAGTCCTGTTTTGACACCGTCACTCAAGTTACAGCAGGTGTCATGTTTCTCAACTGCCTTCACTACCCTCGGTACTGTTGCGAGAAGCGCTGCCATGGCCTTCTCGACCTGGCTTGCGAGCGCTTCGTCAGCAGCGCCCCGAGCCTGTTACTTTATGCTTACAGCCTTGAAACGCACAAGGCCGTTAAACAAATCTGTTCGGAGGACCCTGCGTCCCTGACGGCTAACTATACGAGACTGCAACCGGATTCTGAAGCGTGCTGTACACGGTATGATGAGTCCGTTGAACTGAACGAAGGTATTTTGCGGGGACTGTGCCAGACTTGCATGTGGCTAGTCCGGCTAGTCAGGACTGCGTGGCTTCAGTTGACAGCAGGTTTGGTTGAATCCGGTGTTATGATCACCCTCTACACAGCCACTTGCTTCCGAAGCCAACGAACCGAACTCGGGGCGATGACACCCTCATTGACGTGAGCAGCTGCCGTAAGTACTGAACAGACTTGGCCAGTTCGGGGCTGCGGCTCTTCTTGAAACTCACTCACACACACACACACACACACACACACCAATTATTAGGGCACCCAACCTCAGGACCCCGTGTCCTCAGTCTATTGCTGGAAATCCCCACACCCACAAGCATCCACCCTGGGGACTCAAGACAAGACACCCAAACCCCAAGCACGAAGCCGGGTCCCAAACCTTGGAGTCATCAGCTCCTCAACGAGATGGCAGGGGCCAAAAAGTTGCCGAGAGAACGACAACAGGGACTTGAAACATCTTGAGCTATCAGACTCTTTTTGCCGTGGTAGTGGTAGTGGTAGTAGTAGTAGTAGTAGTAGCAGTAGTAGTAGTAGTAGTAGTAGTAGTAGTAGTGACAGGAGTAGCAGTGGCAGCAGTAGAAGTAGCATAAGCAGTAGCAGTGGGAGTAGGAGTAGGTGTCCGCAGTATTTGTACCATTAATACTAGTAGTAGTAGTAGTAGTAGTAGTAGTAGTAGTAGTAGTAGTAGTAGTAGTAGTAGTCGTAGTACTAGTAGTAGTAGTAGTAGTAGTAGTAGTAGTAGTAGTAGTAGTAGTAGTAGTAGTAGTAGTAGTAGTAGTAGTAGTAGTATTGCAACAGCGGAATACTGCTACCAGTTCTGCTCGTCCTGTCATAATTCTCGTGATTGCTACTGCCAGTCTGCTGCACCTGCGAATCAGGCCAGAAGTGACTACCAACAACTGACAGCAATCCTGATACTTCCATCGTGTCGTCGGTGTGCTGGCGCTTCCTGCCGACAGGGCAGAGCCTTTTCGACCCCGATCCCCAAGCCGTGAACCCTCGGCTGGGTGCGAAGGCGACTTGCTAGAAAACGAAAAGCTGCTAAAGTGTCTTCGTCTCACGTAGAACACATCCTGGGAGTTGAAAGGGCCAAATGCTTAGCCAAAGCAAGAGCTGCTTCTGTTTCTACAGGAAACAGTCTGCAGGACAAACAGCCGTCATAGGACTGTGCTCCAAACGTTGCACTTCCAGCCTGGCTTGAGCAGCACGTCTCTTGTTCCAGGGCTCCTGGACGACTCTTTAGGCAGCGCTTCGGAGCAATGTGTGACGAAGAGGGCATGATTTGGATGCGGTTGGTGTGAATTGACTTCCATGTTTTTCTACGTGAAGCCAGGATCTCAAGGACTTGACCTAGCCGACCACGTTGAGATATCTCAAAAAAACCACGGTCATCGACTTGGCCGGAAATGGACAGCTGCACCCTGCAAGCTGCTCTTGCACATGCGGCTGTAGGCTGCAAGTCTTGTGACTCCGGAGAAGCTGGGGCCTTATTCAGTCTACCTCTTGTTTTAGAAGGCCTCCAGAAGCATCCAAACTCTGACCTTTGTGGTGTTGCACCCTTCGTCTGACAGGCCTTCAGGCAACAAGTCGTCAAGCACAGCGGAACCAAGCATAGTGATTTGCGAAGACCCCCAAGAGCTATCAACTTCCGGGTCGGTCCGGAAGGTGGGCACAAGCAATTCGGCGATCTTCGCCTTGAGGGCATGTTTAATCGAAAACTTCACGGTTTAGGCTTTTTGGATGCCAAGCGGATCGTGCAGGGATGCGTAACGTGCGCACAGCTTGAGATGTTGGAGGCTCAAGCGGACCCACATTTCCTGATAACTATGCACGGGATGTGTGAAAACGTGTATATATATACACACATGTGTGTATATATATATATATACATATACATATATATAGAGAGAGAGGGAAAGTAGGTATGCATGGATGTCTGTATGCATGCATGCATGCATGCAGGTATGTACTCTATGTATGTATGTATGTATGTATGTGTATATATATATATATACACATACGTACATATGCATGTGTACATGTGTATCGATATGCAAATGTATATGTGCTTGCGCACACATGTATATATATATATATATATTTAAGTATATAGATATATGTATACAAACTATGTACATGTTGATGTATTGATGCATGTATGCAAGTATGCAATGTAGTGTGCATGTACGATTATATATATATATATATATGTGTGTATATATATATATACACACACGTACAGATGTGTATGTATGCATGTATGAATGCATGTATGTGGATTGGTAGGTATATGCGTACATGTATATATGTAAGCAACAGATGTATGTGTATACGTCTATGCATATGTATACGTATGCCTAAAGGCTTGTGCATATGCAAATGTACACGAAAATGTATATGTATGTATGGAGGTACATGCATGCATGTATGTATGTTTGCATGCATGTATGTATGTATGTATGTGTGTGTGTGTGTGCGTGCAGGTGTGAGTGCACGTATATGTCTATGTGTATGTGAATCTATAAGTATATGTATTTATGTACATACAGGTGTATGTCGGTGTATGTGCAACTATGCGGATGTATATGCATAAGTTTGTAAATGTATGTGCCATACGGAAGTACATGTGTGTGTGTGTGTGTATGTGTGCTTGCGTATGTATATGTACATGTACATAAATACACACATATATATATATATATATATATATATATATATCTTTGCATGTAGATGCATATGCGGAGGAATATGTATATGTATGCAAGAGTATGTCTGCAGGTGTGTGTGCACATGTTCGGGTGTATGCACATGTATGTCTACATATATATATATATATATATAGAGAGAGACATCCACATGTATGTGGTTTGGCATATATGAATGCATGCATTTAGGTGGAGAGCTAAATCGAACCACAGCTAGACCGATAGCTAGATGGACAGATAATTAGATAGATAGGTAGCTGGATAGATAGATAGATAGGTCGAAAGAAAGATAGATAGACAAACAGAAGACATACAGACACACAGACAAACATATAGATAGATAGATACAGGCGATAGATAGGTAGGTAGGTAGAGGCGCTCGGCTGTGCAGGTGGGCAGGTAGGCAGGTCGGGATGTCGCTAGCTCGGTGCCTCCTAATTCATAGAGCATCATGACAAACCCGCGCGGGAAAAAAAATCAAACCCGACGATGCAGCGCGGCCCTGCCTTGTAGCGGTCTCCGAATTAAAGCCTTTCAGGCAAGTTCTTTGCGGTTGTTTCACATTGTGGGACCAGCGCCTTCTGAAATGACGCACCAGATAATCTTTTCAGAGGGCAATCTGAAGACGACATGTTTAGACAAACTTACACAGGGACAGCAAGGCTCTCCCAGTGCTCTCGTGAAGTCTGCAGTGACTTGCTACCTCATGAACTCATTCATTTGCCGCTTTCTTGCCAGGTGCAGCCATCTGCCGGTGCTATCCGTCATGCCATCGAAAACCGTGTCTTGTATTGATGGGCCTGTCTACATCATGACCGCTTCGAAAAACCGGACATCTCTCTGACAAGTTGGGCCAGTACACTCAGGTTTCGCTTATGTAAATTGCGCAAGAAATTGTTGCGGCGTGGGTCCTTGTCGTGGCATTTCTGATTCGGTGGCACAAAGTGTATCTTCCTTGAAGGTGCTGAAACCATCGGCGCAAGACCCCTAGACAGCCTTGGGTGATTGTGAGTTGGAGCGATGTACTGGAATTCTGCGTTCCGATTCACTGTATACAGATAAGACCTCACCAGGCCGCCAAGCCCTTGCAAAGGCCAACTCTATCCCTCCAAGGAAGCATGGTGCATGGCAGTGGCGGCCTGGCGCCACGAGTTGATATTCGCCAGTAGGTCCTGCAGGAGAACAAGAAGAGCCGTGGGAGCAGTAGTAGTGGCAGTAGTAGTAGTAGTAGTAGTAGTAGTAGCAGCAGTAGTTACTCAGTAGTAATAGTAGCAGTAGCAGTAGCAGTAGCAGTAGCAGTAGCAGTAGTAGTAGTAGTAGCAGTAGTCGAAGTAGTAGAAGTAGAAGTAGAACTAGTGGTAGTGGTAGTAGTAGTAGTAGTAGTAGTTGTTGTTGTAGTAGTAGTGGCAGTAGTGGTGGTGGTAGGTGGTGCGCATAGTAATGGTGGTAGTAAAACCAGTAGCAATAGTAGTAGTAGTAGTAGTAGCAGTAGCAGTAGTAGTAGTAGTCGTGGTGGTGGTGGTGGTGGTGGAGGGGTAGTGGTGGTGGTAGTGGTAGTGGTAGTGGTAGTGGTAGTGGTAGTGGTAGTGGTAGTGGTAGTGGTAGTGGTAGTGGTAGTGGTAGTGGTAGTGGTGGTGGTGGTGGTGGTGAGGGTGGTAGTGGTGGTGGTAGTGGTAGTGGTAGTGGTAGTGGTAGTGGTAGTGGTAGTGGTAGTGGTAGTGGTAGTGGTAGTGGTAGTGGTAGTGGTGGTGGTGGTGGTGGTGAGGGTGGTAGTGGTGGTGGTAGTGGTAGTGGTAGTGGTAGTGGTAGTGGTAGTGGTAGTGGTAGTGGTAGTGGTAGCAGTGGTGGTGGTAGTGGTAGTGGTAGTGTTAGTGGTAGTAATAGTGGTAGTGGTAGTGGTAGTGGTAGTGCTAGTGGTAGTGGTAGTGGAAGTGGTGGTGGTAGTAGTAGTACTAGCAGCAGCCGCAGCAGCAGCCGTAGCTGTAAACGTTGCCGTAGCGGCACTTAGTAGTGGTGTAGTAGTATTAATAGGAGCAGCAGCAACGGCAGTTGCCGTAGCAGCAATTACAAGCAGCGCCTCCCTGCAGGCAGGGGACTTTGCCGATGAAGGCGTGATTCTACGGCGAGTGATGGAGATCGAAAAAACACGTGCAAAGAGACGCTAGACTCGACGGCGACGAAGCCCGATTCCCCATCCCAGCGTGCTAAAAGATCATGCAGTGGCGCAGCTTTTGACCACTGCGTGCTTGAGCTTCTCAGCTTTCCTCAGCACCACTCAACATTAGCACGGCTTTGATCAGCTTCCATACCAAACATCTTTTAGTTCTAGAGTTTCGAGAGGCCACAGCCCTACGCAAGTCAGTCACCTGATGCGGATCCCGAATATGAAAACACCTAAGCTGGTTTGTTCAAAAATGTATGGATCCTCGGGCCATCTACCCCCAGCTCAGACAAAGCCAACAACTGGCAAGCATGGGATCGTGCACATAATAACAAAAACAACTTAACTAAAAAAGAGATGAGGTTCTCACAGGCCGCCACTGCAACATTAAATGCCGACTCGTCAGCAAGCAGCCGCCGGCCTGTCCAAGACAGTTTTCACGGGTTTGTGAGGCGTATAATGGCGTATAGCCTCTAGGGTCGATGCCCGGAGAGGAGACAGCAAACGCTGTTGCAAGGCTTGGGATGCTAGGGCTCATTAACTCCGCCATACATCTCGACACAAGTCAAATGCCATAGAAACACATTCGACTCAGCGCAAGCATCTCAATGGCAAATACAAGAAAACCACAACTAGCAAAACCCAGCTTCCTTTCCTGCAGTGCGTTCGAAGCAAGCATGAGCATATGCATCCGTGACTTGGTTTGCTGGTTCTGGTCTCCAGAAAACTGCAAGCCACCCCCTTCAAAGGAACTAGGATGATGAACCTCCTGGAACAACTTTCAGGTTTGTGAAATATTTACATCTAATTTCATATCATACCAGTCCCGATTCACTACGGACTCCCAGATCCGAAGTATCTCCGACCTTGACCCGGGGTTCTGCGCCTTCCATCGATGCGAAAAGCTGTAAGGCACGTGCAACTTCTGAGCTTCGCCCACAAGCATCCACAGCAGCCTGGGGTGGTCGCGAAATGTTCGAAAACATGGGATGACGCCTTTCTGCGAAAAGAGAGCGCGCAGTCCGGGGGATTTTCCGTGAAACTCCAATCTCCGAAATATTGTAGCAGAGCACCAGCTGCCTCTTGTGCGGTCGACTCAAAATTCAAAACCTGAACGACCCTAGAGCTTGATAGCATCGCGAACCTTCCGTCCGTCAACAGCCAGTGCGAGTTTGAGGGACTGTATGCGCAAAGATGTCATCCTCGATGCGAGCGAGTCTGAAGTCTTCCTGCACTAGCTGGGGATTACCATGCGCTGGTGACGGCACCCTAAACGGCGGTAGACCCTGTGTTATACCTCGATGTGGAGATGCATCATAGACCATTCAATTCGATTCCTCAGAGTGGTCCTGTTTTGATAAGGACCCCTGACGCCGAAGTATTTCTTCCTTGTTAATATCGCGACAAAGTATGCTTGCCTGACTGAGCTGCTTAAAGCGACTGCATCTCTCTCTCTGTTAAGTGCACAGAGGACACGAGAAGGCGAAGAATGCGGAGCTGTTCCATAGCATGGCTGCCCCAAGCCAGAGAGAGAGGGAGAGCGAGACAGAGAGAGACCGGCAGAGAGGCAGAGAGAGAGAGAGAGAGAGCGCAGCGAGGGAGGGAGGGAGGGAGGGGGAGGGAGCAAGAGAGAGAGAGAGAAACAGAGTGAGAGGGGGAGAGAGGGAGAGAGAGTTGAGTGTCAGTGAGCCATAGACCCACAGAGAAGGACGAAGCAAGCAGGCACAGCTGCTCCAGCAGTTGGACTGATGTGGCCCACTGGCTGCTTCTGCTGGACCTTGGTAGACTGGCAAAGCATGCGTAGCTTGCATGGTGCGCCTCAGGTCTGAGAAGCAAAGACTTGGGTCTAAACATAGTACAGTGGATTCAACACGTGGGTTCTGAGGGTATGTGTTCTTGCAATGTGGATTCGGAAAATCATGTCCCCACGTGAATTGCACTGTGTGCGCATCCCCCCTCCCCCGCCCCCCGCTGCAGCCCTGCATGCTACACAAATCCTGCGAGAATCAACTTCTTGCTTGCCGAAGGACGCCGTGATCGCGGCATTCAAGCTCCATGCGGATGGCCGCAGGCCATCATCCCTGCGTAGAGCTTGTGCGTAACAGAAGAAGCTATGCTCTGTGTGTGTGTGATCTACCGGTGACATGCAAGCTGTATGTATGGACTGCTTCACACTGCTGGCTGCTGGTATAAACTCGCTGAGCAGTGGCATGCATATAGGACCCGAAGCGTAAGAACTGCGATGACTGCAAGGCAGACTCATTAGTAACAGACTGCACAGGCGTAGCAAGG
Source organism: Symbiodinium sp. CCMP2592 (assembly GCA_905221615.1). NCBI lineage: Eukaryota > Dinophyceae > Suessiales > Symbiodiniaceae > Symbiodinium > Symbiodinium sp. CCMP2592. The sequence continues at coordinate 193,817 of CAJNDT010005490.1, read as the reverse complement.
CAGGCCTTTGAAGCGTAAGGTGACTTAGCATGGCTGCATCGAAGGGTCTCGAGAGTCTCAGAGTCCTGTATCATCTCCCGCAGTCCGCTGGCACGCTTCACTCTCTATAAGACCTCACCCCGTAGGGCTGAAGCGCTTACGAGCTCCGCTCCCGGCGCTAACATGTCAGCAAGGTCCTCACTTGAGTCAGTGTGGTCCAAGCAGAAAAACAGTCAATTCTTTCCTGCACATGGAGAAACTCGTGAAGGAACAGAGGAAAGGTGTTGGGCAAACACACAAGAAACCAGAACTGGAAGCCTCAGAGTCGATAACATCCCAGCGGAATCCACCAGAAACTGCAAAGCTTTGCCTCAAGAGTTCAAGAGCCGGCAGCCACCGCGCACCCTCCTGACATTGTACAGGTCAATTGGATGAGATCCGTCTGCAGCTTTCCTGCAGGGTCCTATGCCCAGCTGAGGGTCTTGTATTTGGAAACTTCACATATCAAGCTTTGCAAACTAGCTGTCACTGCAAAACCAGCGATCCCCCTGTGCTTGGCTTTAAGTCTACAGCAGAAGGTCACACACACACACACACACCTCTGTCTGTCTGCCAAAACTGCAGAGCATCCGCCCCTCCCAATGCTGGGGCCTGGAAGGCGAAGGCTGCGGCACCGACGCTCCGCTCGTTCTGCATCGCAGCCCGGCGATGCAACAGCACGCAAAAGAAGAGCAACAACGTACGAATCAGAACTGCAGCGCTGCTGCGACTAAACACTCCGAGACCAATCACGACAAGCTCTGGGATGCATCGGTTGAACTGAGTAACATCGCCCTGGCTCATGCATTGGTGTATGCGGACCAGACTGGCAGCCAGACCCATGACAATCCTCCGCGCAATCGTGAAGGCTAGACCTCCCTTCCCTCACAGCTGCCGACTCGAGCTTGGGCTCATGTTGGGATCACTGTCACTGGCTTCTCAAACCTAAGGCCCCGCAACACAAAGTCCCTGCCAGCAACATCTGAACTCGCCCCGGTTGGTGATTCCTCAAAACATCCCTTCGGCAGTACTGTTATGTGAAGAAGGCAGCGCCTCCCTTGATAGCGAGGAGCTAGACCTCATTTTGCAGAATGCTGAAATAAGAGGCACCCAAGCAGGCATACATAATTACCATGCCAGTCTGAGCGGGCAACGACAGCATTGATGATCATGCAAACTACCAACATAATTATTACAGTACCTCGTACTGCAAGCAAAGCATGTGCAAGGTACGCGTGACACCTCGCAGCATCCGTCACGTAAGAGACACTGGATACAGCTCTCTACCAGGACCGTGACGAGGAATACTTTACCCAGTATTTTCGTGACCAGGGAGCCAAACACGCATGGCAGTACGCCATTCGCTCGCATCTGCTGCCGCAGTGACTGCCTCAGATGGGTTGAATACGGAGGACTCAGCATGTGAGCCCTAGAAGCCGTTCAGCTTCAAAGCAGGGGCAACGACCTCAGACACTCCCGTCCAAGCGGCGGCTGTGTGAAGTTGCGCGTTCAGCGGTGTGGCGGCAGCTCTGCATCCTGACCGCTATGGCTACGGCGAGCTGAAAATCGCAAAATTCCAAAGCTGCAGGATCCCGGCAGATCGCGGAGGGATTCAGCAGTCAAGTCTGTCATGCTCGGGGTTTCAGAATGTGGAACAGTCATGAACATGTTGGCTGAGGGGCCTTCGTCAGCACCTCTGGAGTTCTGTCCCAGCTTTTCTATGCAACAATGGATCAAGAATTCTGAACCCCGAACCGCCTTCCGATGACAAGTCTCAGACTAGCACGATACAGCAACCTGAATTTCTGGACAAGTCCGGTCCAACATCGTACCTACTGCTCGCACATTTAAAGAGCGCAGATCAACTGGCTGCGGTAGCCTGAAAGAGCACCCAACGCCACTCGCCACCGGGATGACTCCTGCGGAAATGGCCCAATGGCTTCGGGGCATATTGCAGAGCCTATTCTGATGCAAGGATGCCATCATGAACAATGCTTGCCCAGCAGATTTCGCCTTGCCCACGTCCGCGACTGTTGCCCAAGATATTTCATCAGGCTCCTTGGATGCAGGCATCACAAATTCGAGGCATTTCACGGCCAGCAACTCACCCCTTGAAGCCGAACTCGTTCCTGCAACAGTGCACGAGCAAACTGACATACGCAGTGACTGGGGCGAAGTTAGTCAAGTACTCCTCAAAAAATACTTTTCTGCTGACACAGCTCACACGACGATACGACTCCTGCAGCTCACAAACGTCACAAACACATCCTCAAAGCCAGCCCCAAGCCCCTTCGAGAACTTGACCCTTTAACCGCCACATTCTTCGGAAGGACTAACCCTAAAGCCCAAAAGCCCTGAGCCCCGGGACTGTACACATACGCAGCGTGCTGCATCGACATGAACAGTACTGCTCAGCACTGAAAGGCTGTGACCTGCACACCCACACGAGCTCTGTAGCTGCCCTGTTTACAGCCACGACAGCATCATCATGATGTGTTCGGCATGCAGTCGCTGCCAACAGTACGCCTTGCACGCGCATGCGCAAAGCCTGCAACTTGTGCCTACCCAGCCCCTGCAAGCTCTCACGTCCGCGTGGCCACGTGTTCCAAAGCCATCGTAGCCTTGGTTTGTGATCTTATAGCCGCAGCCTACGAGTGCCTCATCAATGGAGGGCGCATGGCCAACAGGAGCTGCGGCGGGCAATAGTCATGTTAGAATCCGGCGAAATCTTCACCGCGTGCGCGCACCCAGAGAAGGTAGCTGGTAGCACTTGACAGAAGCTCGGAATCCGAGCAGAAATGAAGTAGCTCACACACCAAACCACATGCACCTCAACTTCATGAACGCATTTCCGCCTTTGCAATGTGAGCTATTCCGAAGCAAAGTCGAAACTTTCGTCTGTCGCAGGCCGGAAGCCAGAAGTTCGCAAGCCAAGCGCCACTGCTCCGCCTTGGCCAGGAGGCTCAGAAGCATGTTGCCTCGGCGGTGCATCGACGTAACGTCAGCTTTCCGAAAGTTAGGGGTCTCTCATGGGCCCTCATAATGAAGATCCTCTTATTTCGGGTGGACATCTGTACCCCCTCATGTCAGAAACTCCTGTCGAGACTCAGATAGGCCGTCTAAGTCCAGCTGTCGCTAAGATGTGCACGAGAGCGATAAGATGCGATAAGTACGTCTGAAAGTGCCTGAGAAACCTTCACAGCGGTGATTCAGATGCACTACTAAAGGCATAGAAGGAAACTTGCACTGCCTGTTCTCAGAGTCTCAGTCAATGCCAAAGGCCTTAAAGAACAACTCCCTGCAAGTCGCAGTGTGCGCTTCTCCAAGGTATTGCAGCTATGCAGCAGAACAGTAGGTCTGTCTGGATTGTCTGGGTGGCCATCCTGCATGTCTCACATGAGTGACTGCATAGCAGCATACTACGGGAACATATCTAAATAACCTTGGGGGCTTTAGTGAGTATCGGAAGGACAAGGTTGAACGTGACCTTGTTCCCAAGTTGCTGCCGTTTCGCTAGGCCGCTGGAAGGCTTTGCCAAAATCCGACAGATAGAAATTCAAGCTACTCAGTATGCTTGCTCTACACATACATCTCCACGTAGGCACGTTCATTCTATGTGTTTGTTTATCTAACTTTATTGCCTCTATGCAGTTGTTGTTTTATTTGACTTGTTCATGCTAGCACAGCTGCACAAACAGATGTACCTCTCTCTCTCTCTCTCTGTAAATCAATAAATATAGCTGTAAATATATACATATATATGTATGTAGAGATATGTGTATATCTACATATTATATATATATATATATCTATCTATATATATATATATACGCACATGCACATACGTCGATAACTTCCCAATACTTCAACCCGTGTCCAGACACACACCCGACGACACAAGCACTCTCCTTGCGATAGCACCATTAAAGGCAGGAAATCTTCACTCCGAAAAGTCGAAGCAGCAACAGCACCAAAGCCCCCTTTGAAAGCCGTGGAAATGGCAGCCAACTCGGACTAACAGTCTGGGAGGATGGTCAGCAGACCACTGGCGATAGTCACTTCTGGAGATGTGAAAGCTTCACAGCAGTGACAAGACCTAGACAGACGAGAAGGCTAGAAGCATCAGCATTAAGAACACCGATCACCCCTGACCTCTCCATGACCGCGAGGGCGCAGGGCCAAGCATCACTCCACCGACCTAAGAAGAAGGGTGCTACCTTGGGCCTACCCTTTTTTAAAACCCCTGGAGTGAGTTGAGCTTGAGGTTGTCGGCTTACAGAAGCTGAAGGTCCCAAGATTCAGGATCTTCCGAGTGCATCGTTCGGCTTTGAGCTCGAGCGTTTCGTGGTCACGCTGAGTCGCAGGCAGGCTCGAACGGCAGATGCGTAGCTGACAATGTTCGGCATAATGTTCCTGAGGAGCTCGGGAGTTTTAGGGTGCAAGCTTCCTGCCGATGACAGGGACGTGCGAAGCTCACGCTTGATTTAAGCATGATTGCTTAACCGTTGATCTGTCTGACTTCCCGTATCAGCAATTTCTTGGAGCTCAGTCACCAGCATCACAAACACTGATTTTGGATTGCATGGCCTCCAATTTGCCTGTGTAGACGGCAAGGTCTCCAAAGGATACAAGCTTGAATTGAAGCATTGACTGCTGTTCGACGGGATGCTACAGCCAATAACGGAACTCTGTATGTGCATGTATGTGTGCACGCATGCATGTACGTACGTGTGTACGTGTGGTACTTGTGAATTTATGTATGTAGGCGGGTATAGGGGCAGGTAGTTGCGCCGGTCTTTCTTTGCATGGCGGTTGTTTGGCAATTACCTGCTGAAAAATTTGCTCACCACAAACAGACCGCAAGAGAAATACGAAACTCAAACGCGCAAGTGCCCTCAGGCATTCGGTCCTGAAGCCTACCAACCCTTCAGCCCGCAAGGCCCACGAACTATGAAACTGTCCCACCAAGAGTCCAGGCAGACATGTCGTCCAACAGAGCAATGGACCACTGCCACTCGCTGCAGACCTCGCCTGAATCTGGAATCCCAATTCAGTGATGCTTGTGGTAGCAACTCGTGAGTACCAGTTCTGGCGCTTGTGGCGATGGTTATCTTCATAGCTTTAACGACAGTGTTGGGAATGGGATGCAACGATGCCCGTCCTGTCAACGATAAAGTTGGCTGTACTCTCCAGTCTGCAAACATCGCACCACCTGTATAAAGTGACTTAGAGAAGGCCGCACATCAACATCGGACCAGTGACAGGCTCGGATTGCCGAGGTCCAGGTGATCTCATCTGACTGGACCTGCCCAAGGCCTAGCCCACACCGCATTACTGAAAATACCCTCCAAAAACCTCGACTTGACCTGGGGTTTCGACTCTGCTTGACTTGACAACAAATGTTTCTAGTAAACGTCGGCAAGAAGAGCAAGGCACAGAAATGACTACCTACTGCCATCGCGAGAATCTCCCAGGAACAGCACACATTCGCCAGTACATTTGAGCCCGGATTCCCGCAAGCCTCGAGCTGCGCCAGCCCGGAGAGAATGCTGAGAGCTCGCTGCCACTGGCCAGAGGAACTGCAGGCGGTTTTTGGGTTGGGCACATAAACTATATAAAAAGCTTGCTGACCTCAAAATACGAGCGGATGTCAAGGGTGTTTGTCAAACGAAGTGCGGTTTCGGTGCCTTTACACCATGGAAGTCGCGAGATGCCTGCGTCATGTTCCTTTTAGATCTTTTGTTTTTGCCGTGTCCGATGACAATGGCAGCAGTGGAATCTATGGAATGATTGATCCTGGCAGGTTTGGCTTTGATATTCAGAGATCCTCTCATCCCCACACTAAGGGTGAGAGCATTTCGCAACTCTTTTGCTGGCTCCCGGTCCTGGCCATGGCATCCACCAAGGAGTTGCACGTGACCTTGGCTTCGTCAAGAGAAAAACAGACAAAAAAGAGATAAAGCGGGAGAGAGAGAGAGAGAGTGACAACGACGCAACAAGGGAGAGGCACGCCAGAAGCAAACGTAGCACATGCACAAACCCGGGCATCGTCAAGCACAGCACTGCAGGCAAACTGCAGCAACGCTTTGAAGCAAGGTCCAAATACGTGCACAGAGAGAAATACAAGTAGAAATGGTTGCCAGGCCGTAGCTTGGCTGCGCGCCAGAGCCCAAAGATGTCCAAGCGCGAGACTCTCACCCCTGCGAAATCATGGATCCCTAAAAACTTCAAACTGAGCCATAATTCGCAATTGCGCACCCTGCCCCAAAGCCTGAAGCTAAGCAGTGAAAACGTGTCTCTGGGGCAAGCACAGTGTTCGGCTGCACCGCAGCTGCCCTCATGGCTTGAAGTGTTGCCAACGCTGCCTGGAGGGTCCCTAGCTTTCGCAGCCGTGGCCCGTAGCCGTCGACTAGCAGTAGTCATGGACTTGACTAACAGTATAAACGGGAGAATAACAAGAAATAGAAGAAGCAGCGGCAGCACCATTACGATCAACAGCAGCAGTCGTCGGCTCAGTCCGTGCCGTCATCTCAGCAGGGGTAGTGGGTGCAGTGCTACCCCCATGTGCCTGATTTTCAGCAGACTTCCACAAAGTAAGTTGGCTTCTGAGTTTAAGCCCTGCAATAAAAAACGCCACCGCTTCTCGTCCTAACTTTTGTGAGGCTCCAGTCGCCCTTCTGAATACTCCCATGCTGCTCTGCACAAGACAACAACCATTGTCCCAGATTCACAGTCTCCAATCAGACCCTGGCCTGCCAGTGAGCAGCTTTCGCACAGGCCCCAATGACGGAAGTGTAGGCAAACCTTCATTGCATCGGAATGTCAGGGCTCCCGACGTCGGGCTCTGACATAAGCGAACATGAAATCAATCTGAATCTGGCCCGGGATTCTCCACAGAACAACAGCTGTAGCTTCAGGAAGGCCCTGGGCAGGTCCGAAACCTGAACTGCCGAAAGATTCAACAATCCCACCCGCTCCAGGCGGCTGCAATGATTTTGCTTTGTCTCTGTAGCTGGTTATGCTCCGTCCGTTCGCCGTCGTGCAAGTGATTACTGCTTACGTTCGACAGACAGCTGCAACTCAATAAATAGATACAGATGAACCAACGAACCAACAAATCAATATTACATGAGCAAAGAAGTATGTATGTACACATGTATTGCATGTGTGTGTATGTGTATATATATATATATATATATATATATATAGCATATGTACACATATTTCTCGACGTATGTCTCTCGATATATAAATAATTGCTGTTTGCTTCATATGATATGTATAAATGTATACGTACTTATCTGCCTTCACGTTCGTGTTTGAATGATGTAGGTACTTGTATGTACAGTACAGTTGCATTGACACGCACACATACATAGATGGCCCAACCAGACAAAGTCCAGAAATGCACCGCAATCTAAACATGATTAGCAGAGCTGCACATCAGCGGCGCTCGCATCCAAAAGGAGCGTCAGAGCCAGTTGCCAGCAGCTTCCCTCCTGCAAACAGAGTTTTTGCTGCCACCACGTTGCAGAAGCACTCAAAATCACCCTGCCGGTTTATGCTCTTGTTGCATTAGACGGGGTCAGGAGAAGGTATTTAAGTCTCTCAACTTGCAAACTAGCGGCAGAGCTCGGAACCAAAATGCGAACGGCCCGTGGCGAGCACAATTTGAGGAACGTCATGGGTTGAATGTCAGACTGCAAACGCGACGGCCGTCCACCGAAAACGAAAACCGCAGAACGCGAACGTTACTGCGACGAGAGCACCATGCACCATTTCGGACTTCAGAACACTGAACTAACTCCGGAACCCCATGACGGCGATGCATTCGAGACCAGGCCGAATAGCTTGGCGCTGCCCCGACTGTAGAGCCCACCGGCGAGTTTAAATGCAAAATACTGTACTTTGGCGTGATGAGGGTTTGCGCACCACATCTCGAACGGCACTGTTTCCAGAGCATTTTGCGAAGTGCGGCCAGAGGCTAGAACCAGACTTTCGAGAGTGTGCCGCCCCCGACTGATCGCTGTACGCGACTGTGAAGCCATCGACTTCGCAAGCTCTCAGCCTCAATCCGTTCACTGGGACGTGGCACTCTGCAGGAGTCCTCGCAAGCTGCCAGGCCGAGGTTCTGTGTCCTTTCTTGGAAGTCTGGCGACCTGCTGTGGACTGGCAGAGGGTCAGGGAGCCTGGCTTTGCCAGTTGCGGATCCGTAAAGTTTATAGGGTGCATGCTGGAGTTACCTTTGCAATTTTGAGTTTTCTACGACCAGTGACTACAACTCCGACGACAAAGACTCTTACACTCCTGCCACGGCTGCTACCTCTACAGATGCCACTAAGACTGCTGCTGCTACTACTACAACCACTACTGCTACTGTACTACTATTACTACTACTACTACTACTACTACTACTACTACTACTACTACTACTGCTACCCCCGACTCCCACTCCGACTGTGTGACTCACGACTTCTACTACTACCTACTACTACTACTACTTCTACTTCTACTACTACTACTACTACTACTACTACTACTAACTACTACTACTACTACTACTACTACTGACTACGACTACGACACTACTACGACTACTACTACTACTACTAATACTACTACTACTACTACTACTACTACTACTACTATACTTACTACTACTACTACTACTGCGACTACTACTACTACTACTACTACTACGACTACTACGACTACTACTACTACTACTACTACTACTACTACTACTACTACTACTTTGACTACTACGACTACGACTACTACTTCTTCTACTACTACTACTACTACTACTACTACTATTGCTACTGCTACTGTTACTGCTACTGCTACTGCTACTGCTACTGCGGCTGCGGCTGCGACTGCGACTGCGACTGCTACCGCTACGGCTACTGCGACTGCGACTGCTACTGCTACTGCTACTGCTACTAGTACTACGACTTCGACTTCGACTTCGACTTCTACTTCTACTTCTACGTCTACTTCTACTACTACTGCTTCCTGACCGTTACAAGCTACCTCCCTCCTCCCACTCCTGGTCCTGCTTCTCCTCCTCCACCTACTCCTACTTCCACTGCTGTCCCTGCTCCGACTATGGTAACCGTAACGGTAAGACTACTACTGCTGGCTATGCTACTGCTTCATGCGAACACACTGCTGCCACAACCAACATGTAGCTTCATTAAAACCGCCATCATGGTGAACACCGTCAGCATTGCGGCAAACATGAGCATGGCCACGGATGGACGAAGCAGCAGCATCCGGGACTGCACGCATGGATAAAGACAACGGTTACTTCACGCGCTTCTGTATATCCCTCGCGCAGGTTCCAACACGAAGTGGGCCAATCTCGCGACCAAGACGCCCCAGCTGAAAAATCTGCAGCACACAGCGCCACGCGCCTCAGGAATGCCGCTGACAAATCGAGGCTGCAAGAAAGAAGGTGGTCGCTCATGTGGGTGCTTTAGAAGATCAACAGGCCAGTCGTGCCTCAAAGCTAAAATGTTTGTGGTGCACGTTCTGTGCCGGCTGCCGGAATGCATCGGTACGGTACATACCGTTAATAGGATGCAGCAGGACGCGCTCATCGCGCAAAACCCTATCCGACCCCATCCACGAGTGTCGTGATGGGCACGATATGCAATTGAAGTCTGTTGCAAGCATGTGGATGTGTCCTCAGTTGCCACATACATAGGCCGGTACGTCGATGCATCGATACATACATGCATACATACATGTAGTTTTGCGCTCCACTACCCTGAACCACCCTCTTCTTGTCTTCACGTGCAGAGCGCGCGAGCTGAGTCTCAGCTCCGAAATGCTCTTGCTGCAACATGCAGGTAGCTCGAACCGTGCATAGCATATGCTGCGTATGCCCCTTATATGTATCTAATTCAGTCTATATACACGCATACATGTGCTCATCTCTTGAATTCTGATATGCATCAGTGCATACAGCTCCAGATGTCCATATGCACATGAACATGTGTTCGTGGTAAACACACATACCTAGGCAGATGAAATCTCATGCGAACGAGTACACTTTGGACTCTGTGCTTGAACGTGTATGCACACTCTCTTAGTTCTATGTGCATGGATAGGAATGGTAGCCATCATGTGTGTTTCTGCACATGCTGTGTCGATCTCTTTGCTTGGGAGATCTGCAGGAATGGCTGCTTCCGAAGCTCTGAAAGAAAGAATCTGAACCTTCCCTTTCGTTCCGCCGGCTGAGCCAGGTCACTCCCACGCTGTGCTGCAGCAATGGAGTGAATGTTGGCCATCTCTTGGCTGTAGAGGTTCTGCTGGCACAGGGCCTGGGTATAGTCAGGGGGACGTTGCATCCAAAGTCGGGTCGAGGCTTAAGGCTTAGCCTACTCAGCCTCACCAAAGCCTCGATTCAACACGACATTTGTTTATTCGGGACCTCGCTGTCATGCAAACCTCAAGGACAAGAGCTGCAGGAACCAGCAGCTGGGAAAAGTCCCCTGAATCGTCCAAGAACAACTGGACACATCATCACGTGTTGAACATAAGTTGCTGTGGCTGTCAGCCTGTTGAACAAAACAAATGGCAAATTCTGAAGTCACTATGCGCGAACTTACAACTGCTTCGTCGCGTGTGTGCATGTGTGTCTGTGTGTCTGTGTGTGTGTGTGTGTCTGTCTGCACGTGTGCTTGGCAACAGAGGGCATGTTTTTTGCCCTGTGCCTATCTCGCTTAGTCGTCTTGCAGACCACCAGAGCACTCCCCTAGTTCTATGCCCAGACACACGCCCTAATTCCAGGACTTTGCGCCATTGCCCCGCATTCTCCACAGAGAGTAGAACCTGATCCAAGCAGTCTCTTGGAGACAAATCGTGTGAGGTGTAACGGCAATCAAGCTCAACGGACCATTACGGATTTGGGCTGAGGGGATTAGGCTTTAGCCATCATATCAAGGGTGGAGAAATTCTACATCGAAGCATGCGACGGGAAGATGCATGTTCGAACCGAGAGACTCCCCGGCAGCAGCCGAAATCCGGGATCACCTCGGCTTCGTTTATTGCCCTGGCCTGGAACTTTCGGAGTTACGGCCTGTCGCACCCATCCTGTGAATCGGTTGAAGCTCCCTACATCGAGGAGCTTGATCTTCGCAGATAAAGCTGAACTTACTATACATGCAGGGCCCCGTGTCAGAAAACCAATACCCTGCTGTAAAACTGAAGTGGAGGCTTGAAGTGTTCCACTGCAGCATGCCTCTCGTAGAAGTGCCTATACTCGCTTCGGTCTTGGTCTATCGGACCTTAACTATTAACATACGTTGGGGAAGCCAGAATAGCAATAATGCGAGAGTTGTCGTAGGCCGGAAGGTACTGCGTATGAGGTCAGGAGGTGGGGAGGTACAATTCGAGGCGAGCTGAGGTCGTTCGCTCGGTCGGTATAGGTCGGAGCAGCAGTAGCCGCAGGTCCTCGCGGTCGTTCTCGTCAGTGTCGTCGTCTCCTCGCATCGTCGTCGTCGCAGTATCCGTAGCCGTAGCCGTGGCAGGCTTCCTAGTTTAGTAGTAGTAGTAGTAGTAGTAGTAGTAGTAGTTGTAGTAGTAGTAGTTGTTGTAGTAGTAGTAGTAGTAGTAGTACAGTGACAGGGGAACAGAGCTCCGATATCCGACCAAGAATGTGCGCATCATTTTTTTTTTTTTTTTTGGGGGGGGGGTTGGCAGGGTGAGCAATCCGGGCGCAAGTTTCAAGATTGGCCCCCTGGCCCCCCCCCCCCAAGTGGTGCAAGTCATGCAAGATTGACCAAGACGGGCAAAATCTTGGTCCCAAAGAGCGCGCTTCGTTTCCCAACACATGTAGTAGTAGGAGTAGGGGTAGGCGTAGAAGTAGGGATAGTAGTAGCAGTAGTAGTAGTCGTCGTCGTAGTGGTGGTGGTGCAGTTGCTGGAAGCAGCAGCAGCAGCAGCAGCAGCAGCGGTAATAGAAGGGTTCATACATATGCAAAATGGCCTGCACATCTGTCTGTGCATTTCTGCTGACTCACGTGTGTGTGTGTGTGTGTGTGTGTGTGTATGTATGTATGTATGTATGTATGCATATATATATATGTGGGTGTATATATGCACGCACGTATATATATATATATATATATATATATATATATATATATACGTAGGTATATGTATGTATGTATGTATGTATGTATGTATGTATGTATGTATATATAAATATATGTATACACATATACACATGTCTGCATGCATGTAAAATGCATGAAGGAATGCAGGCATGCATGAATGAATGAATGAATGAATGAATGAATGAGTGAATGAGTGAATGAGTGAATGAGTGAGTGAGTGAATGAATGAATGAATGAATGACAACGTTAATTCATGAACACGCGCGTGCATGCGTGTATGCATGCACGCATGTAAGTTTTTGTGCATGTACACCTGTTTATGCACCGTGTTTGTTTGTATGTATGTATGTATGTATGCACACACGTATGCATGAAAGTGGGTATGCGTATGTGTACGTGTATGTATGTGTAATCATGTACATGTACCTGGATATGTATTTGTGCAAGTGTATGTGTATGTGTCAGTATATGTGTAGATATGTGCATGTGTATGTGCATGTGCACGTGTATGTCTGTGTGTGTGTGTGTGCATGTGTGGGCGCGCATGTCGGCATGTATGGGTGTATGTATGTGCGTGCGCATGTGGGTTCGTATGCACGTGTGTTCGGGTATTTTCGTGTCTATGTGTGTACGTGTGTATGTGCATTCGCATAGGTCCATGTATATGTCAATACACATGGCTTTTTGTTGCTGTACTACACTGATCTTAATACTCATCACAGCACCTCGAAAGAAACGAATGGGTAAGCCCATCAGAAAGGGATGTGGGAACTCAAGAGGGCAAAAGGAGAAGGGCTCAAAATCAAAATACAACGAAGTCAAGAGATGACTCCCCACCTCGAATTGGCATCAACCCTCTTTCGCTGGTTCTGAAAGCATGTCGGAGAGAAAGCAAGGCCGTTCGGAAACACTGGGCCAACAACCCTGCGACAAACCATCGTGTCGAGGAGGCCGGCTGAGGCTCGCCAAGCACCCAGGCCTGGAATCGCAGCTCAGTTGGCCTAAAATGTGCGCCAAATCTTGCACCACGATAGCAATCCCAGGGGCACTCGACGAGACACACACACACACGCACACGCACACACGTGCACACACACACACAAACACACACACACACACACACATATATATATATATATATATATATATATATATATACACATACACGCGGACGGACGCACGGACAGACCCGTGCGCGCACACGCATGCAGACACGCGCGTGCGCGGGCGCAGGATGTTGGATCTCTGCGCGTCTGCTGGGTATGTACCGCCATGTACCAGAACATTGGAACAGTGGAGCGCAGAGGCTGAACAGCAGAAGCTCAAACTCGACCTACTCCTCTGATTCATGGGCCGCTGCAGTGTACTACCGATTGCTGAGGCATGTCAACACCGGAATCACAAATTTACTCAACATCAAAGCCCAAACGGCCCTCAGGCAAGCAGCAGGCGTCAATAGCGGATCCATATGTCACGACGTCGGCACACTGGTGACTCTCCTCAGGAAGAGCTGGCCGGATGAATCCCACAAGTGTCTTCTGACACGAGAGCACCCTGCGCATATGAATTGCGGTCATGCAAGGCTCATGTTCTTATAGATTCCAGCCACTTCTAGTCCTCGCACGTCGCAATTAGTAGAAAGGGAGACAGTAGAAATCTTGAAGGGATACCTAGATTAAACTGGAGCAAACCCTGAATAGCATCACGTAGTCTGGGTGCTGCTGCGCGGATCTTCGCGCTTGCCAGGAATGCATATACGGAGACCGGGGCTCAACGAAACCAAACCGAGTTCTGGGCTACTGTACCTGCATCTCACAAAAGCCTGAATAAGGGCAGACCCGCTCTGAATTCTTGCTCCACAACTCTGCAACTCTGCTGCTTAGCGCTCTCCTCCAACACTGCTAGTGCTGGTTGCCAGAGGGACATCCTGCAACACTGCGCAGATTATAGGCTGTGAGATCACATGGCTTCTATTCTTGTGGGCATACGAACTTGCAAGTCGGGTCTTTATGCTTAGAAGGAGCAGTGACTGGACGGAGCCTTTCGAAATCCGGTTCACAAGCAGCTACAATCGAATATCTCAATTCCGCGGACATTCGAGGCAATGTCACGCAGGCTTCACCTCTGTGGGGCAGGATACTGACATTCTCCTTATTACGCAGTCTGCACTGCTAATAGCTGTGGTGGAGTCATCTTTTGGTCCAAAGCTTGGACGGCTCAGACTTCTTCCAGTTCCGTGCACAGGGAACCTAGCGGCAAGCACCTTCGGGACCCGCCTTGCCAAGACCGAGATGACGGCAGCGTAGGTTACAGTTGTGGGCTGGGCTCCTTCCACATGACCGCACATCGTATGCACCATGCACACACGCACTGTCTGGCAGCTGGGGTCTGCGTATATTGAGGCTCTGATCGAGGGCTTGATGCCTTTTGCAAAACTAGGGTTCTGGGTCGGTGTAGGTGTAGAGTTTTGCTGCTGCGGACACCAGACTTCTGGAGCTGTCAGGTGCTGGAGAACTGTGATAGATGCGAGCCGCTAGCCACTATTGTTAACTGTGCATTCGCGTGCCCATCAGAACAGTGTACAGCCAGTCTGTGCCGATGCAACGAGACAATAAGAAACCTCCAGAACCCCTCAACCAAGCTTGGAACCACATCATCCTCGGCTAGACATGGAGTCGAAGGTGCTCCTGAGTCACAGAGCTCCAGTTGTGGGCATTTCTGGGCATTTGGATGAACAGAACTTGCAGACACGGCTGTGAAGTAGGGCTTCGAATACTCAGCTAAGCGTCTATGCTAGAGGGATCTAGCTATCTAAAGCTTCGGGACATGGACTTCGCGCTTTCAGGGAACTTGTCGGAGCTCTCGCCCCTGCCGGACTGATGGCGGACCTCAAGCAACGAACAGCATCCTTCCGGTGCACCTGTCCAAAAAAGCAAACTTAAACCCTGCAGCGCACCCTGGCCAGACAAAGCCGGCCCTTGTGAGAGGGCCCCGGGCCCTCCAACCCTCAACTGCACTAGGACCAAGTTCGCCGAGTGACCAGTCGCTGCGAAAGCTGCTTTCAGAAGTTGTACAGGTCTCTAGACCGGCATGTTCACAGTGTTTCAACTCACGCCCTTCTCCCACCCACTGTGTTTCCGATCTCTGCATGCTCATCTTGAGTCACGAGCTATGAAGGTCATATGTCTGACAAGAGGTGATCATAGTCCGTGTGTGTCGCCTGCCTGAAGCGTTAAAAAAAGATGCCGCGTTCTCCTGCCCCGGCATTCGCGATACTGCGGAGCCGGTTCTAAATCATCAGTCGCGCGGCGTTGCGTTTGAGAGGGTGAGAGGTGAGACGTTGCAAGATCAGGCACCTGCGCAGCAGGGGCAAGCTGCTGCATAGCCCTTATCGAATTTGGAGCTCCGGCTGCGAGGGTCAAAAAGCCTCAAGCTCTCAATGATATGTGTATACTGAATAAATTGCGACCAGGATCCGTGCGGCGATGCATTAATCTCGCATGTCATGAACATCATCCTGGTAGATGCCTCGCTGGAAAGATGTCTGGGTGTTTGCAAGCATTAGAAGCAGCACCTCCTGAAATTCACTCGAGCGAATCCCCGCCAAGGTCATTGAGGCACAGAGCTTCGTTGTGAAATTCATGGTCAAGTAGAAGGTGCATTCGAAATGCCAAGGAAGAACTCCACGTAGCCTCAGCAGATACACGAGCCCATAGACGCCAAAAACTACTACGAGGGCCACTGCAAGCAGTGGGCGTCCCAAGAGATGTCCATCGGGGTTGTCCTTCCTCCAGAGCTTCACCCACATGATCATGTCCCAGGAAGCCTTGAAGTACATGAGAAAAGACACGGTCACCACAATGTAGCGGACGTAGGCGAGTGCAATGAAGTTGGCACACCACGCCAAGGTCATGTAGACGTTTGTGACGACCAGGGGCATTGAGACCTCGTAGGCTGGACGTCCGAGAGAAATCTGACCCGCCAGGATAATCAAGATTGGCACATTAATCAACCACTCGGCGAAAAAGACGGTGTACACTGGCATGCCATCCAGGTCAGGACTGTCCGATACAGATGCATGTGCGAACCAGGCAGAGCTTCCTGCAAAAAAGCACATGTTTTCCAAGATGAGCACGGCAAAGGTTGTGCAGAGCAGCAAGGACGGAACCAAGGACTCTTTGATGTTGGGGATGAGGCTGAGGGCTTTCTTGGCAGTCCTGTAGGTCAGGATGACGGAGGCAAGCTCGTGCAGGAAAACCGCCGATAATGACGCTGTGATGAGTGCACTGTACGGTGTCAAATCTGATGCCGTTCCGTGCTGGTCTTGGCACTT
This sequence comes from Symbiodinium sp. CCMP2592, assembly GCA_905221615.1. NCBI lineage: Eukaryota > Dinophyceae > Suessiales > Symbiodiniaceae > Symbiodinium > Symbiodinium sp. CCMP2592. The sequence continues at coordinate 177,342 of CAJNDT010005490.1, read as the reverse complement.
CTGCACATCGGAGCACAAAGAAGGTCGCAGGATGGCGTAGCACAGGCCAACCACAAGCAAAGTTATGACGACCCAGGAGGTCTTCCGAGTCAGAAGCTGCTTGAGCATGAAACTGTCCGTCACCTTAGCTTTTCTTAAATGCTGATGTGCGCAGCCAGTATCCCTGAGATCCCATGAAGCCCCTAGCCTCTAACCGCTAACCCTATCCAACTAGAATGTGGTCACATGCAAGCGACTTCCTCCTTCACCTCTCGGTGGACAGGACCAACTTTGATGGACTGCAGTGAACTGGCTCCCATTGTCGTCGCTCCCGTGCCATTGTGCGTCAGCCTCTCGCAGCTTGAAGGCTACGGGCGGCTAGACGGTTTGCGTGGAACCAGTTGAGTGTGCGAGTGTTCATGCGAGCTTCGTCGGCTTGGACATGTTGTCGGAGTTTGTTGCAAGCTGAGTGTAGCAACACATGCAAAGCTCGATGGGGAGGGATGCAAGCATTCGTGCAGCGCAGAGGCAGGGGGGCCATGCCGAAATAGTCAGACTGGGGACCAAAGCAGAGAGCATCATAAATGTGCCAGCGGAGATCCCCAAAGAGAGATAGACAATGACCACCGGGAGACCATCAGGAGACCGAGAAGACCACCAGGACTCCCAGGACAGCACCAAGCCGACTACGAGGACACCGCCGAAAGGCTTCCCTCAATACAAACGAATTTGGAGCCACGCCCGGAATGAGTATCAGTGCGAAAGTGCCTTCCTCCAAGTACTGGCGCGTTTCGGGAGCAGCCGACTTTTACTTCCCCTTAGCTTGCGAGATCCAGAGGAACACCCGAAACCGTTTGCCCCAAGTGCTGCTCCGATCCTAGCAGTGCGTGCGTTGGGCGAGTTCTCCACAAAAAACAATAATAATTATTGATAAGAAATACTAACAGACGAAAAATAAGACTAATACTAATATTAAGAATAGCACGTCAGCGAAACTATGCCCCGCACCACAGTGGGAGACGTGCCGTGAGCATCCTGTCAAAACGATGAGACGCTGGGACCCGGTTCGCTGCGTGTGCTGTAAACAAGTCCATGCAGGGAACTCCTTTTCAAGGCGCGCCGCAGCGCGATCACGACAATCTACACTCGCCGCGCTGTATGTCTACAAGAACCCCCATAATTAGTGTTGGCACGCTGTGTGGAATTAAACTGCCCACGCATCTTTCAAACATGTCCTGGATCTGGCCCAAGTCATGCTCGCTGCCAGTTCCCACATCCCAAAGGCTAAAAAAATTGACCCCAACCGGACAACAGGAATTGAACGCAAGAGTCAACAGGGCGAACCGTCCTATTCCTTTCAACCGGCAAACGCTCGACTGACCCCGAAGACCAGAACATCCGCACAATTCAGACCGAACTCCGTAAACCCGCGTCGTACAGTAAGCGTGACGCTTGAAGTTCAAGTAACTACATGAAACTCATAACCAACAAGCTCCACTGACACAATCTCCAGTCGCCTGGCTCTCGATCCTTGGGGTGGGAGCGATCCTTGGGGCGGGAGTGGCAGCCTCAGAATTTTGAGCGGGAATCGGGCCTGTAGCATTCAGGGTTAAGGGTCCGGGGTCCTAGCTGGTTATACAAGCAGAGCGAAAGGCGCATTTGCCAAGTCTTCGCATGGATTAGGTATATTGGTGTCACTGTCAAGGCCTTTGCTTGCAGAACCTCGTGTTCGTATCCTTAGCCGAAGCATCGTCAGAAGAATTAGTAACAAAAGTGCAGTAGTGACAGGAGTGGTAACGCTGGTCCCGTACCTGACATCTCTTGGCACTCAAGCCCGCTGCTTCCGTGTCGAAAGACCCCAACGCTGGTCAAACCTTATAGGGCAACCCTTTTGTTTGGCGCCTTCAATCGTGCAAAGCAACGCCCTGAGCGGCTTAGCTTATGAGGCCGACAAGGAACTCATCTGGCTCATCGCATGGCTGGGGAACGACCGGAGAAACTTTCGCCATGCTTCGGCTTGGGCCGAAACGATCTAAATCAGGAGAATGCACGAGAACGTACTTGCAGCCCCGACACACTATAAGGCAAAGAACTGAAACGAAACATTACAGGCCCCCGTCACCATGGCCTTCAGCTAGAAGTTAAAAAACACCGTCCGAAGCAAAGCATGAAGCAGTTCAACTTGTAGTCCACGTCTGTTTAACGTTTGGGAGCGGGGTGCGACTAAGCTAGGCTCAAGACTCTCGATCGTTGTGGCCCGCTTAGATGCTGGCCAGACAACATGACAAGACTGCTACGAGACGTCAACTACAATTTTGGAAGTATTAATGCAGTAGGCTTTTGCGATTCTTGCGACAAACAAATCCGAAGCGAGAGTCAATGCCAGCTGCCACTGCGATGATTTCGAGCAGCTGGAGACCTGAAGTTCTGAAGGGTTCTCTGGGCTCAGGGCATAGCTGAAACCAAACTCTGTGAAAACCTGCAGAAACGAAACCAGTCGGTGCAGCTGTTGACTTGTGATTGCGCGTATGCAAGCGATCTGTCTGGAAGGGCAAGATGGAAAGAAGAAACCCCGAATAACATGTGCGACAAAAACATGAGTTGTGCTCATGCATCCAGCAGCAACGATGTTGAAGCTCACCGTGTTGGCCAGGCCCTGCCAAGTGCCTCAAGGCTGCACAGAAGGTTTCAAGTTACATGACTGTCAGGTTTCACCATACCAGTCTTGGGGCAGAGGATCTATGGACATAGGGTGTCGTTGAGCATGTCGGAGCACTGCGGTCGAGGACTGTTGTCCATGTTATGCTACATCGCCTTTTTCAAACTCTGGGACCAACTCCTACAAGGGGAAGAACACAAGTGAAACCGTTTGACCGCACAGACATGAGCAAACGTTCTGAGCATTGATGCACCAGGCATCGCGAAGAGCAAGATGGACCATATATTGGTGTTCGGCATTCTCGTTCTCTTCACATGTTATTGATGTTGTGCGAGAAGTTTAGATCTTCAAAGCCGGAATCTGCTGAAGCCTTGGTGCTAAGCCTGGAGGCCTGCGGGCAGCAGCTGATTTGGTGAGTTACAGGTACCCCTGAGTGTGGGGAAGTCAGGGTTAAGTTAAACAGCGGAGGACAGTACCTTGAGGAGCAGAGATTCCACACCAACGTCACAGTGATGACTTCAGTGTCTTGGGACCCATCTCGATCTCGGTGGCAATATGCAGGCTGGCAAGAGAGACAAGACAGGTACTTCGTGCTCTGTTTGTTGGTCAAGCCACGGGCTCTTCCATCCAAAGAGCTGAGGCAGCTTAGGCTGTGAACACTAACGGACAATGAATCCGATGCTCCAGAATACCACCAGTGCGGTCAAATCGCTGAGGATCTCAAGGGCAGCTTCCCACTGCACCGAAGAAGCCTGGATCTAGCTGGCATAGACTTGTACCGGGCAGGGCTGTCTTTTCAAGGACGTTGAACAGGGCACTCTACCTGCAGTCCTTTAAAGAAACGCCTTAGAGAAGGCTCCCTTGCCGAGCTGTCTTTGCGAAAGATCAAAAGCGGCTTTGCCCGGTGCCGGACTGTTGGGGTTTAAAGGGCTGATGCACTGAAAGGTTCAAGAGATTCGTTTGAGCTCTTGAGGATTCCGACTGGCAGAAACCTGATCCGGTTCAGCAAGACTGGCTCGCTCTTATCGCTCATGCAAGCTTGACGAGCACTGAATAGTTGTGCTCAAGGTGCAAGTGAGACCTTGCCTTATGTTTTGGGCATCCTTGACGCCACACCCTAAACAAGCCTCAGAGCGCATCAACACAAACCGCTGCGAGTGAGTGCCAAAAACAGGGAAGTCAGCAGCCTTACAGATAGGTGGAGTAGGACGGCCACGCTGCAGAGAGAATGTTACCCCAGGCCTACAGAGTTGTCGGGTCTACCTCAAGTTGGGCCATACTAGTGGCTAATCATCTTGACAGCATGGGACACTGAGAGCTACCACCAGCTACGATCTTGCCGTGAGCGTGAGGAGGATGGTTCTGACAATACACATGGGGACCGAAAACAGGCATGTGCGAAACAGCATCCGCAGCGACAAGAATGCTGACCAGGCAGCGCAGGCAGACAGGACGGCATTGATGCCTAAGTTGAGCCGAGTCTGTTCAGTTGCAAGGCAGAGGTGGCAAAACCAGTCAGTTCCATTGGTAATTGACGGACTGCATCCTAGAGTCTTCTGAGAAGCCATTCTTTTGAGAAGAAAACACGTCTCGCGATAGGTCAATTTCTGAGCAGGGTGGAGGACCAATGATTAGCATGAAGTCCATAATGGGCCCTGTGGGACTCTGGCGTGTTGAAAACAACTTGTCTTCACACACACACACACACACATCGGACATCTCTGCTCTTACATGTTATGGATCAAGGCTCTTTATCTTCTTCTGGGCGGGCGGCATCTTTCAGTGCCGGGTTTCGAAATCGACTATCTGCAATCTGGCGGTCGTCGCGCCACTATAATCACCCTGCTCTTCGCCTTCCTTCTCCGCCATCCTCCTACCGCTGCTTGGAACAGGTCTGATTGCAAGCCGGGGCTTGATCACTCTGCCCCTCTCCTGGTGCTCCGCCTCGTCCTCCTCGTGGTCCTCCTCGTGGTCCTCCTCCTCCTCCTCCTCTTCCTCCTCGTCCTCCTAGTCCTCCTGCTCCTCACCTCCTCCTCCTCCAACTACAACTACACCTGCCCATAACGATGCTGCTGCAATACTACCACCACCGCATCCAAGTTCAGTTCTCATTGGTGAAGGAGTGAAGGCTAGTCTTACTCTTACTTCCTACTCTACCCTCGTACTCGCTGCTGCTCTACCCTGCCCTGCCCTGCCCTGCCCTGCCCTGCCCTGCCCTGCCCTGCCCTGCCCTGCCCTGCCCTGCCCTGCCCTGCCCTGCCCTGCCCTGCCCTGCCCTGCCCCTGCACACTGCCGTTACCTCTAGCACATGCACTACCACTTCACTAATTGTGCTACTGCTGCTTACTACGACTACTACTACTACTACTACAACTACTACTACTACTACTACTACTACTACTACTACTACTACTACTACTACTACTACTACTACTACTACTACTACTACTACTATTTCTACCACTACTACAACTACCCCTACTACAGCTGCTACCCCTACTACAGCTGCTACCCCTACTACTGCTGCTGCTACTGCAACTGCAACTGCAACTGGTACTGGTACTGGTACTGGTACTGGTACTGGTACTGGTACTGGTACTGGTACTGGTACTGGTACTGGTACTGGTTCTGCTACTGCTACTGCTACTGCTACTGCTACTGCTACTGCTGCTACTGCTACTGCTACTGCTACTGCTACTACTACTACTACTACTACTACTACTACTACTACTACTACGACTGCTACTACTCCACCACGACAACTACTACAACAACTACTCCTGCTGCTGCTGCTGCTCACCACCACCACCACCACCACCACCACACCACCACCACCACCACCACCACCACCACCACCACCCACTACCACAGCTCCACTAACTACAGTATTGCTTGTACAGCCACTGGCATTAGTATGCATTAGTATCACTACTCCAACTACTTACTCCTACCCGGTCCTACCCCTATTCGCATGCTGCTGCTACTGCTTGCTGGGCTGAACATCTTTCATAGTGTTGAATCAACATCTTCGGCCAAGCAGCAGATATCGTTCGAGTGCTCGTCAAGAAGTCGGACAGCCTATCGTGAGGGACATCCAGATTTCCAGCACTAGACTGCGGCAGCATGAGCAAGAAGTCTTACTGGGTCGTGTGTGACAGGATGAGATGCTGAGCGCCGCGGACATCCTGTCCACACTCGACCGGACACTGAATGAGCTCTGCGTTTGTCCTCTAGGACTCTAGGACTCGAACTATCAGCAATAACTTTTCGTTGCTTTGGTCGAGGCTGCCAGTTTTGTGCCGTCGCTTTGCAAACACATCGTGTCCAACGGGCCCTACAGCCGCCCTTTAAATGAGAAAATCCAAGCACAAGTATCTGTGCATCTCAGATCTGGTGCATCTTGCCAAGAGACTGCTTCCCAGGCAACTGCCCTGGCACAAGTGCTGCTGCAGGCCTCTCATTGCAAGAGGATTGTATGGAACGGCTTAATTCTTGTTTCCCTCCGCATTGTATCTACGTCTGCTGGTGATTCGTGGGAATGTGTCGTCACACGCTGACATTGTCAGAGCTGCGGGCCTAGGGTCTAGGCGATGCTCGGAAGCCAAATGAACCAGCAAACATCAACTCACGTCGGCTACCTCACATTGCTTGTAGACTGGGTGTCTGAGATCACGGCACTGCGAGAGATCAGCGAAGGTCGCATTTTCCTTAGATGGTTCGCTCCCTTATGTCAAGTTTGTTGTTTGAACAGGCCCGGTGCCGGATAGGCACCATGCTTGCGCTGGTTCGGAGCACATCGAATGAGCGACCGAGCTTTGTTACACCTACAATACCGCCGGCTGAAGAACACATTCATTTACTCTAGCAGCAAAACAGCTCCTCTGGCAGCAAGCAATGCCCCATAATACTAGTAAATACCCATAGCAGTACAAATAATGGCAGTGGCAACAAGCACAACACCATCTGCGCGACATGAAGGTGTCGGCAGTCGGCACAGTACTCGTGGTGGCGGAAACAGAGAGAGTAGTAGTAGCAGCACTTCATCTGATTGTAGTTGTTGTTGCTGATGTGGCTGTCCTCAGATGGGGAAACACTTTCCCCAAGAAGCAGAAAGCACATCGCAGGGAAAATACCGGATGTGAGAACCTGACTGAACACCAACAGCCCCAACAACAACCCAAAGACCTTGGCTCAATGCTCCTACGGCCGAATTTCCGATCCATATCCCCTAAACGTTACACACCTTGGACAGCTAAAGGCTACTCACCCAATATACATGTAGACATAGTCTCTTTAATGCAAACCCAGTGAACCGACAGAAAACCAAGCCTCAACCGCATAAGTCATGATGTCCAAAATGCGAAGACCACACCTCCAAAACAACAAAGCCCCTAACATTTCAAAACAACCTAAGCCTTGAAGCAAGACTTACATGAAAAACCTTACTTACACCTCTTAATCTGAACAACTGTCCAAGAGTCGTGCAAGCCAAGGTAGAAAGCAGCGACATGGCTTGTTTCCACGTTGTCTCAGCCTCCCAGATTGCTATGACCAAGACTCTTCAACAAGGACTCAGTCTGTGGCCTCTTGCATGCACTACTGTTGCTTTTACGCGCGTAGCCTTACGTCGGGAAGTGTTTCCGAGCGCCAGCTCGCAGTTCTTCAATGCTGCCTCGCCCTGGCAGCAGCTGATGGCCGAGTTGATGGTGATGACATCTCGTCTGGTCTGCCTTGACCGGAACATACCACAGAAGCCTTCATGCTGTTGATTCCCACGACGGACAAATATAGTCAGCTCTCAAACAAACTGATGCAATGTCTTACACCGGAGCGCATGACAGCGGTCAAGAGCTCCATACATCGTGACTCTTGCTGAAGCACTCTCCTACGGCCTAAAAGACCACAGAACGAGTGTGCGCTCCCGAAGTCCGAAGACCCAGATCCTACTCCCCACAAGCCTGTGTACCTTTGAATACCTTCCAGTGGATCGTTCCTGAAGTATGCATGAGAGTCTTTTCAAGTGCCATGGCTCAGTGACTCCATCGCTCGGAGCTGCTCCATGGACTGCCTCCAGTGTTTGTCGCCGCGGAAGCCTTGTCTTTGGCGTTTTCTGTTCGGACTGTTCTTCGGCTTGCAGCCTTTCGCGGAACTGCAGCATGGGGTTTAGATTGTGACTCCCAAGCTCGGAATAACAAAACACAGCGGATGGGGGAACACACGTTACCACAAGTTGTTGCGGACGCCAGGCACCATCCACAAGCCGCGCCTTGAAATTGCAGAGCACGCAGGACTGCATCAAACCACGGTCGAAACACGTGTGACTGAACACCCTCAATTGAGTCGGCAAGATAAGAATAACATCTCCTCCAACATCCCCTCCTGGCCTGGAACGCCTTTTCTTTCCATGTAAGCGAGGATCAAAACGGGTTCCAGCAAGGCACAAACTGTTTGCCCCCGGGTCCCTGCAATCATACACAGCCCCGCTCAAGCACACACACGCACACACACACACACACACACACACACACACACACACTCACACACACTCACACACACACACACACACACACTCACACTCGCACTCACACACACACAACAAACACATCGCATCTCCCGAAACACGCGTACTACAGGGTCCCCTATCGGATGAAGATAGTCGGGTGTGGGCCATAGTGCCGTAAGGCTTTGTATGTTCTGACACTGAGTCGAGCCCGTGACTCAGCAAGCCTCTACGTTGTAACTGCTCCAAGGAGCTGTTCACAGCCGAGTTGAAGGTTACCACCTCTGGTGTAAGCAGGATCGACGCAAGCACCTGCATGTGGCTTGTCGAGAACTATAGAGCTCTTTGCCTTAGCTCGCTCTTGAGATCTTTCCCCGTTGACACGTTGAGAGTCTTTAAACCGTCTCTCCCGAATCGATTCAACATCCCGTGTCGGTCGGGGACGTGTTAAACTGAAACCTCTTTTTGTCCTCAGCATACCAGCGTTCCCAAAAGCAGAATTTTGGATGAAGCTCGTGCAGGCTTTCTATAGGGCCGGCAAAGTCATGGGTCAAGCAAAAATTGGTTGAACGTTGCTTCCTTGATTGCAACGAGTCTTGAGCATCGAGCTGCGTTGTACAGAGCCTTGTTTGTCGTGTACTAACTTCATCTGTATTCTTTGGAGTCGACATATCGTTGGTCGCAAGACTATTACGAGAGGGACGTTTTTGTCAGGTTGTGATGCTGGTCTGCCTAGGTCCCACGGATGCTCCCTGTTCGGGTATCCATGCGAATCCATGCTCACAAGCAGGCTCAGTCAAAGAAAACAGGCTGGGGATGTTTGGCCTCTGAAGCCTGCTCCTTCGGCGAGAATCGTCACAACAGAGCCAGCAATGCACACTGGTACTTTGCTCTGAGCAAACGTCAGCTAGTGCACCAACATATATTTACAACGCATGGCTACTGCCAATCATTAGAGCTCTGCATTTTAGGGCTGCTGTCCTTCCTATCCATCACAGTGTCGCATGCAAACAGGGCATCCCGCTTGTTCTCAGATTGAGGTTACCCTGCAGGTTTGCGAATTGCGGTTCACAAGCAGAAGGTCGTCAAGTCACAAGCCCTCTGTCTGTTGGAAGGAATAATGTGCGACTGTCTTTCGTGTCATGAACCCCTGTCATGCGTTTTTGTCGGCTTATTCATTCTTGTGTAAAACTTTGGGTGACATCTAGAATGCTTCTTTGTTGATCGATTTTTTGTTGGCAGGGGTTTGCTTCGGCTCTTTCTGCTAATGGCCAATCATAATTGAGTAGACGATCAGGAACCCAAACCCCAAACCCAAACCCTGCCACACAGCTCTGGGTACGCTACTGCACTACTACTGCACTGCTACTGTACTACCACTGTACTACTACTGTACTATTGACTACGACTGTACTTCTGTGCTACTAGTGTACTACTAGTGTACTACGGTACTACTATTGTACTACAACAATACTACCACTGTACTACTACTGTACTGCTACTGTACTACTGTACTGCTGCACTGCTGTACTACTGCACCACTACTGCACTACTACTCACCAACTGCACATCCTTCTCAAGAGCCTATCGCCCAGCCCAATCCCCAAACCCTCGTCTACTAAGCTAGTCAAACCCACCCAGACCCCAATCCAAGCCAAGGGGGTCAGGGGGGGTCACGAGCAACAGAGTATTCAGGCCAGCCCCGAACGGTTGGCGGGGGGGGGGGGCACTGAAGATAGTCACACATTACAGGGCGTGCAGTCACTTTCACCACGGCCTGAAGCAGATCGGAAGCTGCACGCCACTTGCCTCAACAGTGTTCGGTCAGCTTCGAGACTAGGACCGTCACGGTTTCCCGAGTGGACTTGAGGTCCTGCTATTCTCACTGCCCTAGCCATGTCGAGTCACACACGTGTTCTAAGCACTGCACCTTCTCGCTGCAGACCGGCCATGGCCCTGTTGATGCTCTTCCTCCGAACTGCAGGCAATCTCTCGCAGCTTGAAGTGTCTGGGCTTGGATAACAAAATGCAAACACCGACGGCCACGAAGGAGGCTTGGTAATCAACAACATTCCTGATGACCGGTTGACAATACTGGCTTGATGATACTATCTACATGTTTGTTTACTGCTACTGGCAATTGACACATCGTTTCAGACCCCGGGGACTGCAAACGGAATACCAGGTCCGACTTAACACCAGCAGCTCCCTGACTCCCCTCTATCGGCTTGCGAAGGGAGGGCAGCAGATGCTCGAACCGGAGATTAGAAGACTAAGGCACATCCTGGCCGCTTCGGCAGCGCCGCTGCCCAGCACCTGGGACGGGGAGACCGAACTCTTCATGACAACAAGCACCGACATGAGGAGTTGGAGAGACAACAATAACAACGGCATCGCGGGTTTGTCAAAAATAAGCCTGTCATGGATTCCTATCCTGGTTTGAAACCTTATGGCTTATGGCTTTGCTTTATTCCTTATTGTTGCACAAGCCCCGAGCTATGCTTATTTATGTTGCAACATTGAGTCATGGACTGAGTCCTTAGGGTCTTATCGAGGACGGGGATTGGAGCCTGGGTACTAGAAGAAGAAGAGATTCTGACAGCAGCCAGTAACAGCAACAGGGCAGGCGGGAAGGGGATTGTAGCAGCAATGAGAGGGAGAAGGAGCTTAAGGAAGGGTTCGAGCAGTGCATTCGCTTTGCACGCATCCATTCGATCAAGGAAGCGTCGCTTTCTGCAAAGATGGTCAAGTGTTCACCAGGCGCAGGTTTTGAGGCCAAACCTTACCGTCTGGGTTATCGTTTCGGTTATTGGTTAATGCACCAATTGCCACAATGAGTTTTGGTTCGGATATATCCTCTTGCCACACCTAGAAGCTGGAGGCACAGGTCTCGAATGCCAGCGCTCTGGATATGTTGATGAGCTGCAGGCTTTCAGGCGTCTACTTTCACTTGGGGCCATGGTTGGCGAGGAGTCCCTCTTCTTCTGTTTCCTAACTATGACTCAATACTATGGCTGCGGGCTTCTTGAGGACTTGGTGCTTCGCGAACGTCTGCTACTTTCACTGTGGGTCTGGAGGATCTTCTACATTACATCATTGCCAGACTGAGATACGTTGATCAGAAACCATATCGTCTGAATGTATTTCTTATCGTTTTACAGTGAGTCTAATATTACAAAGCCACCAGCTCGTAAGTGTTTATAACCGGACCTCTCTCTCTCTCTCTGTTTGTACGCAAGCCCTCAATCAATGGGGCTGAGAATGCCGACACGAGCATCAAGCTCTGCTCTCGCACATGTCCGGAGCATACCACCTCACCTAAAGGAGGACGATCTCTGATCCCAAGCTTTGAACCTACGGCTGAGCTTCAGGCCCTTAAAGTTACCTGCAACTCCCGTCTGCCATCCGAAGCACCTTGGCTTCCATCGGCCCTGACATCGTCACAGCTGCTGCGCCCCCTTTCAGATTGCACGACGTTTTAAAAACTCGGATGTGTCGATCACGGGAGCCTGTGAGGGCATGGCTCCCGTATGATCCCACAGACGGAGTTTGGTCTTAATGCCCGTCAACATTAATGGGCCCTTCACTACAATCTCAGTCTTACTCCTGCTTCGACTAGGGAGTGGCGGATGCTGTTTCAACGGTCCAGAGTCTGCATTGCCACTTTCTGCCTCTCTCCTCCCTCCCCTCTCCGTCCCTCTCCCTCGCTCGCTCGGCTCTCTCTCTCTCTCTCTCTCTCGCTCTCTCTCGCTCTCTCTCGCTCTGTCTCGCTCTGTCTCTCTCTCTCTCTCTCTCTCGCTCTCTCTCGCTCTCTCTCTCTCTCTCTCTCTCTCTCTCTCTCTCTCTGTCTCTCTCTCTCTGTCTCTCTCTCTGTGTCTCTCTGTGCATCTGTTCATGAATGACTGTATGGTGTGTGCAAGCATGCATGCAGTATGATTGGATGGATGGTTGGATGGATGGATGGATGGGTGCATGGACACATGGACACATGGATGCATGGATGGATGGATGGATGGATGGATGGATGGATGGACCGTAGGATGGATGGATGGACGGACGGATGGACGCACGGGTGGACAGACGGGTGAGACAGGGTGAGAGAGATTGCGAATATATATATATATATATATATATATATATATATATATATATATATACATATACATATATATATATATATATATATGTATGTATGTATGTATGTATGTATGAACCCAGATGATACCTTTCTATGATGTATCTTCAGAGCATGACACGGAGACATGGAGACATGCCGGTATGCAAGCAGGCCCGACTAGTTATTTCCATATGCGGACCCGTGCACCCACATCATCGCGACTTCACCTGATCCGATTTCGGTCACAGAAACTTGATCGTCCCTGGTCCCTTACGGCCTCAACGCGAGCCTCCTCCTGGCCATGAAACATACGCGGAATGATAGCTCCTGCTTCAGGTTGGTTCGGGAGAGCATCGCAGAAGAGTGACATGGGGTGAGGGCTGCAGAAAGATGGACTGATGGAGACACCGGCAGACAGATCTGAGCGTCGTCTGGGATATCTGTGTCATCATGCTCAGCATGAAACCTCGACCTGGTGATGAGTCACTGCTCACGAAATGCAGCTTGAGTAGAATCGTGTCCTCGCTTGGCGCCATCACACGACCTGCATGCAACTGGTTGGGGTTGCTGATGTCCTACGACAGTGGCAAAATTTAAATGTAATAGATACAGCACGAACGTCGTAGTCCTTAAGGAGGTCAGTCGGCCGAACTCAAAATGAATCCGACTGCGAATATATAGAACGCCACAATTGAAATGGCTCCCACTGACCCGCCTTCTTGTTGTTGAGGGCGACATGAAGTCGCTAATTAGTTGCATGGTCGTCCAGTGCATATGCTCTCATGTGCAAAAGTAAAACAACATGTTGACCTGAAGCTGGAAAACCTGGTTTGAACACAAAGTTTCACACCAGCTGTGTACGCAGACACCCGGGCCGTGCAGTTATTTTAACAGGTACGTTTGCACGGCATACTGGATGGGTCTTCGTTGGCCCAAGCCATCCAGCAGCCCTTGGGCCCCCTGCAGATATAACAATTCTCGCTGAAAACATCATGCACAAAAAACAGGTGGAGCAAAGTTTGTCGCATGTACAGCAGAATGACACAAACAGGCCCCAGTGGGGCCACTGTCACTGTACCGTTTCATACTGCTCCATCTGAGAGGGAAACCTCAACATGGGGACACTAGAGCCTCGGAATTACGTGGACTGCCTACAGGCAAGACGACTGAAAGGAAACCTCAACCTGGGGACATTAAGCCTCGGAGTTACAAGGACAGCCTACTGCGCTTCAACTCGGTCATACTGCGCCACCAAAATGGCATCTGAGATAGTCCAGGCGTCGGTGTGGAATCAACTCACTGGGCCTTGCCTCCGCGACTGAATTGAACGCTTCAATAAATAATAACGCTGGTCCACAGACTGTTCCACCACTGTCTGTTCTTGTGGTGCAATAGATCTTCATCTGTATAACGTCCACAGATCAAGGTTCGACTGATGGGGAAACCTCAACATGGGGACACTAGAACCTCGGAATTACGTGGACTGCCTACAGGCAAAACAACAAAAAGGAACCTCACCCTGGGGACACTAAACCTCGGAGTCACAGGGACAGCCTACTGCGCTTCAACTTGGCTGAACTCTTTGAGCGGACCCCCGTTGAGCATGATTGCTGTGCCGTTTCATACTGCACGACCAAACTGGCCTGCCGTATAAGCTGCACGTCACTTGCACGTCACTTGCACATCACTTGCACGTCCATTGCACATCACTTGCGGAATAGATCTTCATCTGTAACATCCACAGATCAAGGTTCGACTGAGAGGGAAACCTCAACATGGGGACACTAGAGCCTCGGAATTACGTGGACTGCCTACAAGCAACACGACTGAAAGGAAACCTCAACCTGGGGACACTAAGCCTCGGAGTTACAGGGACAGCCTACTGCGCTTCAACTCGGTCGTACTGCACCACCAAAATGGCATCTGAGATAGCCCAGGCGTCGGTGTGGAATCAACTCACTGGGCCTTGCCTCCGCGACTGAATTGAACGCTTCAATAAATAACGCTGGTCCACAGACTGTTCCACCACTGTCTGTTCTTGTGGTGGAATAGATCTTCATCTGTATAACGTCCACAGATCAAGGTTCGACTGATAGGGAAACCTCAACATGGGGACACTAGAGCCTCGGAATTACGTGGACTGCCTACAAGCAAGACGACTGAAAGGAAACCTCAACCTGGGGACACTAAGCCTCGGAGTTACATGGACAGCCTACTGCGCTTCAACTTGGCTGAACTCTTTGAGCGGACCCCCGTTGAGCATGATTGCTGTGCCGTTTCATACTGCACCACCAAACTGGCCTGCCGTATAAGCTGCACGTCACTTGCACGTCACTTGCACCTCCCTTGCACATCACTTGCACGTCCGTTGCACATCACTTGCACTTACAGAACTACAAACTTCGACCACAGTTGTTTTTAGATTTGCCTGGATGCCGTAGGGCAGCATGTGCCGGGGCATGCAATTCCGCCTCCACCACCAAGTTTTCGTGGATGTGAATACATAGAGGGAGGGCTCGTGGGAGTCTGACGTCACAGACTGTCTCACCACTGTCTGTTCTGGTGGCGGAATAGATCTTCATCTGCAACATCCACAGATCAAGGTTCGACTGAGGGGGAAACCTCCACATGGGGACACTAGAGCCTCGGAATTACATGGACTGCCTACATCGTTCACGATCCATGGCAGCTTTGTGCAAGTGATCTCCACTATGATCTCCACTATGATCTCCACTGTGATTTCCAAAAGGCTGATCTCCACTCAGTGATTTCCCCTTGAACATGTTTGCGCAGCAAAAGCTGTCGCCATCCTACCTGATTTCCAGATCTGCTAACACAAGCACCCCGGTGGGCCGGCAACTTCGCCGAAAAGCGACAAGGCCCTCATGAGGGAGCTCTTGTCGAACACAATTGAAATGGCTCCCACTGACCCGCCTTCTTGTTGTTGAGGGCGACATGAAGTCGCTAATTAGTTGCATGGTCGTCCAGTGCATATGCTCTCATGTGCCAGAGTAAGACAACATGTTGACCTGAAGCTGGAAAACCTGGTTTGAACACAAAGTTGCACACCAGCTGTGTACGCAGACACCCAGGCCGTGCAGTTATTTTAACAGGTACGTTTGCACGGCATACTGGATGGGTCTTCGTTGGCCCAAGCCATCCAGCAGCCCTTGGGCCCCCTGCAGACATAACAATTCTCGCTGAAAACATCATGCACAAAAAACAGGTGGAGCAAAGTTTGTCGCATGTACAGCAGAATGACACAAACACACATGCCCCATCAACCGGATGCCGGCCGCGCTCAATCCTTGATGAGTCAGAATGCGAGCCTACAGATTAGCTGCGAAGATACGCCACCATGAAGGCTTTGCACCCAAGGCTTGAACGGAGCAGGAAGGATCGGACTTGTGCGAACAATGATTGACATTAAAGAAAGAATAGATGCCCGGCAAAAGTGTCTCCCGACTCTGCAAAGTTCAATGATACAATATTGCCAGCCAGCCGTTAAACTCTCAAACCCCACAGTTCTCTTCGTTTGGATTCTGGATCTCCTAAACCTAACACCCACCTAGGACCTGGCCCTCAAACATACCGTGACCGTTACACCTGCAAACCCAAACACCGTTGCACAATGATGTGGGCCTCCCGAATTTCACAGCTCCACGTCTTGGAGCGGCGTCCCAGGAGGAGCTCGCTTTCTATGGCTCGAAGTGGAACCCTTATGCGTGCTCTTATGCTTGCCGCGGGCGAGTGCAGCGGCCTCGCAGGTTCACTTATTAAGCTTATGAATCGGTGTTTGATGGTGAAGTGCCACCTATAATGCCCAGACAAGCTGCGGAAGAAGGCTGTAGTGATACTCGTTCAGAATGCCTGCTTGCGACTTCAACCAGAGTTGTTCGGAGCTCCAGCCAAGCGAAGAGAAGTCAGTCACACGCATAACGCAATCTCTCACACGTTTGCACACACTGGCACAAGTTGTGACGAGCCAACTACGGGGTTCGGATGAAATTCATCGCAGGGAAGAGGTGTAATGCAAAAGTTACCCCTGATTGTGCGCATGATATGTGCGTCTGTGCTTCCAGGGACACTGCATGGACTGGGGTCTTTCTCGAATTCTCCTCTCATCAGTCGAAGCTGTCCGCACGCACCCTGCAAACGCGCTCACATGCCGCAATGGCCGAGTTGAAGCCTGAGGGCAACTGCGCAGCAAGCACACACTGGTACGAAATTTCAGAAGCTCGAAGTTATCCCGGTGCATCCCCGCATCCCTGGTCCTTCCCAGTTCTTGCTGCAGCCCAGCGGCTGTACTCATCCGGCGATACGTCTGCGTTTGACATGGATACCTAGCACTGCGGTGATTGTTTTCGTCAGCCATGCCATTACTGTTGATTTCCGCTGATTCATCTTTTCCATCAAGCATGACAACTGCACTGCTGGGAACAGCAGACCTGTGTTCAACTCCTGCCAGCGGCAAAACTAGACACATATTCCCCGCTATGACATTTCGACGGATGCAACAGAGCGAGTCACAGCTCTTATTCTTGACCGAACAAGGCTATGAGCTTCTTGGTCAGACACGAAACAGTAATTGACGAATCTTAAAACCACAAACTCGACGGCATGTGCTGCACAGTGTAGCAATGCGAAGCACGGCCTCATCACAGCCCTGTTCGTTGTCAAGCTTTCTGATGACTTTGCACCGCAGTACTGTAATCGAACCATAAAATAGCATCACGCAGTCACAATTCTGAATCTGAGCTCCTAGAAAGCTCTCAAGCCGGGCAGCGAGAAGGTAGGAGGCCAGCTGCCATCGGCTACTCTTCTCACAGGCAGAAATTGCAGTGCTCCAACTGACTCCATCAGGAGACATCCTTCAGGGGGAGGTCATGTCACCTTGAGGCTACATTCACAAGACACTCAAGGTATCTCAACTGCGACTTTGAGCAGGATGTACAGTTGTTACCTCGCTGCCTTGAGAAGACCTGGGATAATAATCACACGAGACGGTAGGCTGAGGAAAGGCAATGATATTAGGCTTACACTCAACTTCGAACACAGATTGCAGGACTTGCTCTCCGTACATTTCACAGGGAAAGATCAAACGGACCATTTTCACCATCGATACGTCTCCCCATTCCGATGCCTACCCACGAAGCAAACACCAGTTGAGCCACCGAAACGGAAACGCACGCACACACACACACAGACAGACGGAGGTACAGCGACAACATTAAATGTAAATTACTTGACATCAGGTCTCCCAGAGCTACGCAGGACAGACAGCTTGCAAAACAGGATAATTACTCGAGCCCACACCTGGTCCCCGAGATGTTCTGTAGCAATGCCAAGGCGATCTCCCATTCACACCTCGGGCTGCTCCTACAGTAAGACAGGTATACATTGAAGTATGAGTATAGGCAGCTAATAGAGGTATAAGTATAACAGGAATGTACAACATGAGCACATGAGAATCTTGAGTGCAAGCACAAGTACGAGTGCCAGCTCGGCATTAGACCAAGTACCCGTACAAAGTACAAGTACAAGATTAAATACGGACAAGTAGAAACAGCAAATGATGTATGACGCCCGTATCAGTATTGATGTCCGCGTATTGATAGTCCAATACTGGTAGTAATTGGACTACCATTCGTATTACAAACAACGGCTGTTGGAATTGGTGCGGGCGTGCTGCATTTCAAAATCTGGTACAAACAGTTGGAACCCAAACGGCACTGCCAGCCGAAGAACGCATTTGCCGCTGCGAAAATGCCGGCGCTGAGACAGAGCTGATTTGGTTCCACGGCTGCCTATGCAGCAAGTCACAAAAAACCAAGGGGTACCTATGGTTTCGGGGTTCTGGTTTCAGATCAGGTGCTTGCAGTCTCGGATCAGGAAGTAGCAATTTCGGGTCCCAGTCTCGGCACAGTTGAGATGACTTTCGGGGCGCTGGTCTGTCAGTTTCGGGGTCGGGAGTCGAGGTGGGCCCTGATCCGAAACTACCCTGGCCAAGACCCCCGAAGCTGAACTCGAAAGCCCTGAAACTCGCACCTTCCAAAACCACTCTCTCCTACAAGTTTGAGGCCCCTGAAAGCCTGGCCTGCGGCATAGATGCCAGGAGGACCAGAGCTCGCTGCCACTCACCGGCCTCTCCGAAATTGAAACGATCGGTAAAATGAGCAACACGGCTGGGGTCTTCATGGTCTTTTGGCCGTTTACGATAATATGCATACGAAGGGATGTACCTATGGTTTTGATCTCACGTCGTTCCGAGACATTGGAGGCCTTGGACTGCAGTGGGGAGTTGAGTTAGAATATGGCTGGCATGATGGGAATGACGTCTAGGAATGCAAGATGCTAGTCGAACATACTGTAGAGATCTTGACGCAGTTTCTTGTATGAAAGTCGCGTACACTTCTTCTGAATTCCAGATCGCGCTGCCTGTCGCCGCTGGGATGGAAACATAGAGACGTACTTTATGATCTCTTTGCAACATGTGTTTTGCCCGCGCAATCTGGACACAGTGAACCATATGGGAGAACCACAACGAGCTTTGGGTCTACTTGGAGAATCTGTCTCAGGTTAAACAACTTCAGGCAACACGGAATTCGAAGGCACTCAGACTCACCAAGATGGGAAAAGTCGATTTCAGCTCCTCTGGAAGCAAAGACCCATGGATTAGGAACGCTTGGGGTTGAGGGTTGCAGCTGCAAGGAACTTGCGTGCAACTTGGACGCTTGTCCGCAGGATGTGATGGCCTTAGTTGGGTTGATATTCATGTGTTTTTCCATTCACCAATTTTTACAGGAGAGTTTGAACTTCCATGCGTTCGCTCTCCCACTGCATTATTGCATATCACGCCCCTTACTGGGGCTGCAGACTTGTGTGGGAATTTGTTGTTTGCATCTGTGGGTATTTTGTTTGTTTGCGGGGTGGGGGGGCCTCCTAGGACCTAGGAGGGAGGGACGGAGCCGAGGGAGGATGTTACGTGGTGGTCTTTGCGTTCTTTATTATTTTGCATAGCTACATACATATACATATTAAATATACCCATATATACATATATATATACATATATAGATCTATAGGGGTATTTATTTATTTATATATATATATATATATATGCAACGGTAATAAGAGTACTCAGAGCAGTAATAGTGAGAGTCCTAGGAGTAATATTATAGGAATAATAATGATCCTTGCTTCCTTCCTTTTGTCCTTCCTTCGAGAGCAAAGGACGAGCCCCCCCTCCAAAAAAAAATCCCACAGGCGCAAACAACAAGTTTCCACAAACAATTGCCCTCCTTAGTTGTGCCTTGCCTGGAAGCCCCAACTTAACACTAATGCCCGAGCCAGTGGAAACAGCCATACAGGTTGGGGGAATGATGAATGCTGGTCGCAGCTTCGGACCCTAAGCATGCGGCACATATGTGGGATGAAGCATGCCAGCGGCACTACCCTAACACCATCAGAGCAACAGTGGGAAAGTGTGACACTGGCGGCAGGTCATCCGTTCCGGTCATCTGGTTAGTTGCAGAAGCAGGTAGGCATACGATGGCGAGACTCACAACCAACAAGCAGAAGAGCGGCCGTGTCAGCAGCAGCAGCACCAGCACCAACATTACCAGTTCTACCAGCAGCAAACGCACGAACAAACGACCCGACTCCAACTCAGACGCCACCAGCAGCGCAAGCGGTATCACCGGAAGCATTGCCACCAAAGGAACCATCATCAGAGTCACGACCATCACACATCTTGACTCAATCATGAATTATTCTAGTACTAGTCATAATTCTCATCGTCACGATTATCATCATCATCATCACGAAAAGTCACTAACATTTGCGTTGTCGTCTTACCCCTCGTGTCACGTGCATGGCGCCACCACTTCCGCTGTCGCCGTGGTCATGCTTCTGAACATCAGTGCTGATAACCATTGTTGTGAGTCATGTCTGCCAAGATCATCATCAATGACAGCGTTCTCCAGCAACTACCATCCAGGCAACTTGGAAAAACGCCTAGAGGTGAAGCACTCGCAGCCGAGTTTCAGAGCTGAAGGAAATGGCATCAGTCCGCACCAGCTCTCCTCGGCATCAGTGATGAAGCCAGGACGTATATCAGTAAAACCCCATTTTGTGCTACGACGGCCTGGGTAAAAAAAGCCACAAGTGCCAAAAAGCCCATACAGGGAGCAATTCCAGCCCCAGTGTCCAGGCAGCTCTTCCAGGAGCTGCAGTGCCACGCGCCACTTTCCGACCTCTCGACAAAGTCTTCCCAAGGTCAGAGAAAGATGTATCCTCCTGTCTCAGGGAGCATTGACGGGGATCTTCGGGAACCCGCTCGTTCCAGTAGTTTCAGCACATCCAACGTGTTCCACAAGCGCTGAGAACTCAGCATCTGCACAGCTGCTGATGGCAGAGTTGTAGCCTCGGTAGCACACTGGATGGAATAAGGCTGCGGCTGTCAAGGCTTTCTCAAAAAACCTGTGACAGTGTGATGCAAGCCCGGCGAACGAGACCTGTTTCAGAGGTCTTGGACTTGCATTACTGGCATCGTAAAGTCGAGCAGCTGACATCGTTGGGTGTCACCAGTGCGCCTTTCATGTCTCCCAGAAGCGAGACGGCGTGCTCCCACATGCCTGCACTTCAGGGGTTGAAATCTTTTGTGGTGAACCCCTCAACCTCTGTGATCTGTCATCAATGTGTGAAACCTTGCTGCCTAATGCCTTTATGCGGGCACGTCTTCACTGACGACGCCATCGAACGTAGAAGCAGCATTCAAGACACTGTGAGCCTTCCTGTGAAGGCCGGTAGTGGCTCGTGTCTCAAGTCGGGCTCCAGGCCTGCTTTGGCACATGCGCCGAGTGCTGCACCTGATTCTAATGATCGAGAGCAGAGCGAGGGATCAGGACGCTAAAACTTCACGTTTCCATCCAGACTTTGCACCAATCGCAGCGGTTCAGCTAGTTTCTGCCACATGTGGAAACGATCCGCGAGTGCGGCAACAAACACTGGCATCTCAGCCTTGCTCCGAGAAGCCGTTGGCACTCACAAAGCGCTGTAGCATGAGAATGGGCGACAACAACACACCAACATGCTTGGAACACAAAACACGTCAATGCACAATTATCCCGAGCCACAACTGGACAAGGCCCGGGTGCCTCAGCATGTGTCATCTTTAACGATGCACGGTTCGGAAAAAAACGAAAGGGCAACCAGGAAGACATGTACATCTCTTGTGCAATAAGGTCCAAGTTGCTGAAGCTGTAGACATCTGGAAGAACCTGACGCAGTCGCTGGGCTCGGCTTTGGCCCAAACTTCCGTCGTACTTCTGGCTTCACGTTTCAGACACTGACAGCGATGTTTCACTGGCAGTCGCTGTCACAGCACTCGTCGTGTCGTCGCAGTAGGAGTCACCTTAAGTAGCAGTATATGGTACCGACCGTAGTAGTAGTAGTAGTAGCAGTAGTAGCAGTAGTAGCAGTAGCAGTAGCAGTAGCAGTAGCAGTAGTAGTAGTAGTAGTAGTAGTAGTAGTAGTAGTAGTAGTAGTAGAAGTAGTAGTAGTAGTAGTAGTAGTAGTAGTAGTAGTAGTAGTAGTAGTAGTAGTAGTAGGAGTAGTAGTAGGAGTAGTAGTAGTAGTAGTATTATTATTAGTAGTAGTAGTAGTAGCAGTAGTAGTAGTAGTAGTAGTAGTAGTGGTAGTAGTAGTAGTAGTAGTAGCTCCTGGTTAGTAGTTAGTCGTCAGTAATTCGTTGTCAGTAGCCAGTAATTAGTAGTTAGCAGTGTGCATATGTTTGCATGTGTATGCATATGTGTGTGTGTGTGTATGCGTATGTGAATGTGAATGTGTGCGTATGTGTGTATGCGTGTCCATGTGTATGTGTGTATGTCTGTATGTCTATGTGTCTGTGTGTGTGTGTGTGTGTACGTGTGTGTAGGTGTGTATGTATCTGTGTGTCTGTGCGTCTGTGTGTCTATGTGTCTGTGTGTCTTTGTGTCTGTGTGTCTGTGTGTCTGTGTGTCCGTCTGTCGATCTGTTTTTAAATTTGTATCTATTATCTATGCATGTATGTCCAGTGTACGCATTATCACGGACAATACTATATATGACGGGTGTGATCAGACGTGCGCCAACAACGTCGACAATGCGTATGTACGAGAACCTGCCGCAGCAAGATCGATCAACGATCACAACACACTGCCGCCACCAGCACATCACCGCCGAAATACTGTGTCACCAGCACCGCAATACCCAAGCATACACATCAGGACCAACAACACCATCAAGATCACCGTCATACGGCCAGGCCACAACGGCGATCTACATGATTCTCTAAGGCACCTCCACAGCTGGCATGGCGTGCAGGATTGTCAGCGACAGCCGCCAAAGAGAGCCCTCCTGCGGCTGCCAAACATCAAAACCCCATGACTTAGTCCAATGTTTAGACGACGGCATTTCCTGACCCTGATGCGGTCCTAGACCAGGAACCCTTACAGAATCTCATCTTCATTAATCGGAGTCTTCAACCTAGGATGTTCGGTAAAGGACCTAAGAAGTCTCGCCTCGCAGGAGGCCAGGACCACGTTCGAGCCGAGCCTGGATCCCCAAACAATGCCAAGCTACACGACGGTAGGACTTTCCGGCCGGATTCGTTTTTGCTGTCTTCCGGGTGCGAAATGGTGGGAGGGCATCACGGACTCACGCTCAGTGTGCCTGCGTGTTCACTCCGTTCCAGGCTTCCAGTCCGGTTTGCTAGGATCTAGAGTCGCATCGGCATAGCTCTTTAGTCCTTGGCTCCCCAAATCGAGGCGGACGAGCCACAAGTCTTGCCGAGCGTCCTTCCGGTAAGCTTCCTGCGTCAGCGAAATTTGGGTCTAAAGCTTCAAAGATTTAGCAGTCACAAGCTTCGCGGCTTGTGAGTCAAGCTCTGGATGGGTGTCTGTGAGCTGGGTCTCATTTGTCTCATGACGTGGCTTCGACTGACCGCGAGCTTACGAAATTCACAGCAGCTTGAACTATCACGAAAACTCGGCATCAAACAGCACGGACACTTCAACTCGACTTCCCTACCGGTATAGATACGTGGTTAGACATAGAGCAGTGGCAAGGGGGTCGAAAGAATTGAGCCGGCTGAGAGCCTGGAGTGTCTGAGGGCCATGACTTTGGATTACCGTAGCATGGCAGGAAATTGCCACACGCAGTTCCGCTGAACAAACTGGAAACGCCTCGAGGGGAAAGCAAGCCCCATGAAACCCCACCTTACATAGCCACCAGTCTCTCGGCGCTTCGAACGCGGCTATCCCGAACGCTACAGCATGATTCATGCATTGTCGTACATGCAGTGGGTTGCATGACCGGGGAACTCGGCCTGCGAAAGGAAGAGCACCATCTCCCACTGACTCTGTTGGTAGAGAGCGGACAGCTGCAAACCTGTCTCGGGCAGATGTCATCCCCTCACCGGTTGGGTATATGAGGTCTCCTGAAAGTTGTTTGTGGTCAGCAATGGCATCTGTGCCGGTGCGTGTGAGGAAACTGTGCTAAAGATGGTTTGAAGGCAGATCGGTAGCAGTTGTAGCAGTAATAGCAGTAGTAGTAGTAGTAGTAGTAGTAGTAGTAGTAGTAGTAGTTGTAGTTGTAGTTGTAGTAGTAGTTGTTGTTGTGGTAGTAGTAGTAGTAGTAGTAGTAGTAGTAGTAGTAGTAGTAGTAGTAGTAGTAGTAGTAGTAATAGTGGTATTTGAGTTAGTAGTGGTAGTAGCTGCGCAGTCGTTGTCGTAGGAGTGGCTGTCGTACCAGTACTACCAGTAGTTTGTGGCAGTCGTCGCCGTGGTGCCCGTCATCATCTTCGTCGTCGTAGTCACAGTCGTACCAGCAGCAGCAGTCGTCTGATTTGTCTACATGTTGCTTCTCCTTCATTGGATAGCATGCTTTCTTATTGTGTACATACGCATACATGCAGGCAGAGAAAACCGACAATAACACACGAAGACAAGCGAGAGTGAGAGAGGCATGGCGAGACTGTACACATCCTGCGGCCGATGTCCGAGCGACCAAACCGGGTTAATTACTGGCAGCGAGAACAAGTCCTGAGCTCTGGCCACCCACACTCCACCCACCGTGGGGCTGCATCCTTAACTCGACGCCCGTGAGCCGAACTGAGTCAACACGGCACCCATGTTTTCCAACAGCCATAACCTGATGCAGCCCGAAACAGAAAGCATCGAAATAACAATGCCCGCAGTGTACGGCTGGACAAGCGCAGGGCCTATCCGGAACGCGTCAGCCATACAGTCTCTAAGCCGTATTACACTGAGAAGCCAAACTTCGGAAACAATCCAAAACGTAATATCATGTTTTCAGAATGAACCAGATTGAGACACTGAAGGCTCGGGTAACTGAGGCCTCGAGCCGCAGCATCCGAAAGCGAGGCCTGTGCAGAGATCAGCGGAGGCAGAGGAGGAGACTAGGATCGAATGTCTGGGGATGCCGAATGCCTGGAAGATTCGAAGGTCGGAGGCACGAGACCTATCCTTACTTAGGATGCATTGCATACTGGAGCTTCGTGTTTAGCATATGTCTTGTTGAAGCCTCCGTCTTGTATTGGAAGGAAATGCAGAGCACTTGCCGTCTCGGTCACAACCAGCTCTTGAGGTAATATGCTTTGGTCATGTGGGACAGGAGGTGAGCCAGTGACATTTGTTTCGTTGATCTTGTCGATGAATGTGCGAACGGACTTTAACTCTAAACGACACAAAGAGCTGGCAAACGAAAGAAGAGCACATGAGGACCGCAATGACCGTCTTTGATCGCGGGCATAACTGTTTGACTGTTGATGATGGCAAGTACGTCACTGGTGAGTATAATACTGGTGCTGTTGATGCAGGTGGTGGTGAAGCTGATGGCTTCTTGGTGGCTTGATGAAAAACAAGAAATCAAAGTACTGGCATGACGATGAGGATAATGATGAGGTATTTTACGGCGGCAAGGCTACACCGACAAACGCGCACGCACACGTGCATGCACCCACACACATGCGCACATTGCCGGCACGTTGTTGTGACGAACGCGAAATCAGCTTCGAGCGTCGACTTCTACCGGTGCATGCTCTGCTGCTGGCTGCCGGTAGCTGTGAGACCTATAGCTCTGCTGCACCATCAACTCACGTAATTACACTTGGCCATTAGGCGTGAACGGTCTTGCCTTCGGCACCGAGTCCACAAAATGCATCGCTGCACGCCATTGGCCAGAGTTCATCCTCGGATCCAGCTTGTCGCCTGTTACCAAACATCCACAATGAACGAAGGTTGCAAGCAACAACACCGCAGGGAGATGCTAGCACAACTCGACCCTCTGGGTGCAGTATATTCGGCTTTGCTTGCATAGCCAGAGAGCAAGGCAGAGAACACTGTGGTGCAGCTCACCTTCGCATTGGCTTGTGGGCCACTTAACGTGTATCCGAGGATGTGTCTATCTGCCTAGCGATCTATCTATCTATCTGTCTATCTATCGGTCTATCGGTCTATCGATCAACTATCTAACTGTCTATTTGTCTAACTACCTACCTATCTAGCTGTATGTGCTTGTAAACGTGTGCGTGTACATACATGACACAACCATCCATCCATGCATCCATCCATCCATCAATGCGTGCGTGCATGCATGCATGCATACATACATGCCTACCTACATACCTATATATATATATATATATATATACCTGCGACCTGCCTCGGCGTTTAATAAGCCGGTGTCCGGGAATACATAGGTTATTCTCAGAATAAGTGGGAACGACTGGAAAGTCCAGTATGGATACGGGCGCATGATTACATTTACGGGCGTGGGGGTTTGGTGGTTTTCACTCGATGGTTCAAGGATGTGGTAACGGTGGTTTTGATTGATTTGGGTTCTTTGAAAGCTTGAGAATAAGATTGCGAGGATAGGGTCTAAGTTAACTCCGGCGTTTGGGCTCACGAGGTGCATTGCACAGCTCCTGTTGTGATGACACTGATCTTGAGTTGAAGAGATCGAAATACATTTCAGGATAGGTTTGGGGGCACAAGCCCTTCTCTTATTGGGGATGCTTTAGATATCCCAATTCCTCCGAAGATCCCATTCGAAAGCAAAGCACCAAAGCCTATGAGCACAAACAACCCTGAAGCCCCTGAAGCTTGGAACTCAGCCCAAAAGATCCCAATCATTTGCCTCGGTCTGCGACGATCCGCAAGCTCAGAGCCGTGAGCTCAGACGAGTTTGAGCAACAGTCTTTGTGGGTGTGGGACTTCGGAATAAGTATTGTGCTATGTAGGCTAGGATTAGGGTATGAAAGAACTTAAGGTAGTATTAAGACCCACTTCCACAAGCTGTCTTCGAATCCTCCAACTGATACTTCGTAGCAATAAGATAGCGCTCCATTGTCCGACGAACCAACAGTTTCGGACTGATTCTTCGGCTCAGTCTCGACACTCTGCCTATGAAGTCTTCGTCCTGAAAGCAAGCATAGCTGAGTGGATTTGTCGCGCTTTGCCGTTTGGAGGCCGAATCCAAGAGCCCAAGACTCAAGTGGTGCATGTTATGCAGCTTTGGAACCAGATTGTACTTGCACTCGCCCTTGTTATAAAAAATCTCCACCAACTTTGCATAGCATTGTAAAAAATGCAGGGATGCTTCTCCGGCTCGTTGTGCTTGCTCCGGCGAAAGCCAAAGTGGAGCCCGCAATAGCTCGCGCATGAAACATCCAACCGCCTCACTCGCCGAAGACATAACCTGCAACATGCGAGATTGAGCAACATCAGCTGCATGCTGCTGTAGAATCCAGAGAACGAAGCCCACCAGCGTTGGTGTGTCACTCGCTTTATTCCAGTGTCCTGTAGGGTACTTGCTGCTGGATGCGCACCCCAAAAGCTCGCGAGTGAGCTGTTTGAAGTGAACCTGTTTGCCAGTGGAACCACAAAACCTCTTCAAATCATCGTTCATAACCTGAAGTTTCTCCGGAAGGGTGTCGCCCTGGTACACTTGCTCCAAAAGTACCGTCAAGCTGCTCCCTGCGAAGTCCCTTCCCACCCCGAGGTGGTAAATATGAAGCAAGTCCAATTTGAAGAAGCTGCCGCGATCCTCTTGCACGTGTGCAGGGACGTGATTAAACAAGGGCGGCATGGTGTTCCACGGCAGGGCATTGTTCGCACCACACGTACTGAGCCAAAGTGGGTGCGAACCGAACTCTTCGAAGGGTATGTTCGGAGAGCCTGCCCCGCACATCCAGCAGCACCCCACCAGAGGCTTGCTCGAGGGCCTCTCAGGGGCCTTTCTTACATTCAAGAACGTGCGATTGAGATGTCCTGCTTTTGCCAAGAAAGGCAGGTCTCCCTTCAATCCCACCACTAAGAATCGAAGGACTCGCCCGTCAAGAAGCTGCAAGCCTTCATAATACAGGGACTCGAGGCTGCGCATAGCTTCCACCATGAAGGCATCAAAGACATCCAAAGTATCACGATACATCTGCTTCGGCATCACTCCAATCAAGAACCTGGTGGTGAAGCTGTGGCCTTGAAGGTTAATGCCAGTCTTTTGCCCAAGTGGATGCGAAAGCCGAGACCCAAATCCCAACACGGGCTGAAATTGAATGACCATCAACTCATCCCGCTTGTAGGTGCGGCCTCCGTCCCCGTGCACATATAAAGGAACTAAGCAGCTGTAGTCGATGAAGTGCCCATGATCGAAAACTTCGTGGGTTGGCTGTTCCCCACGGAAATGCTCCCAGAATTCGGCCAGTCGAGAAGAGCCTAATTGAAGCAACACATATGTTTTATGGAGACCCCTGTAGCCTAACCGGTGTTCTTGAAAGGGCGGTATTCTCAGGTTAAAGATTTCTATATAGAAGACTAGTGGCTAATGCAACGGTTTACTACATATAAAAAATCCTAAAGCAAAATAAAACTGAACCCTAAAGAAAACTTTCCGAAACAGGTCTGTGGGGCTGGTGCTGACAGATCCACCTAACAACTTGTTCAGAAAACCTTCATCCCGAAGAGTTCTGATGTAATCAGTTGGCAGCAGCATTGGAATCCTGCAGTCGTTTGATAAGTCCACATAGCTCAGTGGAACATCGAAGCTCAGCCCCCATCGTTTAACCACAGCTTGCAGTGATTTCTCAGCATCATTCAACGGAGCTCGCGCGAGATCCTTCAAAGCTTTGCACGAAGAGATATCACCAGCAAAGGCCTTGGCGATGGTCGCGACGTGCTTCGCTGTGGCCTGGGCGATGAGGTAGCTTTCCGGGACGGGCATGGTGGGGAAGCTTGGGTTTCATCCGAATCATGGACACGCTCCTGCAACAATGTCTTTTGCACGGATTCTCAGGCTTCCGCCTAGCTCTTCGAATTACATGCACAGCATCCCAAACTTAGCCTGCCCATAGAGCTCTGTTTAGTTTTGGGCAGTGCGGCTCGGGATTCGTAAAACTATACATGCGTGCATAGATCAAAGGCCTAAGGACTAAGGTCTAAATTACTTGACCCATCTAGGTAGGTCCGCCCGTGCAGCAGTACAGTAGCAATAGTACGGGGGCACGAATTTGGGATTCCCCATTTTGTCTCTCATTCCTTCTCCACCCAGCACAACGTTGCGGCATTGTTGCAAACCTCTATGATGAGAGATCAAAGCAGCCTCGAGCATCTCAACGAAACCAAGGTCTGAACTCTCGAGCATGATCAGCATTTCAGTCCAGCCGTTTCTTGCGTACAGCTCAAATCGGTCAATGTAGTGGTGTGTAATGCCAATCTTGTAAATGGCTAAGGATTCCCCACCAGTCCTCAAACGAAGCTTCTGTATTGCGTTTTGGCAATGAGCAAGGACTTTTCCTGCTAGGCTACCATGAGGAACCAAGTCGAAGCTGATTCCAGTTGCCCGTTTTGGAGAATTTGGCTGCTTTGTGAGCCTCTGCTCCACAGGTTCCGACGGCTGCTCCTCATCTGTGCTTTCGCTGTCCGAACCCCAAGGAAAGATGGCATCCAAAGTTCTTTTGCGCTTCATGGGCAAGGAAGGTTGTGCTATTCGAACATAGGTCGATCAGGATCACTGTTCTATTTGGGGATATATGCTATTGTGCTTGATGTACCTACACCTACAGGTTCTGCTTCTAAAACAGCCTAGACACATCGGAAATTGGTCATAGATTTTGAAACCCTCGAGCTGTAGATTTCTTGCGGTCAGCAGGCAAGCAATAGGAGACATCATCAGCATGAACTCGTTCGAACAAGTTGGATTGCTTTGAAAGCACAAAGCAGCAGTTTCGAAATTTAGATCCTGAGCGGGCTGATGGCTGAGGCTTCGGCGCCAGATCCCAGAGTTCTCGCCAATGTGTGGGCCCGATCAGTTACAGCATCCGTCCCACCTGGCTCTTGTGCTTTTGGACTAGAGAGCTCAATTATTTCGCTATAGCTGGGATGTGGCTGGGACGGCTTCGAGATTTAGAAAAGGCCTCCTGGGCTTGAGGATTCCCTAGCCCCTGCAGTAAGATCTCAGATACATAGATTGTAGACGGATATACACCAATAGGACTAGGGTTTGGGGTCTCTATTTAGTAGATTTCGACTTACCGATCACGGCTTGGGCTCGGGGGCTGGGGATTTTAACTTCGGCCAATAGATCAGCTAAGGTTTGAGGGCTTCGACAGGCTCGGGGTCCTTTGGTTTTTATTGGTGACCTATCGCGTTTCAGCATCGAGGGCATGGGAGATTGTGAGGTACAGAATGTTGACAGAGTATTATCGGAGACTCTCTAGACATACGTCTTATGCATACAAGGACTGACAGAATAAATGCTTCTACTATGAATGGATCCAAGCCATCATGTTCGACCGTAGCTTGATCACTGCATCCTTTTCCCGCGGGACACGAGCTGGGATCACGGCCTGATTGTCACTGACTTCCTGCATTTGCAGCCCCATCACTCTTCCACCTCTAAGAACCCGACTGGACCAAAAGGGTAAGCTCCAAAACTCTTAGAGCCCTAGAAGACCCGACTAGACCATAAGAGTAAGGTAGAGTAAGCTCCAAAAACTCTTACAGCCCTATAAGACCCGACTAGACCAATAGAGTGCAGGACCTGCCAGTGCATATCAATCAGGTCATAACAACTCTCGGATCCACAATCATCGATGTGTATCCTCCACGATGCCTGTTCCCCGGCCAACGCAGCTTAGAGCTGTCACTTGCTTGAGCATCGGAGATATTGGTTTTACGGTTTAGGGGCTCCATAGCTTTGCCGTGCTGGGATTCAGGTTTTAAGGATTACATTGGTGACGAAGGCTTAAGTGAACTGGTTATGACCTTTACACATAGAATCTGATCTTGCTCCAAATTTGCGTTGGGAAACTACTCAGGCAACTGAAGACAAGTGGTGATAAGTAGCAAGGATCTTCCCTGCTAGCATCTAAACAAGTCTAGGCGCTACCGGGGGCCCTTTTTGGCCTTTTGCCTTTCTTGGGATTCGGGGTTGACGTCACGGCTTCGGGTGCTTTGGCCACAGTGGCACCTCTCTTGGGCACCACCTTCTTCTTTAGCTTCCTGAATAAGGACAGCATGTTTGGGTTTTGTTGCAGAACGTCTGAGCCGAGCATCGAATAATTCAGGCTAGGGGCTTGTTCTTCACCTCCAACGATGTAGCCAAGACCATCCTCGGCTCGCGATATAGAAAGACAGAGGTATTTAGATTTGCGAAGAGGATCGACTACTGTATGGTTGTATCTGATGCAGAAGCATTGAGACAGTATGATTATATACGAGAATCTGTCGCTTGACATCTTCGCACTTGACGTCGAGGTCCCTCAGCTGCCTCGGCTACCACTACCATGGTTGGACTGCCTCACTCTCAGCTAGTTACTTCCACCCATGCAGAATTACGTGAACATCAGGGCAGGTTGCGCATCACTGAAACGCTTGACCTTGGCCTCTGCCTGTAGCTTGGCCAGGTCATCGTACAAGGAGCCCAAAGAATTGATGACTTCAGTCATCTTCTTCATCTCCCTCAGTAGCAGAGTAGCAGAGGTCTGGCAATAGACAAACCAGGGCACATCGTTCTATGGTTCCTAGGTTATACGTACGATTACTGTACCTCACAACATAATTAAGCATCACACATCACCACGGCAGCATCCCGGTCGTCAAGTTTCTCGGCAAACTTAGCCAACTTGTCCCTGCACCCCACGGACTCTTGCATGTGGCGCTGGATAGTGTCCGGCACCTAAGCTATTCCATGCAGTGGCCCCAAGAAAGTAACCATTAGGCCATGTTTCAAGCAACACCTAAGCCGAGGTGCTGTGTCCTTACCTGTCTCAACGGAACAGGTCCCCAAAGCCTTCAAATTCCACCCTTCCAGGTTCCCTGGCTGGAAGCTGTCAGCCATGCTGGACACCTGGCCTTGGGCACTTGTCGAATCTTTCAGATTCTCACTTTCACGAGTCCCGACGGTGCCGTGGGTCCTATGATCGACCCAATACTCAACCTCGTCCTCATCGTACTTGCACTTCCTTGGCAGAGATTACACTGGGTTTACCATAGGGTAAAAACCTGAAGAAAAAGGTTTCCTGCAATCAGTCAAACGAAAGCAGAGAGAGAGAGAGAGAGAGAGAGAGAGAGAGAGAGAGAGAGAGAGAGAGAGAGAGAGAGAGAGAGAGAGAGAGAGAGAGAGAGAGAGAGAGAGAGAGAGAGAGAGAGAGAGAGAGAGAGAGAGAGAGAGAGAGAGAGAGAGAGAGAGAGGGGAGAGAGAGGGAGAGGGAGAGGGAGAGGGAGAGGAGAGGGAGAGGGAGAGGGAGAGGGAGAGGGAGAGGGAGAGGGAGAGAGAGGTTGTGCATATTGCATAGGTCAGAAGTTGTAAGTGAGCTGCGAGAACAAAGTTGCAGGCTCATGGTATTGGACTCGTTAGATTCAGAAGGCACTCCTAGCAACACAGAAGATCTACATTTTGTAATCTTGATGAAGCACGTATCGATGTGGACATAAGAATACTGTAACCCTCAACAAAGCGTCGGAGGACCTCAAAGTGAAACCAGATTCAGCCCTAGCACAACCCAGCTACCTCACAAGCATCGACCAATCTAAATGCCCGTTAAGTCGGACCCGATTCCAAATGGAAGCTTGAGATATAGAAGCTGCTCCAAAGCTTGCATAGATCCAAAGGTAGCAGACACTATGCAGAGAAAAGCCCAATAGACCTTTACGCCACATACTATATAGGTGCAGAAGCATCTGAATAACCCCTGTATGAAGATTGCCCTGAGCCCTGAGCCCGAAAGCGAGACTAGGCCAAAGAACGCGTGACACTTATCCCTAAGAATACCTTAAACCCTACGACACATTAAGCCTTCACACACTCCAAAAACTAAGACCCCAGTCCTGCTAAACCGTGTGCCCAGACCTGATGCACCGAAGCAGCCGAGTGTGCCCCGGGTTCGCCTCGCACCAAGCGATGATCTGCTTCACGCGCTTCCTCGGGAAAGCAATATGTTATGATGCTGAAAGATTGCAGTTTTATTCTGGGTTGGTTGCATGTATTTCATGCAACTATAATTATACTCTAAGGTGGTGTAAACTTTCGTTAGATTAGGAGCCATGAATACGAATGGAGCCTGGAGTCTCTTTCAGGCCCAGTCCACCCTCACTGACCGGTTTCTTCATATCGGCTTCGGAGTAGAAGCCACCATCTGTGGCGAGCTCGCGGAATTTCGAAGACTCCTTCCAAACCTCGACCTTCCGCAGAAAGTCTTCCTCCACAAACATCCAGTGATTGCACACCCTAGTCCAGGAAATCCCCTAAACCTTATGTTGCCTATATAGTATACCTTTAGAACCGGAAACTGAAACTGAGTTCTTATCTGCATTGCGGTGGTCTCTCTTTCCACCAGCTTCGGTCATGATTGCGATGAGGTCTTCTCGCATTCGTCCCTTCTGAAGCCACATATTATGGATTTCCTCCGAAACCTGAAGCTTACCAGTCGCAGTACGGCTGCAGAACCGGCCAGTTTTGGCCCGCATGCGGTTGTACTCGGCCTTCACGTCGTGGTCCTCATCGTCACTGTCCTGCTGGTGAGGGCTCAGTACAAGTTAGCAATTTCATTCGGTTTAAGAGTAATTGAGGGCTGTTTCAGATGGGTGCAAACAAAATCCAACAAGTTGGGAGCCTGCTCTCGTGTGCTTGGTTTTTGGTCTGCAGTTAAGAGATTCTTGTGGCGCTGAATGACAATATAAGCTACCAGTTTGGAAGTATATAGGGGTAAAGGGCTGCATGGGCCTACAGATCGACAGAGACCCTGAACCCCACATAAGATTGTCCACTCTAAGCCCCAAAGAACTCCAAGGAAGAAACCCAAGCCAAGCCAAGAATCCTGCTCCTGCTTCGGCTCAGGCTGGGCCTTGGCCTTGGCAGCCTGTGCTAGCTCGGCATCCAGGCGGCGGGGAACCGGAGCGGGCTTGGAAGATTCATTCTTTAGACGCTCGAGCTCTTTCGCTTGCTCGTAGATCTTCTGAAGCAGCACCACTTTCTCGTCCTGAGCTGTTGCTGTTATAGGCAGCTAGATTCAACTAGAAGCCCTCAAGACGAGAATGCTATTCATCCATTGCAGCAGGGATACGGTCTTGGCTGTGACACGACGGGATGGTGTGTAGTGTTTTGTCTGCGGGGTGCTTTGTTTGTCGGCCGGGCTTGGGGTCTTTGCGGTTTCTCTCTTGGTCGGCTTGTAGGGCGTGGCCACTTCACGGTGGCTGGAAGCCAAAGCTCTCTTCAAGTCCTGAGATCCGAACAATTCAACGATTCAAGAGTCCCTTAGTGTCAAAGCATGCGAGACACATGGTTAGTAACCATAGTGGGTCGAGTTACTTCCGGAGACATGTTCTCGTCATCATCGGAAATCTGCAAGACTTCATATGCATCTTCTGTTGCCCGAGGCCCAGGGCTAGCCTCTGCATGAGTTGCAAAATCAAGTCTTTCCTGGAATTCTAGATTGCAGCTAAACGAAATATGTCCTAAGTTTATAGTTAATTACCAAAAACACTAGAACCGAGTTGCTGCGAGGGGTGCTTTGTAAGGGGCTCCTGATGATGAAGGTACGGAAGATGTCAAACCTGCGGACGCCAGCTCCTCATCTGTCGCCGGGATCGTTGAGGGCGGGGAGCTGCACGGAGCAGCTAGTTGCCCTTCCATCTCCTGCAAGCAATAGGTACAAGAAGGGGCCAGTGGGAGCATCGAAATCACTCCATCAGCCTAGGGGGTTCTAGCTTTAGCTAAGCCAATCAATGGTCGATCATATAATACATGTTGGGTGAGTTGGGTGTAACCGAACTTATTGATTAAAGGTTGGGGCTCCTTGATCATTGCCATGAGGGCTTCTGGGTCGTCAGGTAGCTCTTCTTTCACCATCATATTGGAAACCCCGTCGAGCATGGACTGCCCACTCCACGCTCTACTGATAAGTTGCTTCGCCGAGGCAAGATTTGCAAGAGCTTGGGTAGCCATCAGCAAAGACAGCTGAACTACTCTTCCCAGCTGGCCTATAGACCCTTCCAAAGGTCCTAGAGACACGAAGCGAGGGAACACAAACATCGATATGAGCCCAGCACCCAATAGCAAGTTCCAGGGCTTGCGGATGTACGCCTTTTTTCGGGCGTTGTACGCATTCTGTGCGCCTTTTGCGCGGGTAATTCCGGGCGTGTGGTTTTAGCAAAACCAGTCGTGTAGAGGAAATACGGGCGTGTTGGCCTGGTTTACGGGCGTGTTGGCCTTATTTACGGGCGGGTTGGCCTTATTTACGGGCGTGTTGGCCTTATTTACGGGCGTGTTGGCGTTGGATTACGGGCGTAGTTGGTCGTTTGCCCTCCAAAACCATCAAAACGGCCCCAAACCCAAGCAAAAGTACCAGCAAAAGCTTAACCAAAGCTACAGAAACAGCAGCCGGCCGGCCAAAACCGCTCCGAAACCCCTTCCCGACTCCTCCCGGCGCACGAAACACACCCGAACCTATCAAGCAACCCGGAATACAGCCATTCAAAGCCCCACTGCGTACTTCACTGAGCCTGGCTCCCCTCGACTCTGAAACCAAAGAACTGAACCCTGGCATCGACCGAGGTGCTGGTGCTGCCTACAGGAGTATCGTCCAGACGATAGAGGCACAAACTGCTCCACTGTTCCCGTGTATTGTTGCTGTGCAGAACCAAGCCACACCATTGTTTTTCTCACAGCTAAGGCACTGCATGCTACGATGCCACTCGAACATTGTTGTATGCCCTTGCATGCGTAGGTGTAGCTACAGGAAGCATGCATGCTATGTGTTGATAAACACATGTAGCACGAATTTGCTACCGCAGGATGACTTCCAACCAGACCTGGAAAGGACATCTAAATTTGGGCTGGCATCAACGGACGCCACTCAGGTGGTATCCGCACTCCCCGGCAGCCATAAAGATAGTGTATCACATCAGCCAGGTTGGCATCCGCACAGTCGTCAGTGTAGGCAGCCCGTGAAAAGTACTCTAAAGCAGTGCCCCCATTAAGACTAATTGGAACCGGTGGCATGTCCAACTGGAGGTAGCGGAAGACCTCAACCAGTCTCGTTGCCAGGCCACGTGGATACTTCCTGGGCGACACAAAGGAAGGCCGATCTAGTCTGGGGCAACTAGGGGGTGGTAGGGTAGAACACACTTAAGGCTGGAACTAAACCCATAATTTGACTGCACCGATGCCTGTGGTTCGAACGATAGACTTTGTGCACTACAGATAAAACCGTATATACAATCTAGTATACCCAAACCCTTACTCCTAAATCCAAGACCAGAGAAGGATCACCCTATAGTTGAACTTGTTTTTGTTAAGGGCATTAGGAGTAGCCAGGTCTGTCACACTGGGTTCTCGAGAATCAGGCAACGACCAGAATTCGACAAGCAAGCTTAAGTTCAGTAACGAGACCCGAGCTCGGAATGATCCCATACCTCGTATCTCTTAAGCAAAAATACTGATCGAAAGATCGTAAGTGCATGTAGTTTGCTACAGGAGTTACTTGTCGAATTTGTACAGCATAGAAAAAGCCAGGGCGGTGGGATTTAAGGCCAGAGGGCTGTCAGTCTTGTTCAACGATGGATGTATGCATGTTCTGGAACCAGATTGGCTTTGGGTATTTGGGGGTCACATAATGCAGAACTGGACTCTAGTTGCTCTAGATAGGATGAACCCAGACATTTGGGCTGGGTTCTACTATAGTTTTGGGTCCAGGAGCCTAGTTCATCTAAAGCCCCAATTCCTACCTGAAGCCGTAACGTTTTTTGTCCGTAGTATTTGTACCAACTCTGATAAGCTAAGACCTGCATCCCTGAAACCCTCAATTGTTAACAGCAACAAATGATGTTGGGCCCGAAGCCCTACAGAAAACCTAACCTCGAAAGTGCTTAAGCCCTAAACTCAAAAGGGAGCAGGCACCCAGGACCCAAACAAATACAAGTGTGAACACGAGGAAACCACATTACAAGTATTCTAGATTCTAAATATATAGATCGAAGCAAGCTGCGCAGTTTTCTTCATATCAGAAGTGCCCTTCCAACGTGGCTGGCCATTGAAATCTGTGTAGTGAACAGATGTCTTCAGAACACGGCGCCCTTGGCGTGCTTTAAAGTCTTTGAGGCTGAACTTCTTGCTGGACCAGAACCCGGAAACCCTTGAAGTGCTCGACCACAAAGTCGTTGGCTTAGGTGTCGGGGAGCCGAACTGGCCCATCCATATTCGGACCTTGTAGACCTTCAGAGGTTGGGCACAAATTATGCGTATAGACGAGCAAAAGGGCATTGGTGTTGCAATCACACTCTAATCTTGTCTATATAGATCCTAGCCTTCATGCATTGACAAATCCATCGCATTCTTGGGTGGCGGAAAAGTAAACTACTTCGCGGCTGCTCCAGAACCCAATTCCCACCAGCTGCGACGATAAGAAGCAAGATGAAGGAGCACCTGATTGAGTCAACTGTTACCATGGTTTCAAGGTCTCAAGTCTTAAGGGCCGGAAGTTTTTCAGGACGGGCTTGCAGGGTTGGGCAACCGAAACGATTAGGAGGTATGTTTACAGGGTATGGGACGCGTGGGGCTTGGGCTCGGTGTAGGTGGTTCAGGGCTTCGGTTTGCATGGGAGCCGTAAACATATGGGATTTTAGTGCAACCTGGATACCTCGAGACCATCAAATTTCCAGCGTATACAGATGGAAACTCCTCAAAGCCTTCAGGCATGACCCAAGACCTTTTGGTTGAACCACGAGAGGCATCCACCCAAGAGCTGCAAACCACTGCCAGCCAACTGACAAAACCGCTGGAACGACCATTCAGGACCGAAGTGAGGAATGTCCTCGATGAAACAGGCACTGCACAGGGGCCTGTAGTGTGTAGACTGGACACGACACACCCCCTAAGTAACTACACAAGACAAGGTCCCATGCACATTTTGGAGACAAGTCTCGCAAAACCCGAAGGTTGTAGGATGTTCATGCCACGACCTTTTTCGATGTCCAGACTTGCAGCCCTGTATCCTTTGCTGGCGGTCTCCTGAGCCAACATAGAAGATCCTGCGAAAAGTTCGATGAAGTCGACATCCTGCAGGTAGCTAGGATTATACTTTGCAAACCGAACGATCGGACCAGACATACAGGTATCATGGTTGATTCTGGCACAGAACAGGCACCTTCTCAAAGGAGAGGTCGTGGTTCCACACCAGCAGAAGCACACATAGTACAAACATCTTAGATCAAGAGAGACAGCGTGCAGCAGTTTCACTTACCACACACAAGAGCGACGATCGAGCCATCATAAGTCACAAGCCCAAAAGTACAATATAGTTGGGTCAAGCAACCTTCGGCGCGCCAAGGCTGAAAAGTGCCGGGACCAAGACATCGACATTGGGACGAGGCATGGTGGGATCACCAGGATCGAGAGCACCACTGATCCCGATCAAGCTATATACAAAGTGCCTTCAACTTAGAAAAACCTCTTGACCCAAGGCGCCTGTAGTGATGGTCAGTTCCAGTGAGCAGCATCTTTAAAGGTTTAGGGCTTTTGTGTTCTAGGGCTTTATGGTTTCAACCTTTCGGGGCTTTAGGTTTTAACGGCTTGAGGGTTTATGCTTGGAGAGTTTGGTGCCAGTGCCTGCTTGTCGTTGAATGACATACATGAAACAGCTGAAAGACAGTCGGTTGCAAGCTGCGTGTATCCTTCAAGCAACAATGCAGTTCAGTCTTCATGTACTCGAGCACAGCATCCCTCCCCCTCAAGCCCATGATCTGCCCCAACTCATGCCAGGGATTCCTGCCTGAGGAGTACTGATCCAACCATCCCGGCAGAGGCCTCGTTTTCCTCGAAGAGACATGATGAGGATCTGCACACACCTGCATGGCAGCTTTTGTTGGTCGAGGGAATATGTAAAGGGAGAGACTCATCTCTGCATATATAGTTCATGCACAGGGTATCAGCTCTAATTCAAACAAGCACTCGCACGTGCATGCGATCCTCCAGAGCACAGCGGTTTTCACAGCACCCATTGCTTGCTGCAGGAAGCGGTCTGCACGCA
Source organism: Symbiodinium sp. CCMP2592 (assembly GCA_905221615.1). Lineage (NCBI taxonomy): Eukaryota > Dinophyceae > Suessiales > Symbiodiniaceae > Symbiodinium > Symbiodinium sp. CCMP2592. The sequence continues at coordinate 138,503 of CAJNDT010005490.1, read as the reverse complement.
TGAGACTGAAAGTCTGAAGCTCAGGATCATTTCTGCATAGTAGCAGCCCGGCTGTTCTTCAAATTAAATCTTTGGCCAGCAGCTTCACAAGCAATCTAAGTGGCACAGCCTCGGGGCTCCCCATCACGAACCACATACAGAGGCTCAGGCCACACTCACTTAAGAGCTGCCATCCCCAGAACACAGAATCTAGCCAAAATTTAGTTGCACAGCAGCAGCGACCTTATGCATTCACTCATCGTTGTCCTCCGCGTCATCAGAGGATGCATCGCCTTCGCGCTCCACCTGTTCGGCAATGGCTGCAGACTCGATTTGTGTAGCTAAGGGCTCGGGTTTAGGGTTCAGGGTCGTGGCCTGGCAGAGTCCAGCAGAGGGAACCATATGGTATTCCGGATGACAGTTACTTCAGGCTTCAGACCAGCTGGGTCGGCTTTTGGGCGGGGATGCTTATCATAGAGAAACCTCGCTTCAAACGCAGCAGAATTAAGCCACAGTGTGACCCGGACGACCCCCAAGCCAAAATCTTCGAAATAAACAATGGTTCCTATGAGGTTGGGTTGATATAGCACAAGTGTTTCGACTATATATAAGTGTGCACCGAATTCAGCTAGAATTGCCAGTACAAATTTCGACTTATGAACCCATACTCATAATTGAAGCCTTCGACCCAAACCCTAAACCAAAGACTTGTTATAGATCCCGTAACTATATAGAGCCCTTTAGAGTTTCTAACACGAAGGGGACTTGGGTTCTCGTTTGTGGTACCCTGTGCCTCGAACTGCAGAATGTAATCACGGAGATACAGGTTGGCCTGCTCCCCAAAATAAGTCTCGACTTCGATAGCAGGCTGGAAGATATCCTGCTCCGATTCAATGAAATTCTTCTTGGCAAAGGTGAAGTACTCCAACTGAGCAAGGGAGTGTGAATACAGATCGGCAGATGAAGTATCCATGCACATACGGATGATTTCGGAGATCCCCTAGTTATAGCTTCACACACAGCCACCGAAAACTACTAAACTTATTCGTTGTACTGACCTGGCCACTATGAAAACCTGCAACTATCTTTTGCAAACCTCTAACCTCCTTCTTGGTGCGTGTGCGGTCACGGATGTTGGGGGCAACAATCTCAAGGAAAGACTTGGCGATGTGGCGCCAAACATACCACCCAAAGCTGTTCGGCACCTTGGGCTGCCACCTGCCGGCAAAGGTCTTTGGGTAGTTGAACCCATCGAAGCTGAAGGGATTCACATCAATGGGATCCTGCGGCGTAGAACCCCCGCATCCACCCCTGGCAGACGACTTGGCTTTGGCCTTTGGGGAGGCCTTGGCTTTGGTCTTCGGAGAGGCCTTGGCTTTGGCCTTTGGGGAGGCCAAGGCTTTGGCCTTCGGGACAGCCTTGGCTTTGGCCTTTGGGACGGCCTTGGCTTTGGCCTTTGGGGCGGCCTTGGCTTTGGGCTTGGGGTCATCACCATTGTCCTCAGTGGATCTGCGTCGCTTTGGCAACGGGCGCTCCTCAGCATCATCAGCTGAGTTACGCTCGGCTTCATCAGCATTGCGCTTCGCTCTCTTGGATGTCTTGCCCTTTCGCCCCACTCGGCGCCCTCGCTTCTTGAAGGCACCGCGGCGTGTCTTCACGGGTGAAACCGGATCCTCAGGCTCGTCCAAGCACGCTGCCGCTGGCACCACGACCGAGGAATCATCAGGCACCGGAGTCAAATCTGGTACCTCGGAAGCCTCGCTGGCTTTCTCGGCACCTTTGCTCGATGATGACTTTGCCTTTGCCTTCACCTTCGCCTTGGGCTCAGGCTTCGCTTTCGCCTTCGCCTTCGACTTCGGACTCGCTTTCGCCTTGGGGCCTGCGGATTTTTTGGGCCTCCCTGGACCCCGCTTCTTCTTCGGCATCCCATCGACACCACCATGCTCATCTTCAGCACTCGCGGTGGTGTGCTTCAAGGCAAGCTGATCACTTCTGGTCAAAACCTCAACTATAGATACTATCTCACTGAGACTATTGAAACGAAGCTAAAGCTTAGAACATCGGAACCCAATACCACTACATGCATAAAGTCATTTAGGGAACCTTCGCTGGCGGGCTCAAATCCATGAACTTCTGCTCCTTCACCACTGGCGCTGCAGAAGCTGACGAGGCCTGCAAAGGTTGACCTTCGACAGGACCGGCTCGGAAGAGCACTCGGGGCTCTGGGGGTGACTCGGTTCCGCCGGGCACGGTGGTGTTGATGATATGCATCTCCTCGGCCCATAGTGGCTCCATCAGTGCCTGGGTATCCGGGTCATACATCTGGGTCTCTTGCTCGTCAACAGCGGCACGAACACGCAGGGGAATGGAGCCATCATCATCCGAATCGGCAATGACTTCAGGAACAGCAGCACCTTATGAAGCACTACACACTATTATCACTGCAAACACGAAAGACAGAAAGACCATCAATAGACTGAAACGATAACAAACCCTCGCTCACTTGCAAAGCCAGGTAGCTTGCTGGCTTGGCCCGGGTTGCCAAAGGCATAGAACGCTTCCTGGAATAGCAAGCCGGACTTCTGCTACCCACCCAAGTGTCTGCACCGGCACACAGAAATCTCACTACATCAACAAAGCCCCCCTGAAACAAAACATATCGCGGCAAAGCTTCAGAAGCTGGGCTTTGAGCTTGGCCCGGCTCAATGCAAGCTTGGCTTCCAAACTGATCAGTGGTCGTGCAACCTCCCTAGTTGATGGCAATGTATCCGTGGTAGTCACCTTGGCCTGGGAACTCTTATCCACTTCGTTTGCCCTCGGCCCAGAACCCGAAGATCCTGCTGAAGCATGGGTTTTCAATGCCACCAGCTCTGAACCCGAAGATCCTGTTGAAGCAAGGGTTTCCACTGCCACCGGCTCTGAACCCGGAGATCCTGCTGAAGCTCGGGTGTCCGTTGCCACCGGCTCTGAACCCGAAGATCCTGAAGCTCGGGCTTCCACTGCTAACAGCTCTGACCCTGCACCTTCCACATGGCCAACAACAGCATCTCGAGCAAGGCCTGCATAGCAGAAGAGCTGGCGTGCCTGCATATCAGATACGGACATAGGAATTACCCGCGGCGCTGGCCTCGGCTCTGATCCCGTGCCCATAACCACCTCTGATCCTGAAGCTACCATCTCCGTTGCCACGACCTCTGATGCTGAAGCTACCGTCTCCGTTGCCATGACCTCTGATGCTGAAGCTACCGTCTCCGTTGCCACGACCTCTGATGCTGAAGCTACCGTTTCCGTTGCCACAAGCCCTGATGCTGAAGCTCCCGTTTCCGTGGCCCTATCTCCCACGTCGATTGCCCTGGGCTCTGCTGCCGCAGCTTCTCCTTGGATGTCATCCTCTGACACCTCTCGGCGGATCATGGTCTCCCCTGCCTTGGTTGCACTATACTGCTCACGGACCCATACACACCCACACACAAACTCACAGATGCACACAGATGCACACACACACACACACAAACCCACACACTCACTCATTCCATCATTTCTCTCTACAAGCGAAACCTGAAAGTAACCGAAATTAGTTGATCATCAAGGAGCAGCAAGAGCGGCTTCGCAGATCAAATCGTACATCCGCACCAACTTCTGGACGATATCATCCTGCATCAGAGCCGACTACGGGTCTATATCGATGTATCTAGATCTGTATGTCCATACCAAAAAATCCTATGTGCAAGAACGAATCCATAATGCACCCTTTGCGGTCCTTGGGAGTTTCATTGCGCGCCCACTTTCTTTTCAAGAAGGTCAAACAACGCTTGGCACTCCAGGCGTCACGGTGAGCAATGAGCGGAATCGCTGACTTGTCAGGAAAATTCGAGATCTGGAGATATTCCTTGCATACCTCACTCAGTGTCTCGACTCCGGGGGTGTCAACTGTGCGGCTCTCCAACATGAGCTCCAAGATGCTCATGAGCGCATCATAGTTCTCCCTGCAATCTCTCAAGTTGCCCAGACATGAAGCTTGCCCTTGAACCGTCGCGAGAAACACTGAGTAACCTTGGGCTGATTGGGAGCGCAGCTTCCGCACACTCTCCCACACCCCTGGCAACTTCGACAAATCTGCTTGTCGTTTCACCATGGCTGCTCCAGCACGACGAAGTGAAATCCCTATCACTGCACAACAGCCCAAATGGCTCATGAGATAAGCTTTGGAGATCACAGATGGTTTCAAATCAGACAGTACCCAGTCTGGTGGCAGAGAATCACAAAGCAATCTATGAGTCCGACTTATATTAACCGCACTCGATCACCCGTAAACCTGAGGGCACCCTTCTGACCATAACACCTATAAACCCTGTATGTAGTTAGCTAAGACCTACAACCCAAGACAGCCCTGCAGCACGAAGCCGGATCGGTTGGGGCCTTGCCAAGGCCAATGAAGACCGGCCGCACGCCGCGTCGCCGCATCATCCTGCGGCGAAAAATTGGGCTTGGAGGGCTTTGCGAGGGGTGGGGTCGGGTGAAGGGGTCCGGGATTTTTTCGGGTTCAAACTGAGCCTTAAGACAAGTATCACTTCGGAAACCGGAAACCCATATCAACCCAACCCAAACCCCACTCGGTCCTCTCGCGGAAGTGAAGCAGCAGCATGAAGCCCGGCAAGTCGAGCATCCCATTTCAGCTTGCAAGCTGTGTTTCAAGTAGATGTGTATGCAATTATATGCAGAGCCTAGCCTATACGTAGTGTATGTGAAAGTAAGATTTGCAGGATGCTTATAGCGAGTCTGGAACCAGGCTTCACATGTAGATGTTTGGGATATGGCAGATATAGGGAAGAAAGCTTTGGAGATTACCCCATAGACCTTTGATTTGATATGAGACGATTCACGCCCGACGGGGCCGTCTTGTGCTCTTGAGAGCAGACAACCGGGCCTCGTGCACAAACTGTACTCACTGAAGCTTCATTCCACCCCTCATTTCTTATTCCCAAGAGCATTAACCAGAATCCCACCCCCCAAAGACCCTGGATACCCTGGACTCCCAGGTTTTCGCAGTTCCATGGCAGTTTACGGGCGTGGGTCTGTAAAACCGGTAACTATAGTCATACCAAGACAAAACCAGGTTATTCCAAATTAACGCTTTATTAACAGTCGTTGGCTGCCATAGGTACATATATATATATATATATATGTATGTATGTATATATATATATATATACACATACATACATACATACATACATACATAATATACACACCTGCGTACGTACATATTTGCTTCATATACTTTTATATTTATATATATAGTATGATGTATGTATAACTGTATAATCATATGTTTGTTGTTAGATCGATGTCTTTGTCAACGGCTATGCCTACACGGAAGTCAATCTCAATTGCCACGTAAAAGTACATGGTTAACTGTACATGTGAATGTACATGTAGATTCATATATGTGCGTGTATATGTATGTGCATGTTGTGCATGTACATATTTAGTTGAATGAACATGTGTACATGCATGCATGCAGTTTTGCACGTGATTCCGGATCCCGGGCTGCTGCCCCCCGCTTTTCCCCGCCTCCCCCCACCATTCCCAAGTTTTGACAGTGGTGGCTTTCGGCGGGCGGGATCGTCGCCATGTTGTAAGCGTTAGACCTGTTGCTGTCAGGTTCCTCGTGACTTTCGCAAGTCTTCGACATGCGGGGCAACTTCGCAGGTGAAAAATGGTATCAGCGGCTGGCACGAACCGCGATCTACCAGTTGCACGACTCTCCTTGCTATGTGGGCTAGGTTCCGGATACGCGCCGGAGCAGAACCTCAATCACATGGGGACGGCGTGACGAGGTGGCGGTTGTCCGCGGGACTGCCAGTGCTGCGCGGAAAACCGCACGAGCCAAACCGAACGTAGGGAAACATGCTGGGACAGGGGCACCGCATGCGCAGTGATGGAGGGAACAACAACAACAGCAGTGTGGCAACAAGCACAACAATCACAACTACTGAACTAACAAGCAGGTGTCACCATACTCACACCAACCTCCATCACGGGCAAACGACCCACATAAACACCATGAAACACATATTCATGGACAAATAATTGGCGGCCGAAGCAAAAATCAGAGGGGAGGGGGGGGGAGGGTGCGACAAAAAAAGCCAGGAGACCAATAACCCAAACAAGACCACAGGCAGAACACCAGAGGGCAGCGGATGCAGCGGAGGGAGGGGCACCATGGAGTCGGTGGGCGGGCAGGGAGGAGTCGGGAGCTCAGGCCCTGGATGATGCGTAAATGCAGGTATGAATGTATGTATGCATAAAACCGATCATGTCAACATAGAGCATCAAAAAGCGGGTATACACACCAACATGACCGTCAGACAAACACCAACTGCCACAGGTGCAACCACGACCATGAACCTACAAACCAGTGTCAGTGTTGATACTGAAGGTCCCACAAGTGTTTGACTGCAAGGAAGGTGCTACGGCTCAGACGACTCCTTTCCTCTCATTACCGACTGTCTCGCTAACGGAAATGGCGAAGTATACGGCATACAGCCCAGAACGCTGAACTCTGCAGAACCATGCAGCCCATAAAGGGATCAACACTTCTTCAAGTACTGCTCGTTACTCAACGATGTTCCAATAATCGAACCTGAAGAACACAGACCCGGGACTTAAGAATCCAAGTCACCTGGTTTACGTGGGTGCCCATGGAGATAAACAGCTCGAGCGACCGCTGCCTGAAAAGGCGCAGTTTGCATTCCTGACCTGCGCACTAATTAGACTCCCACTCGCGTGCCTGGTCATGGTTGTATGAATGGTAGGTATGGGGCCGGGACAGGGCATGAACCACATCGGTATATAACAGTGCTTACGCTAGAGTTGTGTCCAAAGAGCGATTCGCACAGATGGGCCAGAGCACACTCAGGAGAAAGACAAAGCAACATCCATGGGGCGCAGGCGTCTACTCTCATCCAGTGCTAGTTCCTGCAAGCATGACAACAACGGCGAACCCCAAGCTAGCTCCACAATCTTCAAGCTGGTAAGTAGGCAAGGTCCAGTCACACCAACACCTCTGCCTTACAACAGCAAACAATTAGACACACAAAGCAACAATGCCATAAGACTTTCTCAGCTTTGTCGCACGTTTCCAGCATCACACAACCGTGTCAAGGTCCTGAGGGACAACAACATCATCATCACCATGATCGTCATCATCATCATCATTGCCATCGTGACCTTCATCAACTCAGCACATCGCGAAAATCCTCCCAAGCCATCAGCACCAGAGCCAACTGCAACAAGGAGGCCACTGGCTGCTGCGCTCAAATGCACTGAGAAGAGTGTTGAAGAACCTGACTGGTCTAAGCTTCAGGTGGCTTGAGCATATAGTGGATGATTAAATATTTGCAAACCCACACGGGTTGGGCGTCGTAGGGGGAAATGGTTTTTTGTACGCAGAACCGCCAGAATCGTTGAAATTCTGCGAAGCTCCACGACTCTGAATAACGCTAGCAGCCACCAGTATGCATTCAGGGGAATGTGCATTTCCAAGGGTCGCGTCCTGCATGTTCTGCTGTCGCAGTGGTCCAATGCTGACATGTCCAGTCCAGAGGTAGGGTGGTTTCGCTTCAGGAGAGTGGCTGCTATTGTCTGTCCTGCGAAGTGCACAGCTCGCATGCGAAGTTTTCGTCGTTTGCAGGGCCCAGGTTTGTCAGGCATGCGGAAAGCGGGGGATCCGCTTTGCCCCCTTCGAAATTCAAAGCGTCCTAGTGCAGCCCCAGAGCGCAATGTCGGTGCTCGTGGCCAGACCTGGCGGCCACGGGAGTCGAGCGGCGTAGGGCACCTACTACATGAAACCAGCTAGTTCAGCAGACCATGCTGACAACGATCGCTTCCCTCGCCATCGTATTCACGGCCATCGCCGTTGCATTCATCATCATCGCATATCACGACGAAGGTAGCATTAGTTAGCGTCGTCACCATCACAGTAAAGCATCTCGTTGACACGAGGACCGTTGCCAAAGGCAAGCTGCCAGCCGTTACCGGCACAGAAAACCTCTGTGACTCTTAACTTCGAATCACAGGGTCAAGCCCTCTCTGAGCTTGCGCGAGTTGCTTCCTCGATTCCGAATGCATGTGCTAACATCTTTGAAGCCTATGGCTTCGGGAAGCGTCACATGGACCCAACCTTATCAGTCAGCTAATACAGTTAATGACTTCGTTCAAGGTCTCACATGCTCGACCTCGTCCGAGCGCAAACGGGCCTGATTCTCCAAGCTGCAGCGCTTGCTGCCATTGGCTGGCCTTGCCAGCAGCTTTGATGCTCGCACCTCAGAACTACGTGAAAGCACGAGGTTGCTTGGGGATATCGAAAAATAGTCTGATGTTGCAGTCAAGCAGATACTGTAGAGAGCTTGGCCGAAGAGGGCAGGTATCCGGCTGTACTGCATTGCCGAAAGGGCTACTTAGCGCTACAGGTGACCGGTAGAGATAACCAGGGAATCTCGACATGCAAAAGGGCAGAAATAACTTTCGGGATACTGATCCTTCGCGGCTTGGTGCGCCAGTTTCCACAATCTGCACCGCATGTGTTCGTCGAGCGTAATCAAACATGTGCCACAACGAACTGGATGCAGTCCCGGGTTGCCGATTACAAGGCCGGTATCGACAGCATGAGTGTTGGGCTGCAGCCAAGCTGCTTCTTCTCAAATCCATATGCATACCAACTTCACCAGACACCAAAGCAACAGTCGCAATCCCATCAGCCAGGTCAACTCATGTCCTGGAACCTTTCAGCCTTGAACCATGCGAGGAATGCCTGGCAAGCCTGAGGCCTTTGCCTCAAGTCCCCAACCCCCGTCCCCCACAACAACAAACAAGTTTCTATCCAGGCAAAGGCTCCAAAGCTTGCCACATCCCATGCAAACTCTGACTCCTGGAGGACTGAGGATGCCTGCAACCGGAGTTCAGGAGAGTTTTGGCGTTTTTCCTTTGGACACGTGGGGCGGTTTGCACAGGAAGCAGCTTGAGCAGCTGGTAAACTTGCAGTGCTGCCTGGGTCTGTCGGGGTTGATTGAAATCAGCGCAGCACAGTAGAGAAAGAACAGAGAAAGAGAGAGAGAGAGAGAGAGAGAGAGAGAGAGAGAGGGAGAGGGGGGAGAGACATGGAGCGTATGGAAGACGATAGCAAGACTATATCGCGCCAAGCCAAAGTCAAGACTGAAATGATGTCTAACAAGAAGCTTGCGGCTCAAGTGTGAAAACCGGTGTTCTGAGCATACAAAGCTTTTGGCAACATGTTTGAGACGCCTGCGGGATGAGGAGCTACAATGACTCTTGACCCCGCGACACACCGATCTAAGACCCCGACAAGTGCCCATTGAAAGCTTTCGGCACAAGCCTCAGTTCAAGACGTTTCATCGACAAGCCGCTGGCTGGTCTACTGAAAGCTTTCTATGTTGCTTTCTTCCGAGCGCGGCTCCACCCGAGCTCGAAACCTACGCTTCTTACACACAGAGCTGACTATCCAACAAGGCCCTAGGATCAACAAAGGAGAAATCAGAATTGCAGCACTTGTCCTCCTCTTGTTCCAGTTTCCAGCCTTGTGGGGTTGACCGTAGGTAAGGCACTCATCTACATATCTCGCCCGATGGGATTGTTTGACTATTGAGGGCCTGCTTTTGCACCGTGCCACACTTGCAGCAGAGATACCGCCAGCACTGAATTCCAGCATACAAGATCAGGGCGAAGCTGCGCGGCAAAATCACGAGATGTGCTGTAAGGGGACGGGGTCAGGTAATGTGCGCTTGCACCTATCACGCACATCGACATACCATGTGGCTCGGTGAAAACTCAATCAGGACAGGTTGGACCGCACTATGGTGCATCTCCAGCTTGACTAGAACATCTTTCCAAATACTATGCAGCTGTGGAAAGACGTGTTGCCTTGTCGCTACTCATTCCGGCTTGTGCCTGCGACCACGGAAGTGTCGCGATGGCCGACAGAGCCTCTCCAACTTGGATCCAGTCGTGTGAACGCAACAACATGACCGCAAGAATCAACGACAACATGAGGATTGTTGATGCGCTACGATGCATAGGATCGAAGAAATAAGTCCACAGCAGTGATCCGTAGCATAGTAGTAAGTAGTAGTGGTGGAGCAGCAGGAGGGGCAGTGTCTCGAAGTAGACGAAAAACGGCAGCAGGAGCAGTGGCAGTAGCAGTAGCAGCAGCAGCAGCAGTTGGAGTAGCAGTATTAGCAGTAGCAGTAGCAGTAGCAGTAACAGTAGCAGTAGCAGTAGCAGTAGTAGTAGTAGTAGTAGTAGTAGTAGCAGTAGTAGTAGTAGTAGTAGTAGTAGCAGTAGGAGTAGTAGTAGTAGTAGTAGTAGTAGTAGTAGTAGTAGTAGTAGTAGTAGTAGTAGTAGTAGTAGTAGTAGTAGTGGTCATTAGCAGTAGCAGTAGCAGTAGTAGTTGTAGTAGTAGTAGGAATAGTAGTAGTAGTAGTAGTAGTAGTAGTAGTAGCAGTAGTAGTAGTAGTAGTAGTAGAAGTAGTAGTAGAAGTACTAATATAGCAGTAGTAGTAGTAGTAGTAGTAGTAGTAGTAGTAGTAGTAGTAGTAGTAGTAGTAGTAGCAGGAGTAGGAGTAGGAGTAGGAGTAGTAGTAGTAGTAGTAGTAGTAGTAGTAGTAGTAGTACTACGATGCAAACTTCCGAAGAAACGTCAACGCCCAATGTAACATCGATTTGACTTTATTCCAGCGCATCCGTGAGAAGCCTCGAACATCACGCAAAGAAGCAAAGGGACATTCGGCCAGGGAAGCTTGGCCGCTGCTGCGCTGGCCGTGATCTCGTCAACGCCGCAGCCAGATCGATCCTGTCAGGGTTTAATAAAGGGCATCGTGCATTGGTTACACCTCTTTACACTTACTCTGGCTTTGAGCATGTCCGGATCTTGTCGGACTATACATCTTATCATCAAAACCTGTCGCGTGGTGCACTGAACAAAATTCGATTCGACTGCCAGCTTCGCAAATGGTCGTTAGGACTGCTAGACCGTAGTCGCTGCCGGCTCTTCTCTAGCATTTGCTTTGGGGGGCGGTAGGCCTCCATGAGCAGAGAAGCCTGCGCCCAGAACAGCCCCAGGCTGCCCAGTGTCGCCACAGTGGTCCTGCGGCTTAAATGCGTTCACGGGCGGCAGAATCCTGATGTGGTTTTCCACTTGAGGCGGTGTAGACTTGCAGCATGCAGTATAGGATAGTATAGGGTAGGCCATCGCCATGCCTAACCTACGCATCTGGGGAAGGTCTATGGTAGAATTTCAATTAAAACACAGGATAAAACATCCCAAGAAACAGCCTCGTAAGTCCCAATAGTAAGGATTGCTGATAATTCTCTGTCTTCCCAGAAAACCCTGTTGAGGAGCATGATTTATGGCATGGGGTGTATCCTAGACTTTGCCTTCCCTCCTTGACGTACCTTAAGCTGCACGCGTCCTTCCCCAATGTACTGGACAAAGCGAGGTACAGCCCATAAGCACACGAAGACCACCAAACATGTCTGCCAGGAGTAGAAACTCAAAACCAAAAGCAGAATATAGTTTCTTCTGCGCATGCTGGGTTTTCATATGATGTCTAGATATGCCTGCTTGCTTCTCATCCTCTCTGACGAGGTGTTCCCAGGCTTGGGGCGAAACAAATCCGGCCAGGCACAGCCACGAAAGCTCACGGCAACAGAAACCAAGGCGTGTTTGTCCAACTGCAAATGCCTGCTAAGCACTGAAACATGAGGGATGATGGTTGCGCTGGTTGTAACGGGACAGGTGCTTGCGGCCAGCACAGGTGTGAATAAGCAGGTAGTGCACCATGTATGAAGTGTTGATGTGTTTTGGGGGAAACAAATGTGGGGTTCAAGCGCCTGCCGTCATCGACTACGCCAGCCATCGGGTGGTTCCTTGAGATTCTCAAATCAATATCGGTCGCAAATTGGTAGTTGTCGACAACTACACATACGATACATGCCAAACATCACGAGAAGTGATGCAGCTGCTAAGTAGATGGGTTGGCCTTGCCGATGCTGCGTAAAGTTACGGAAAACATCCCGTGCCTAACAACCACATGAACTAGCTCTACCGCATCCCAACATAAGCTCGGCAAATTCACAGTGAATGTGGACCAGGACATCCAAACTCTTCAACACAGCAATAGTTTGGCAAAGCCGCTAACTGTTCGAAAACAATCGCCGATCTGCTTCACCCTTCCTGGCTGTAGGCAGCAGATGCCTGTGCTGCATGTTCTTCATGAGGGAGAGAGCCTTACCACAATGCATACTCCTTTCGCTTCAGAGAGTCCAGGGATGATGACAATGGTGAAAGCTGGAGCTGTCCACCACAGCAACGTGGTGCAACTTGCTGCTTCGACCAAGATGCCACCAGCCAAGCAGAACCCACGGCACACGCCGTGATAGATGTATTGCCTTGCAGTGCGTAGTGCGCAGAGCAGGTCGCTCTGCAAAAGCTTCTCGTGGAAAACCCGGATGTAGGCTTGCACTGTTCCAGAAGTCTCGCAGCCAAGAGGCAGGTTGTATTGTCGGGCTTCAGCACAAGGCACCTGGCTTCTACAATGCAGTCGTTACTCCAGCAAACGACACCCCCTGGCGGAGATCCCAAAAAACTATCGTCGCCGTGCTTGGGGAGCATCGCGGGCCAGCAAGCTACAGAATTGAACAACGCTGTGGTGGAGACTTGCTTCCGGGTCGAAGACTTGAAGTAGTTATGAAAACTTGGATATACATAAACATGCAGAAATATCTATCTGACATATATATATATATATATATATATATATATATATATTAGTGTGCATACAGAATACATGCATACATACATACATGCATACATACACATACATGCATACGTACATACCTACGTACATGAAGACATGCATGCATGCATGCATGCATGCATGCATTCATACGGACATACGTACTTACATGCTTGCATATGCATACACACACAACACGTATGTAAGTATGTACGTATGTACATAGGTATGTATGTATACATGCATGTCTGTACGTATGCATGTATGTATGTATGCATATATATATATATATATATATATACGTGTGTGTGTGTGTGTGTGTGTGTGTGTGTGTGTGCATGTATGTGTGTGTGTATCCATGTATATATGTATCTCGCACACACACACACACATATATATATATATATATACATACACATGCATAAATGGACATGTGTGTGTGTTGCGTGTACCAGATATCTATCTATATGTGCATGCATATATCTGCCTAACCATCAACGCACATGTGTGTATATATGCATGCATACATGTACGTATGTATGTATGTATGTATGCACATGTGTAGGTGTGTATATATATATGTACATATATATATATATTATATATGTAATGTATGAGTGTTTGTCTTGAACACACACAAATGAATGTCTATGAGTGTATACATATATATGTTACATATATCTTATATATCTATGCATACATGCATACATACGTACAGACATACATACATATATGCATACATCCATACATACATACATACAAGTAGATATATACACCTACACACGAACCATGAATAACTTCATATGTCAATATACATACATATATAATACGTAGACACACACATACACACATGTGTAATTACATTCACATCTACATATGCTGGGTTGCTTATGTACTACATATGATATGATAGGATATGTGCCGGTAGATCTGCAGTTACTGCAGTTCCAGTCCTCTAGAATACGCCGACCTCGTCCATCAAACCCCACGTAACAAGCCACAAACCAAGAATCCGAGATCTCGTGCTGTTTTCAGCCTAACCCTTCGTTCGTGTTCTGCCTTGCACACGAAGCCTGAAGATCCTGAGCATTCACTTCCTGCATCCACTCTTCAAACACTCATCAGAAAACTCCCCACAAGCAACCTGGAACGAGCGATTCCTGATTTCCACAATTCTGCACAAAACACTCTTCGTCGAGTCAACCGCAACAGCATATCCTAATTCCTTAGGCTTCTGTACTGCGGACCCTCCTCCTGCCTCAGCGCAGAGACCAAGGCGAGGGCTTTGCCCCAGGCACCAACCTTGCCACAGCCGGACAGTGCAGCATTGAGACCTGAGTCGCGAATCAGTACGGCGATCACCCCCCATCATCCTCATCATCATCAACACCAAAAAACGTCCTGACGATGTTGCTGCTGGTGATCATTGACCGTGATCCTGGTGCATGTGGCCATCTTGGTGTTGGTGCTGGTGGTCTTGGGGCGGCGGCGGCGGATTGGTGTTGCTGCTTCTGCTAGTGTTGGCAATGGCGGCGGCGGCAGTCACTGTGCTTTGTGGTCGTGGTTCTGATCCGGTACTCTCGGCCGGTTTAATGGAGAAGCCTTTACTAATCGAGAGATTAAGCCACAAAGCATAAAGATGATGCTACCAGCGGGTTAAGCAACTCGCAGCTTAATGTGTCATTAGAGTCTGCTATTCGCAGGCAGTCTTCGCAATAAGAAAACAAGAGTGAAGTAGTATCCAGAGTTCGGGAGAGAACGAAAGACGAGGTATCTGTCACTCTGCGAACCAGTTCTTGTTGTGCACCGATCCCACAGCTACGGTAAGCACTTGGAGGTTTGCGACTGCTGTTTTGACCAGCGTGGAACTTGCACCGGTCTTTGGAGTTTCAATCTCGAGCTCTTTCAGGTTCAAAGGGGTCCGGATCTCCGAAACGCTCGGAAATTCTAGGGAAGGATTAGTGCCCATTCCACCGTTTGCATGACACTGCATCCGAAGCGGTCTGCTATACGGCACCTGTGCAGCCCAAATGACTTACTCTTGTCGTACTCCAAGAGCCTCCTAGAATCTTCGTTTGCGCTGCAGGCCATGGCTGCAGTGGAATACTCACGATCAACAGGCGTTATGGTTAATCCCACCGTCACGGATCTGAGCAATGCCATTTTGCGCGGAGATGCTCTCTGCTGTATGCGCCACCCTGCAGACGGCCAAGGCTTCAGGCACTTGAAGAGCTGCCTTCAGGCTCGAACGACGTTGGGGTTGCTTCTATTCTTTGCCATATTGGTGGTAGAACAGTGACAGGGACAAACCCAGGGCCTTTGTGCCTGTGGCCCTAACGATGCTTGCACACCAAGTTGTGCAGGACCACAGGTCTAGCCTTTCATTGTGTTGGTATGTCTGTGTATATACATAAACTGTATACATGTATATGAATACAATCTTTCATGTATGTCTGTATGTCGTGCTCGAGTTGTGTTTAAAGTTATCAGGCTGATAATTCTTACGTGATGTATGCTGATTATGAACATTGGGATGATTTTTCTCACTATATGCATGCAAAATCGGGGACGTCTCTGACAAACATCGTTGCTGCTTGCCAGTGTCAATGCCGCATCCGGTATTTCGGGCAGAGTGTCCATGACCGTCATTATCACTGTCTCTGGCGCAGAAACTCGCTCGAACTCTGACCCTCTACGGCGTGGAGATCAGCACTGCAGTGGCACGACTGAGAAACTCTCTGCCCCAACTCGGAAAACCGCTCCACAAACTCCAAAACGTACGGTCTGTAGTCAGCCTATCACTTCATCTAAGTTCCAGGATCCTCCAAGTTCACGTGCCAGAGCGCCTGCCACTGGGATGCCACAGCGCAGGCAGAGGTCGCAGCACTGCTGGTGAATGCCTTGAAGGGGATTAATACTTACGGATTAAATGATTATGCTTCAGATTAGAAACCGCAGCTCGGTGTGGGCTATCCGCAAGCAACCAGTTCAGAAATTAGGTGCAGCAGCTAGATTGCTAGCGAGGGTTACTGCCATTTGCGACGGTCTGCTGGATCCGATGCAACTGATCTCGGAAGCCATCCGAACATCACATGACCGGAAAGCTGACCCTATAATTCCGACCCAAAACCTTTTCACTCTCGAACCCTCTAACCCGACGAAGAAAGAAAACAAACACGCGCACAATCGGCCGTGACACTTTCAAATCTGTGACCCACCCGAGTCAAGAGCACAATTCTGAATCCACATCCGGTCAGTTCTGCATAGGGTCCGAGGCTGCGAGTTGTCGGGCGCCGAAACTTTGGAGCAAAGACAGAGGCCGGCGCCAGGCCTACGCGGAGCCACGTAAGCCGTGTTGGGCTGTCGTGTTTGGCTGTATAGGCTCATGGAGTTGATGATTTAATAAATTTCGCCGGGGGCCACAGATTCAGGCCTTATTGCTTCACTTGCGCCCCGTCGCCGCAAAGTGCTGCCACAAGACTGCGGGACGAGTTCGCCTCAGACACCGAAGTGAAGCCGACCCGGTCCCTTCAAAAAGGTCCTGATCTGCCGCGGCTGCGCTAATCCCAGAATTGAGTCCAATAACCTGGGGCCGAGTTTTGATCACAAGGGCATGCTTTTGAACAGCGACTATCACCATGACAGGGATCTGATGGCTATGAGTTTGCTTTTGATGTTCTCATGCACAACTATTATAGCACCCCAAATGTGACTTGTGTTTCGCCAGAGCCCACATTTGTGGCGATGTCAATGGTGTACAAATTACTATTGCATGGTCCACTGCCGCAACAACATCTACCACTACTTCTGTGACCACTGCTCTGAGTAGCCCGCATTGAGTTTGTAAACAAGTATACCCCGCAGTGCTGTCGGTATTTGCCAGCAAGAAGCCCAAAAACAGAGTTTTCGCTCTTAACAAGCGCTTCAGAGCCTTAGTAACCATTACAACCCCGCAAACTGGCAAACGGCAGTAGTAGCACAAGTGGTAGCGGTAGCAGTAGCAGTAGCAGTAGTAGTAGCAGTAGCAGTAGCAGTAGTAGTAGTAGTAGTAGTAGTAGTAGTAGTTGTTGTTGTTGCAGTAGTAGTAGTAGTAGTAGCAGCAGCAGCAGGAGTAGCAGTAGTAGTAGTAGTAGTAGTAGTAGTGGTAGTAGTAGTAGTAGTAGTAGTAGTAGTAGTAGTAGTAGTAGTAGTAGTAGTAGTAGTAGTAGTAGTAGTAGTACTAGCAGCAGCAGCAGTAGTACAGTAGCAATAGTAATAAGAACAAGAGTAACAACAAAAAGTTGGCACCATGACTGTATAGTAGTACTAGTATGATTCAGCAGTACTTGTACCAGTACGAGTACTTGTACTAGACCTCGTACTTGCACTAGCACTAGCAAGTAGCAGTAGCAGCAGTAGCGGTACGAGTAGCAGTAGTAGTGGTGGAATTAGTAGCAGCAGCAGCAGTAGTAGCAGTAGTAGTAGCCGTGGTAGTAATAGCAACAGCAGTAGCGGTTGCAGTAGCAGTAGTCGTCGTTGCAGGAGCAGGAGGGACGGGAGGAGGGCAGCAGCAGTAGCAGTGACAGCAGTAGTAAAGTAGCCAAGAAGTAGCAGCAACGGCGGCAGTATATCAGAAGCATGAGAAGCAGCAGCAACAGCACCAGCACCAGCACCGGCACCAGCACCATCCTGCTTGGAACCTGCGACTACTCCTCTCATCCTGAGGCCATAGATATCCCGAGCGGCGTCGGTCTGCAGGCTGTGCATCTGCACGAGGCGTTACATTCCAGATAGATTTGCTTATAGGGCCCAAAGCGAAACGAGCACGCTTGTGTGAACGGGGCCATGACAAACGGCAAACGCTTGATGGAGCAGCTTGGCGCAATACGGTCTTCGAAGCACGAATACGCACGATCAAGATTTCGCTTCCTTTCCAAGGATAACATGATACTCAGATCTCGCACGATGTACAATGCGCTAGCTTCCTTTGATTTCGGCTGACTGAGAGCATTTCTGTTGCCATGCTGTTGCCGTTTGCTGACGATAAGTCTGTGGATCAACGGAAAGTGCAAGCAAATCTCAACAGCTTCGAATTCAGACGGTGCAGCAAGAGCTAGAGGTACTGGTTCAGGGCAGTCCGAGTGTGTCCGAACTTGAACCCCCAAGTTGAGCCTCCAGGCTGCCAAGGAGGTCAACGGCGCGTGGCCAACGCAGTCGGGAGTTGCAAGCAATGATGGCGGTGTTGAAGCCTGAAGCTCTAAGGTAAGGCGTGCGTCACAGGAAAAAGATCGACGGCGGATTAAACAGCTCTCTGCTATCACCACTAGGCAAACACGACTTACCACTTGGGGCTTGCTGCTTGCAGCCGTCACTGCCTACTGTCGGGTTTGCATAGCCATAGACCAGTATCGTTTAGGAACAACCATGTTCAGTGAGCTGGACAGCAAAGGGCCCGTCGGGGGCGAGCCTTGGGCAGACAAGCCAGCCCAACCGCAAGTCTCGTGCCGCATGCTCATGGAGCCCTGGAGCACCGGGCACTGCACTGTGAACAAACGTAAACAAGGCAACAAGTATCATGTTCTCCACATCTCACAGTACGGCAGATTCAACCATTCTGGCCCGAAGAGCTCACCACGTCCGGCAACGGCGGGCGATGGAGGAGATGCAAAGTGTAAGGCCACCGCGAAGCCTTCCTGGTTTGGCCATCAGGTATCTTAATTCTATTTATCGCCTTTACTAAGCCTTGTTAGAAATGCCACGCCACCTCTGACAGCTTCGAAGATCACGAGCAGCTACCACTGTGCATACAAAGAACAGCCTAGCCCTGCTTCACACTTCTGCTTGCCGTAGTTCTGCCCGTCTGCCCTGGGGGATATGCATAAATAGTCCGCTTGCTTCTTGCGGTTCTGTTGGAACAAGTGCCAGGGCCCGTATGTACAATAACACAAACGGAATGACAGAGTCTTGCAGTCTTGGAAGGGTCATCGCGTCGGGCTTAAGAGCTTGCCCACGAGCTGCGGGCGTTGCCATGCACGCTCAGGCGACAAGCAGGTATACAGCTCCAGTAGCTTGGAAGAAGCTTGAAGATGCCGTCTACAAGCAGGATTGCTGCGTGACACCCTGTCGTCACACTCTGAAGGCCCCAAAGCCCAGGCACCTGCAGGCAGCCATGGCTGCATTCCGACGAAGAAGCTCCGCATCGGCCGATGTGCGAGCACTGTCCCTTGGATTGGATCACAGGGGCTTCCTCGTCACCAACATGTTAAATTGCGGGCTACTTGGTGCGAAAGAGGAAATGATTGAATCCTGGTCGTTCTGCAGCGAATTCTCGCACAAACGGCCGACACGCCCGAACTGAAGGTTGAAAGTCCAAACCTACCTCTGACACACCTCGAAGGGGGCACGTCTCAATGAATCCGGCTCTCTTAACATAACAAGCTCGAGCTAAGGAATCCACTATCTGCGACCCCGATGGCATTTATGAGCAAGGAAGAAATTGTAAGAACAGTCTGCAGGCTTCCGCGATCTCATGGCATGGGCTCAACGCAAGCAGGACCCCAATGCCTCCTTCGCCAAGTCCACGCACACCAAACCCTTGAGCCGGCATGCTCAGTTGGAATGCTCGGGGGAGCCTGTATGACCCGGACAGCAAAACAGAACCGGTTGATATCAGCAACACCGACCGTTGATGCACAGCAGCTGTAGCTCTCTCAGCGAAAGCTTCCAGATCGACGCAGGAGCCTTCAAGAAAAGTCATGCATGCGACCTTTCACCTCTGAGCTCATAAGTCCTGAATGCACACGTTCCGGGAAACCAATGAGGGCAGGGGTGCAGGTCATCCATCAAAAGTACAAAGCAAGGCTTCGCCGGCTACTATTTCAGAGGGCCAGGCCCACGTGGAAAAGCAGCCTTCGAGTCCTTTATATTGTGGAAAAACGAGGGTTTGTCACTCTGCGAGAGAATTTCAAAAACGGTGATAACATCCAGGACCCCTCCTCGGCTCGCCGGTGCTGCCGTGGCCGCCACTCGGTTCGGGGCACCGAGGGAGCAGCCGCCACTGCCCTGAAAGCAAAGCTGCATACGGAGTAGAGCCCTCCGGACGAAAACCAACCTCTCGTCTGTAGATAACAAGGAATACGTGCAGGGCTTGCCGAAGGACAGGTGAACTGCCTAACTGGGACTTACAACAAGAACGACAAGCGCACGCAGCCGGATCGAGCGGAAGCGCGACATTGGAACACGATCTGTCGATTTGGTCGTCGGTCCCTGGCATGAGGAAGTATCATGATCCCTACCAGGCTCACCTGGGCATAGTGGCGCCATGACGCGCCGCCGCCAGGTGCTCAGCAGCCTAGCCTTCACGAAAAGAACAGGGATTGGTTCGTAATCTTCTTTGTGTACACGGCTGTGTAAACACCGTAAACAACGGCGCTCGGGTTTTAGTCTTTGCATTCAAATTCAGAAGGCCGACTGTTACGGCTTAGTGTATGGCAACATTCGATTATGTAGCAGGATGCACAGATGCCTGTGCTGGACGGCTGTCTGTCTGTCTGTCTGTCTGTCTGTCTGTCTGTCTGTCTGTCTGTCTGTCTCTCTGTACGGTCAGCTGTGTCATCTTTATTTCGAGGCTTGTGGTTCGTCTTCCATAGTAAATTCCTTGCCTGGTTGTCATATTAGATCAGAAGGCGTTCCAAGTATCAGTACATCAGTACAACTACGATAGCTTTCGATCTTATGCTAGATAAAGAGAATTGTTACCGTACAAGGCACAATTTCGGTATATGTCGCAGCGGTTCGTTGAGCTGGGCGGTATATGACGAGACCGTCCGACCCCAGTCGATAAGACCAAACATCATGCGTAGCAGTTCTCCAAAGAAATAAAAAGATCCTGCAGAGCCGCATGCGCATGCTCATGCACATCATCATTTTGCAAACAGCTCTTTGATGCTCTTTGTCCGCGTGTGCTTTGCTGGTGATGATGATGACATGATGATGATGATGGTGATGATGATGATGATGTGGCGAGTTCAACCCGAATTACGCATGCTGCTACAGCCTTTGTCGGAACACGGATGGTGCGCTTAGGCTTCGATCTGTTCGATCCTGCCACTGACTGGCAACCATACCTTGATATGCCCTGTGAGATACTGCATGACGCGACTAGCCTCGGGTTGGGCCGGGTGCGCCAGGCACCGGCTGCCGGCAGCTTGCATGGCTCGACAGCAGGGGCCGGCAACCAGGACATGGCGCCCGGCTGTTGGATTTAAAGCCTCTATACAAGCTCCAGTGTTTTTGTCTTCAGATTTACCACAGAGCTAAGGCAGACTCGTCGAGCTCCAGGATGCCTAGAGCTTACCGAGTGCAGGGCCTTCAAGGATCTGAGTCTAAGGATATCGAGGCTGAAAGTCTCTGCTTGCTGTTCACTGTCCGAACAACGACTTCTTTGAGGGCCCTGGCCACTCTTGCATAATAGTCACCATTGTCACCACTACTTTTTTCACTGTTATAGCTACATCTATAGATAGCTCCATAATAGCACTGACACCGCCAGCAACGTTCCAAGTACTTCTGTCTGGATTCACTCCGCTCACACGTGCTTAAAACGCGACTTCCGAGCCGAAGAGGTGAGATTCCACTGATCCCTTGTCTTCCATGGTGTCGCATGGAAGTCAAATTGGGCAGATGTGCTGAAAGCACTTAAAGCCTGGCGAGAGCCAAGCTGTCGATATCGTGGAAAGGGTTATCAGGGATTCAGGAGTCAGAAGCATATGTCAGCAGCAAACTTGCATGGCTGAGCCCTGACGCTTAACAAGAAACGCCTGCGTGCATAAAGAGCCTTTGAAGTTTAATTTGGCAGAATATTGAAAACTGCTGCTGAAGAGATCGTCCTCTGCAAGACCCTCGAACATCGGGAAGACGTGCGGAAGGAAGTTGATAAGCTCCCACTTGTCTCCTGCTGTCTGCATGCAGGACAAAACCCTGAATGATGACGAACCCAGCCGCCTGTTGCAAACCAGCCGGATGTTCAGGTTGCATGCGAAGCTGGAAGCTCGACGAATTATCGTAAATCTTGGAAATGCGGAGAAGTTGACAGGTATGTCGGCATATGAAGGTTGCATAAAGCGCGGGTGAATTGTCCATATGTTCCCCTTATCGGGTATGATACGGATGACATCAAGCAACACTT
Organism: Symbiodinium sp. CCMP2592; assembly: GCA_905221615.1. NCBI lineage: Eukaryota > Dinophyceae > Suessiales > Symbiodiniaceae > Symbiodinium > Symbiodinium sp. CCMP2592. The sequence goes on along the minus strand of CAJNDT010005490.1, from coordinate 116,543 downwards.
GGTTGCAACATGTTGCAACTAGTGAGGCTCTTGCATGAGCAAGACACTTGGCTTGATCAAGTGTCTGAAAAACTAGAACCGAACACGAACACCAACCCGAAAACTCTGGACCATGCCCTCCAGCCGCTACAGAAGTTAACAAACTTCGTGGAAGCCCACGGTGCAGGTATGATCCTCTGCTGGAAGTTGCCCTTTCATCAAACGACTGATCGCCTCTAGCCTGGACCTCAGCTCCAGATGGACCTCGAACAGAAGGCTTTTAAAGCTTGAGCATCATCTGCAACCTAGCTTCCAGCTGTGTATGATCTGCAAGTTTTGCTGCAGCGAAGCTGCGACAATTGTGCACACAGACACACACACACACAGAGACTTTATCACCTCAACATCTCCAAGCCAACGTTGCACCCACGTCTCAATGCGAGCGGCGATGCCTGGGATAAGCTTCTGGTCCGGCGAGGACTTGATCAACTTGGGGTTGATCAGCTTCAGTGGTGCCTTGCATCAAGCTGTCAAGGTCGCATGCAAGGGTGCCCGGAGAATGCGTTGGGTCGTAGGCTTACTCTACAGTGCAGACCGTAGACCGCTAGGTTCATGATGAGGCGGTGTGGTGTCCGGTGCGGTGTGAAAGAACATGTTTCCGTGCAGCGTGCTGCAGATGTGCTGTGGTTCTCTGCAGGGTCACCCCAATATTTCTAGGTGGCAAGACGGAGCGCTCAGGAAAAAATGAAGCGCTGAATTTCACATTGAAGCTGAGCGTTGTATCGCACACCGTGCAACAGTACAACGAAACCCGTGCCAGTGCAAAACTTTAGGGCAAGGCACCTGGCTCTCCCTTGCTGTAGACAGCTTCTGCCGCTCGGCATTCAACTTCGTGGTGAGATGCTCCACAGCGCTGCGACCCTTGCACCAGCAACCCCTTCTTGGGTTGGAGGTATGTGGATTCCCCGACAAAACTTATTGGCTTCTTTGTTTGAGGATTCGGGGCCCACCAGGCCTACCTCAGCTGGAGGCTTTCCGACGCTCCACAACTTTATACAAAAAGTCAGCTGACTGACGATGCAAATGAACATTGTCAGCCTGACAAAAGACACTGGCTGCATCGTGCGCTACCTGTGGACTTCTGTTCTGCTTCTCCTTCTCACTATATTTCGTTGTTCTCGTGTCCGTCGAGGTTACGATAGTGTTGCCGCTGTCACTCCGCCTACCTGCTAGCACGCAAATCGGCGAATCAGAGTCATTATAAGGGTGCATGCAGCGAGCCTTAGAAAGCGAAACCACATGAGCTTGAGGCTTTAATCGCCCGTGAAGCCCCCGAAGACCGGCCTTCCAAAACAGCTCCAGCTGGTTTTCCTCGAGGGTGTCATGGCAATGGCGAGCCAGGGACACCTCAAGGGAACCGTTCGACGTCTTCCTGGTGTAACTGAATACGAACACAAGAAGGACTTCAGCTTTAGGGATAAAGGCCAAGACGCGGGTGGACAGGACATAGAGAAAAGTTGAACATCTCCCTGAACAAATAATGCAAACGCTGGTTTAGATGCTGGCAGGTGGGGTCTGGGGTGAGTGAACCAACGGAATCGCAACCTGCGTAGTGAATGACTTCTCTGAAGCAAACGCTGTTTTCCTGTCCTTACCTCCAACCAATCTGGATGGGGAACTAGTTGTGCAGGCTGCTGCAGCCGGTTGCTCGGGACAAAAGAGTGGCGGAAGTAGTTTCGCTTCGCAGCTTTGTGAGCTGCATCGAACTGATGTTCCTGTTTGTGTTTCACTTTAGAATCTAGAACACCGAGCGTGCAACAATCTTTTAAGAGCTGTCTGAGTCAGGGTAGGGTTCGACCTGCAGCAGTAGCCGCGGCCTCCACCACTCTTCCCCGCCCAGCATCTCGGGGGGCCTCCGCAAGCGTCATCGGCCCCCTCCGCGGGAGGTTCCAGAGGGGGCTTGAACTAGAGTCTGGACTATAAGTGGAAACGAAGGCCGAGACCGGCACGGACTGGTCCCGAAAGAAATGGGGAGCCTGAAACCCGCCGGAAGTGGCCCAAGTCTGGGTTATCAGCCCGGAAAGGGGGGTTTGGGCCAGAAGAGGGACGCAAAGTGGGTAATTGGAGAAGGGGAAGGACGAGAATGCACTCGCGGACGCGTAGAGGCGGGGGGCCCAGCTGAGCCGGACTCGAAACCGAGGCCTGGCATGTAATGGTAAGAATCGGGGTAGCGGCTACGGCTTCACGAGAATCGTACATTCTCGGAGCGAGACTATACGGCCTTGCGAGAAGCGGTGTCTGGAACGATGTGAGGAGCGATGCGTAATGCGAAATGAAAGAAGCGGAGCTACTGCCGTGCGCGGGTCGTTTACCCAGGTCCCCGATCTCGGAGCTAGAAGCGGGTCTGCAACGACTTGGGGAGCGCTGTGTGGTGGACGCGATGGAAGAAGCGGAGCTACGGCCGGGATTCAACAAACCGGGGAGAGAGAGGGAGTCTGGGACGACATGAGGGGCGCTGCTTGGTGGACGAAATGGAAAGAGGCGGAACTACGGCCTTACACGGGTCGTTTACCAAGACCCGCCACCTCGGGGTGGGAAGGGGGGTCTGGAACGACATAGGAGCTTCGTGGTGGACGATATGGAATGAAGCGGAGCTACGGCCTGACGCAGGTCGTTTGCCAAGACTAAGACCCGCCACCTCGGTGTGGGAAGGGGGGTCTGGGACGACATGAGGAGCTGCGTGGTGGACTAAACTAAATGGGAGGAAGCGGAACTACGGCCTAACGCGGGTCGTTTACCAAGACCCACCACCTCGGGGTGGCAAGGGGAGTCTGGAACGACATGAGCAGCTGCGTGGTGGCCGAAATGCAAAGAATCGGAGCTACGGCCTTGCGCGAGTCGTCTATACCAAGACCCGCCACCTCGGGGTGGGAAGGGGGTCTGGAACGACATGAGGAGCTGCGTGGTGGACGAAATGGAAAGAAGCGGAGCACGGCCTGACGTTTCCCAACACCTGCCACCTCAATTGGGAAGGGGGGTCTGGAACGACATGAGGACCTGCGTGGTGGACGAAACTGAACTACGGCCATACGCAGGTCGTTTACCAAGACCCGCCACCTCTGGGTGGGAAGGGGGGTCTGGAACGACATGAGGAGCTGCGTGGTGGACGAAATGGAAAGAAGCGGAGCTACGGCCTTACACGGGTCGTTTACCAAGACCCGCCACCTCGGGGTGGGAAGGGGGGTCTGGAACGACACGAGGAGCTGCGTGGTGGACAAAATGGAAAGAAGCCGAACTACGGCCCTACGCGGGTCGTTTACCAAGACCCGCCACCTCGGGGTGGGAAGGGGGGTCTGGAACGACATGACATGAGGAGCTGCGTGGTGGACCAAAATGGAAAGAAGCGGAGCTACGGCCTAACGCGGGTCGTTTACCAAGACCCGCCACCTCGGGTTGAGAAGAGGGGCTTGGAACGACAAGAAGAGCTGCGTGGTGGAGGAAACGGAAAGAAGCGGAACTACGGCCATACGCGGGTCGTTTACCAAGAGGAGCTGCGTGGTGGAGGAAGTGGAAAGAAGCGGAGCTACGGCCTGACGAGGGTCGTTTACCAAGGACCCGCCACCTCGGGGTTGAAGGGGGTTCTGGAACCACATAGGAGCTGCGTGGTGGACGAAATGGAAAGAACCGGAACTGCGGCCGTACGCGGGTCGTTTACTAAGACCCGCCACCTCCTGGGGTGGGAAGGGGGGTCTGGAACGACATGAGGAGCTGCGTGGTGGACGAAATGGAAAGAAGCGGGGCTACGGCCTTACACGGGTCGTTTACCAAGACCCGCCACCTCGGGGTGGGAAGGGGGGTCTGGAACGACACGAGAAGCGTGGTGGACGAAATGGAAAGAAGCCCAACTACGGCCATATGCGGGTCGTTTGCCAAGACCCGCCACCTCGGCGTGGGCAGGGTCGTCTGGATGAGGAGCTGCGTGGTGGACGAAATAGATAGAAGCGGAGCTACGGCCTTCCAAGACCCGCCACCTCGGGTTGAGAAGAGGGGACTGGAACGACATGAAGAGCTGCGTGGTGGAGGAAACGGAAAGAAGCGGAACTACGGCCATACGCGGGTCGTTTACCAAGACCCGCCACCTCGTGGGGTGGGAAGGGGGGTCTGGAACGAAAAGAGGAGCTGCATGGTAGACGAAATGGAAAGAAGCGGAGCTACGGCCATACGCGGGTCGTTTACCAAGACCCGCCACCTCGTGGGGTGGGAAGGGGGGTCTGGAACGACATGACATGAGCTGCATGGTAGACGAAATGGAAAGTAGCGGAGCTACGGCTACGGCCTTACGCGGGTCGTTTACCAAGACCCGCCACCTCGGGGTGGGAAGGGGGGTCTGGAACGACAAGAGGAGCTGCGTGGTGGACCAAATGGAAAGAAGCGGAGCTACGGCCTGACGAGGGTCGTTTACCAAGACCCGCCACCTCGGGGTGGGAAGGGGGTTCTGGAACGACATAGGAGCTGTGTGGTGGACGAAATGGAAAGAAGCGGAACTACGGCCATACGCGGGTCGTTTACCAAGACCCGCCACCTCGGGGTGGGAAGGGGCGTCTGGAACGACATGAGGAGCAGCTGCGTGGTGGACGAAATGGAATGAAGCGGAACTACGGCCATACGCAGGTCGTTTGCCCAGATCCCCGATGTCGAAGCGAGCGGGGTCTGGAACGACAGGGGGAGTCCTTAACTATCCGCTCTCAAAGAGCGCAAACACACGTCGAGGAAGAGGAGACAACGCTAGGAAACCTACAGAAGTCGGTTACCCAGAACCCTGTGTGTGACTGGAGGGGGTGACTTGGTAGGCACGCGTCGAGGAGGTGCCGAACCTAAGGGGCCTGTTACTAAAGAATCGGATGCCCAGACTCTCGAGAACGGCGAGAGGGGGCGACTGGGATGACACAGGATTCCACTCGAGGGAGTGGATGCGAAGGTGAGATAACGCAAACACTCGTCGAGGAAGTGGAGGCGAACCTAAGTAACCTACAGAGGTCGGTTGACCAGACCCCCGTGAGTCGGCGCGAGGGGGAGTGGGCTGCGCATGAGCATGTCAGGGAGCAGCGGTGATGAGGTCTCATACCGCCAAGGTGAGCGGTGAAGTTGTCCGGTGTAGGGCCCATGCTTGTGAGCAATGAGCCACACGTCCAACCCGTGGAGCGCGGAGAAGTGCCTGCGAAGCTCAGGTCGCAGCTGAAGTTGCGCAGTGAGGGAGGAAGGCCATCCGGTAGGCAATCGAGGCGGTCAACGAAGGCCCTTGCGACCAGCAGGTGATCATGTCCGCCAGCTCGGTGGTGATGCGAGGGAAGAGAGGCATACCGGATTGCGACAAAGGAGCGAAAGGCGGGGCAGAGGGCAGAAGCGGCTGCTGGATGTATGCAGGTACAGAATGAATACACGCGAGGAGGCCTGGAATTTAAGGAGCCAATGGAGGGGGCACTGTCACCCCGCCGCAGCTGACGATACAAGGTGTGGGTGCTCATCGGGCCTGAAAGGCAGCCCTTAGTGCCGCCCCGGGGGTCCACACACCTTAAGAGGAGGGGAATCGTCAGAAGGCTGCGACGGGCCCCGGGGTGTCTGAGTCAGCATAATCGGACTCAGCAATGTCGCTGCGAAGATGCAAACCACATTTCACATGAGCCAACCCAAGTGTTCCCTGTCAATGACCAGTGCTGGCACAGGACATGATTAGGATGTGCGCAATAGCTGGTAGTGGTCGGACAGATTACACACCAGGTTAAGATTTGTAGTGGCCACGATGGTGAACATTGGCAAAATACTGGTGACGATGATGAGCGGTGCTGTTGTACTTGGCAGCAGATCTATATTTTCTCGAATCTTAAAGCTCTAGCATGCTCTAGCAATCCGCAACTGAGGGCGGCGCAGCACAGAGAAAAGCAAACGGCAGTCGGTGTGGAGTGTCCAGGCAGCTCGCGAGAAATCTGAACACCTGACGTAGTTGGGATTGAAGTCTTTGGCTGAATAGCCTACGCTAGCATCTTGTAGGACATGCAAGCCCAATGACACATGTATATATGGATATATATATATATATATATATATATGAGTGAATATGTAAATATGTACATATGTAAACATGTGTATCTATATGCCTATATGTATATACACACATGCATGTATGCATGCATGCATACATGCATGCATGCGCGTATGTACGCATGTATGTGTATATGCATCTGTGAGTGTAAGTATATAAGGATATAAGTGTATAAGAACATAAGTACATAAAAATGTAAGCATTTAGGCTTATACGTATACATGTACATATGGAAAGATGTACATCTGCATACGTACACACCACCCGAGCTATCGCGCACAACCTCGTGCATTCATACCCTTCTCTCTCTCTCTCTGTCTCTCTCTCTCTCTCTCTGAGACTCTCTCTCTCGCTCTCTGTCTGTCACTCTGTCGCTCTTCTCCCTGCTGTCGCTCCCCTCTCTCGGCTCGCTCGTCTCTCCCTTTCTCTCACTCTCTCTTTCTTTGTTCCTTTCTGTGTTTCGCCAAGCACGAAGAGTTGTGGCCCTCCACCGCGGGCTTGTGTGCAGCCAACAGTGCGGGTTCGAATAGTTTACGCCACGCTCCCCATCAAAGGCTTGGACTCCCGTCTAAAAGAAGCACCTAACGCGAACACCTCGAAGGATCTTGCGCGCCTTTGCCGAGGAGAAATTGCCCGAAATCTTTTGAGGATGTGAGATGGCTGACTGACATACATGCCATCCAAGCTGCAGCATCAAAAGAAGCATAACAAGGAAGACCTGCATGATCAAAGGCATGTTTAACAGTGCTGCAGTGATTGTGGAGCGTTCCGCGACTCAGAACAAGGAATCGGCCGCCTTATGTACTCTTTCGGGCAGGGTGTCGTAAACTAGGAAACCCACCCCCAAAAAAATCAGAGGCAGTTGCGGCAGTCACTGGATGCTCCTATGTTTCCTTGAGCGGCGTCTCACTCTCAATCTCTCTGTCTATATCTCTCTCTCTGTCTCTCACTCTCTATCCTCTCTTTGCCTCGGTCTGTGTCCCTTTAATATATGTATATTATTTTTATGTGCATATTTATATTTATGTATGTTCATACACACAGATGCATACATGTATGCATGTACAAAAACATAATCACAAGCACCTGTGCGTATATACAGACATGTATCCGTTTATACATGATATAATAAACATGTGAGTGTATGTATGTATATATATATATAGACATACATAGACAGATAAACCTGCATGCACGCATACATACCATACCATGCCATTCACACCATACCATACGCAGAGACATACACAGATATGTACATGCATATGCACGCGTATTTGCATACGTGGCTACCTCCATACATATACAGCTGCATACTTTACATATCTACATACGTACAGACATGCATGCATACTTACATGCGCACAAAAACACACATATATATATATATATAGATACATGAATGAGTTTATACGTGTGTACATACATACATGCATGTATACACACATGTATCTTTGCTAACTAGCAAGCAAACAGGCCTTTACACGTAGTGCAACAGACAGGCCTGCACACACACACACACATAGGCACACGCAGGCAGACATAAATAGACATGTGTATATATATATATATATATATATATATATACATATATAGATATAGATACACACACAATACTTGCGCACATACATGTAGATTCTTCGGATGTATTGTGGGTGTGTGCACACCTGCATGCATATATCTTTGCATGCAGCCAAAGACACACGGTGGTCTAACCAGAAATACGCAAAAGACGAGGTCTATCTCGCCATCAGCAGACGCAAAATGCCTAGGTGCAAGTACCACGTTATCAGTAAACAGACAGACCTACGGATACCTCGACATGTAGGCATACATGTATGTATGCATGCATGTACGTATGCTTTTATGTATGTATGTATGTATGCATGCATGTCTGTGCGTTTGTATGCATGCACACATGCATGTGTATACATGCATATGTACATGTATGCAAGTCTCCGTGCATGCATGTCTGTTTATATATTTGTGTCCGAGTGTCTGTATGCAAACGGGTATGCATGTATCAATGTGTGCATACATGTAAGATATAGTATACTGCAGCAGAGTCTAATATAGCATAACATAGCACTGCTATAACGCAATAGAACGAAACGAGATATAAGTACTCATACGGACATGTTTGGATTCATATATGTGTTTACATATATGTATGTATACACAGCTATGTCGATGTACAAGCATATGCATAGATAGATATACATATCTGCATTTACACATACATGTACATATACATATACAGATAACTACAGATACACACACAAACACACACGCAAGCAACACTAATCGGTTTATTATGGCATCTTGAACCGACAGGCAGTCAGACAGACAGTCCTCAAACAAATCAGGGACAGCGCGATATGCAGGAACAAAGAGAGAAACACCAGCATAAAAGAGGATAGGGAGGTAAGGAAAGGGAACGGACGACGAGAGACAAACAAACATACATCAATGTGCATGCATATCAGTACACATGAAGATATACACAAAGAGAGAGAGAGAGAGAGAGAGAGAAAGCAAGAGAGCGAAAGCGACAGCAACAGAGTCTGAGGGAGAGACAGAGAGAGAGAGAGAGAGAGCGAGAGAGAGAGAGAGAGAGAGAGAGAGAGAGAAAAGAGCAAGAGAGAGAGAGAAAGAGAGAGACACACACACACACACAAACTGAAAAGGAAAGGATCGAGAGAGACCCCTGGGCGGGGGCGAACGCAGAGCATAATCTAATCTATGCGTACAAAAGAAGACGTAATGCAGACAGCTTTGGGGACATACTGACAAAACATTTATGGTCTGTCCCACCTGACACAAGGCTGCAGTGCCCAGAGCTTCAATGGCTGCTTCGCGATCATCCTGCAGAACCAGGGTTCACGGTTTCGGGTTCAGGCATCAGCGCGAATGAGATGAAACCATCGTAGCGCTGGGCCCGAGCTCACTTCGTTTACTCGCACTTTGGGTTTTCTGCCTTCTCAGACAGTCTACACCGACAAGACTGACTGAGTGGATCTATAGAATCATTGCATGGCTGCATATGCGCAAACACGCTGCGTAAAGCGTTCAGCAAAACAGAGCGATGACCCAACGGTAACGATGCAGACTCAGTCGACGGATCGCGACGGCAGTCCTTCTCCATGCAGTCGTCGTCCACTACCTGCAATCGGGCTTGCGTGTGGAGGCGAGGGGCCACAACGGAAGACGACCTGTGAGCGTCATTGGCGAATGCCTGCCAATGGCTGCAGGCATGATTCCTGAACAGCCTCTTGAGAGCCCAGAAACAAGGGTGTTCTAGACATGCCGGCCCCCACTCCCTCCCTGGCCACTGCTGGTCAGCCAGAGATCCGTGTCAAGGCAAGAAGTCTGTCACATGCCGTAGCATGTCTTGTTCCTAAATGGTGATGCTGCCGCCGTCAAACCCTTGCACGACAACTCCTAGATCTCCCCATCATCCAGGGGTCAAGGTTCTCGAGTTTCAGCGAATGAACAGGCCTCCTCCAGCGTAGCAGACTGCTCAGATGCGACAGCTAGAGCCTCTCGCTGGGCTTCGTCGGACTTTCACGATATCAAAACATCGTGTCGAGGATCTCTATAGTCAAGAAAAACGAGCAGAGCATCGTTGCTAACATGTCAACGTGGTGTCCTAGGGTTTGGGTTTGCGGTTGTAGTGGAATCACTAAGCCCACATTACACTCTTGAGGAACATCTGGCTTCTGTACGGGCTTCCGTGGTGCACTGATAGATGCTTCTTCGCGTGGTTGTCTGGCTTGTAGTGTCTCGGCGCAGAGGCACATTCACTCGCCGCATAATTTCGAGTGTGGAGGGCTCTCTGTCTGTATTTCGGGTGCTTCTAACCTGGCGTATCGCTACCCACACCAAGCCGTGGGGGCGGGCCCAAATTCACTGGCATTTTTTTGCAGTCAAGGTCTAGAATACGGCAGAAGCACACAACTATCAAGAATATAGTGGTGACTGCCCCGCTCCGAAGCCTTCGGGTTCGGGTCCGGGGGAGGCGGGGGAAGAAGCGGCAATTGGAAGCGTCACGGCGGTCGGCCTTGACAGCTTCGACGCAGACCTTCCAGACAGCTTGGGTGTGAAGCTGCTTCGACAAGACTCTTTAGAATTGGCCTGTGCGTCATGCGGGGTTCTCGGTTCGTGAGGCAATATATGAGAACCCTCATGTCTGCTAATACGACCAAACCCACAACACACAACAATCACCCCTATCTCTACTATCACAGTTACTATTGCAAGTGCTTGTACTGGGACTAGCACTAGTACTAGTACGACTAGACATAGTCCTGGTCGTAGTCCGTAGTAGTCGTCGCAGTAGTAGTAAAAGCTATAGTCGTAGTAGTAGTAGTAGTAGTAGTAGTAGTAGTAGTCGTAGTTGCTGTTGTCATTTATAGTAATAACAGTCGTAGTAGCAGCCGTAGAAGTAGTAGAAGTAGTAGTAGTAGTAGTAGTAGTCGTAGTTGCTGTTGTCATTTATAGTAATAACAGTCGTAGTAGCAGCCGTAGAAGTAGTAGAAGTAGTAGAAGTAGTAGTAGTAGTAGTAGTAGTAGTAGTAGTAGTAGTAGTAGTAGTAGTAGTAGTAGTAGTAGTACTAGTAGTAGCAGTAGTAGTAGTAGTGGTAGTAGGAGCAGCAGCAGCAGCAGCAGCAGCAGCAGCAGCATCAGTCGTCGTAGCAGTCGTCGTAGCAGCAGTAGTAGTTGTTGTTGTTGTTGTCACAGCAGTTGTAGCAGCTGTTAATGGTATCTTCCTTTGACGACGACGGCCGCGAAGACAACGAAGGCAACGCGGTAATAAGCACCGGAAAGCAACACCCAGATCCAATCACTCCAAAAAGGTGTGATGAGCTTAGCGTGCCTGGGTCACACATGGCTGGTACAACCAGCTCAGCTTGGCGATTGCCTGTCGCATCGTGCGACACTGGTGGAAGTACATGCAGTCTACTGTCCGCGAGAGGGTCTCAAGGTGTGAGCAAGCTGAGCTCTGCCGCCATAAACAGCCAATCGCACCGCATGTTTAAGATGTCGTTGGAGGATGTTGGGGGAAGTGAGATTGGTGGCAAGTGTGATTTCTCAGATACCCACGAGTCGGTGTCATGCTGGCCGGTTCCAACCTCCGCCGACTCAAGAAGTAGGGCCAAAGGTCTGACCTTGGCCACGCAACACCGGCTTCACAGCCTCTGGGGAAAGTACATCACATGCCCTGTCATTGAATGATGATGAGCAATGCAGCATAAAAAGGGGCTTGACAAACGCCGGTGCGCGTGTACGAATTCGTACAGCAGACTGTGTCATCGGGAGAGTCCAAGACGATGTGCAGGCCTGTGCCATGAAGTCTTGCATGAGCATCAACGACGAACCAGCGTTGCTTGGCAGCTGCAGGGCATCGCGGTCCAAATTGAAGCTGGGAGGCCAGCACTGGCACTGCTGCACATGTATGCAAACATGCTTATACGCATGTACACATACAAACAAGCATACAAACATACCGAAATACATACATGAAAACATGCATACATACATATACAGATAAGTAGATAGACGTATAATGACGAGAAACATGATATGACACGTTATAATACAAGATCGCATAACATAGCATAACATAATACACATGATACAGTGTGAGTACAATTCAATGCAGCTTAACATGCAATTATACTATACTGTATATAAACACATAACATATAGTAAGAACAAGCCACATGACATACATAGCACGCACACATACACGCATGCATGCATAACGCATACGTGCATAAACACATACACACAAACATGCAGGTGTGCATGTATACATGCATACATACACACATGCATGCAAACCTACATACAGGCATACGAAGATGCAGGCATACACACACAGAGCCAAACATGTAAACACAAAAATACATACTGTACATATAATACTTACTTACTTGCATACACACATACATGTTTACATATCAACATGCATACTTACTTGCTTACTTACTTACCCACTCACTTACTGACTTCCTGACTTACCTACCTGTGTGCAAACGCATACAGACATACATACATCTGTACGCATACATGCCATGCACTTTCCACCGTAGCCTAAACAGGGAACATGCTCACACAAAGACACTGACCATGAGTCTGCATTCCGATGGCCTGAGCGGATGTTAAGTTGGAGCTGGACAACAGGTACAAACACATGACTCACACTATTGCTCTCATCAGGCGTCAACACACTGACAGAACCGGTTCAGCTCGGACTACCGTCAATATGCGGATGTGGCTGGTTCCGGCAAGTCACCAGGCGACTGAGGCGCTGGAGAGAAGACTTCGCTTCCTGTGAATCGTAGCTGCGACCGACGGTTCCACAACTATAAACCCCAAACCCTTACGACCGCCCACCCCCCAAGCTTAGAAGCCAACAATCTGCTGAACAGCTATACATGGAATCAGCTATGGTGAACGCCATGGTGAACTGGACGACACTGGTGCAATTGCAAGTGGCATAAAGCCCCAGCTGAAGGCATCGACTTTACTAGCTTAGTAACAAGAAGTCTGGATCACAAGCTGCCTAGCAAAAAAAAAGATTCCTCCGACAGTAAGCATTTGCAAGAGTCAAGGCTCTAAAGCCTACTAGTTTGAGAACACATACAGCACCAGGAAGGATCTTCACGAAGTCAGGAGGCCTATCTCAGCTTGACCAAACGGAAAATTTCCAGGCCCGGACGGAATTTGGGTCGAAATCGCCAGAAAACAGCTGCAGACTACGACCAAGACGTGCGTTCGAGTATTGGCATGTAATTTGGAAAGTAGTGTCGCGACCATAAATCTCAACCATACCCCAAATCCCCCCAATGTACAGCGAGAGCATCACATGAGAAACTCCGTCGGCGGAGGCATGGTACTCTGGATTTCCTATTGAAGTGCTTAAGTGACATCCGCCACTTGTTCAGAGTACTGTGGATTTCTTATGGTGCCCTTGCTTATGCCTCCTACCGTCCAGGCACCGTTTTTGGCCAGACCGTCCCAGGGAGATCATAGTTTCTGGCCGGACCGTCGTAAGTGTGCGAGCCCAAAGAGCCTTCAGCGCCGCAGCATGACGGGATCGAACAGCCTTGAGTACTGCAGGCTCCAGGGATTTTGACGCTATGGATTCGTGCCCCAGCAATACCTGTGCGAGGGTCTTGGGGTCTACGCCGTACTGAGGCCATATGGGGCGAAACTAATTGCCGATGTTCTGTCTCAGTTCAGGCTGAGGTATCCGTCATCATTTCTGGCTTCCAACAGAGGATAACGCATGTAAAATACCGCCCTGAAGTTTGGCTTGAGACTTGAGCGACCTCACACTTCCACTCTGAAAAATCCAAACTGCTGTGGCCCGGCTGCCAACAGCACAGATTTCCGTCTCGTCTTCAGGATGAAGCATCGTGGGCCAAACGCACAAGGCGTAAGACCCTAGCAGTGTAGCAATGTCCAGCGTTGCAAGAGGCCTAAACCCCACTCCCGCTACGCTGACGCAGCATCATTGTGGGATGCTCGGATCTAGCATGCAGATTGCAGAACAGCTCTGGGAAAGACCCTGGGAGGACAAAACGCTTTGCGGCCAGGTGGCATCGAACTTGTTCCTTACAGTATGCAGAAGAGAAAGCACTGTCGTAAACTTGTGTACACCTGCAATATTGCAGGCTGGTATCAGTATCCGTTTAGCCAAGCGTCCGTGCCTCTTCCATAGCCGTAAGGCCCAAGACTACGGCGTCTCCAGAGAGGATGGACCTGAGCGGCTCTGCCAGGCCGGTAGTTGATGGAGGTCCTTTGGGTCCCAACCGCCGTTCACATGCTCACTTCCGAGCGCAGGAGAGGAGGGAGCAATTGAGTCTGGGTATTATAGAATTATAGTATTATGGTATTATGGCATTTGCTACCAGGATGCATGGAGATCCAAGGAGCAGCCCAAGAACCGGTGACGGTGTTACAGCGTGTTTGCAGTGGCTCAGCGCGTGGTAGCTTTCCGGCAATTAGGGTTTAGGGTTTAGGGTTTAGGGGTGCAGGAGGAAAACAGGGTAGCCTGGTGCTACGCAATGGGATTCGGGAACACAGGATTCGAAGTGATGAGGCCCCATCCCCTTGTGCTCGGACAGGGTCTTCAACAGCTGCTCCTGAGCACGGAAAGACATCGACTTGACTGCTGCAAGCCCGTAGTGGCGAATCTGCTCCCGACTTCCGTCCGGTGGTCACAGTCTTCCTATGTCAAGATCCTCCTGTTTGCTAATTGTGCATGTCCCGCATTGCTCAAAGATACAGACCGACCCAGGGCTGAGTTTGCAAAGCAGTCTCATCCCAACAGACAGCTTGGAATGTATCTCTCGCAATTGCAGATTCAGGGACTCTTCCTGTGGGCAGCCTGTGCTGCCTCACGTCCAGGTCCGATTTAAGTAAAGACCCAACAACAAGTTTGCCATAATTTTCAAACCAAGGGAGTCATGCACTTCGTCTTCATACTCGTGTCATAGAGACAAGACCAAATTCGAGACCGCTGCCTCAAATCTCAACTGGAAATGCTTAAATGCTGCACCACTTTCCGGAAGTGTCCTCTTGAAACATGACGGCTTCGGTTTTAGCCCATGCTTGATCAAAAGAGCCCATCATTCATTTTGGCAATCACCCGGGCCTAAACCCTAAACCTGAACTCTTGCATCGCCTCGGCTTTCCGCATGTTCGCTTCATCCCAGGGTCTTGCTTGGTAAAGCCTCTGCAACCTCAGGAAGTGCTCATCATCTGGCACCCACTCGAACTAGAACCAGAACTACTACTACTACTACTACTACTACTACTACTACTACTACTACTTCTACCACCACCACGACGACTCTGCTACTGCTACTACTACTACTACTACTACTACTACTACTACTACTACTCCTACTGCTACTGCTACTGCTACTGCTACTGCTACTGCTACTACTACTACTACTACTACTACTACTACTACTACTACTACTACGACTACGACTACGACTACGACTACTACTGCTACTGCTACTACTACTACTACTACGACTGCTACTACTACTACTACTACTACTACTACTACTACTACTACTACTACTACTACTACTACTTTTACTACAACTACAGTACTACAACTAGCACTGCCACTGCCTGTACCACTGCTGCCCTGGACCTGACACGGCTTGCAACCAACTTCGGGAGGCGACCGCGACAACATGCTGCCTGCTCCGAGAGCACCACTGCATCCCGAATCTCCGTTAGTGTCTGAAAACTGTTTCTGGTGCTAGGGTAGAACAAGAACATGTCGTACCTGCGATCTTTGGATGGTGAGTGGAACTCTGCAGCGGTTGAGCTCCATCAAGTTGAACTGAATTCCCCAAAACAATGATTGGCGCTTGTGGTTCGGTGCGTGGCTCAAGCTGACAACCTCGAGCCTGAAACTACCTTGATATTTGCATGCTGCAGCTGCAGTGAATGCCAGACCCCACATTCCAGCACAGCTGTATTGTGGAAGCTCTCGAACCGAACATCCAGTAACTGAAGAATACAAACCGACAGGCGCACGAGCCGACAACCAATGTATACCGACTGCGAAGATCCCAACAGATCCTATGATAATCCCAAATCGCCAGACCAGAGCTCCTGGCTCTTGGTGCAGGCTCGGCACCTCCGGTGGTGTGCTCTTTCGTGTAGATCTGTAGAATGATGCAGGTGCTCTTGGATGAATACATGACTGTAGCAAAAGTACGCATGCTGCGGGGCTGCACACCGCGCAGGATGTAATCGTTCAAACCAGCAGAGACTGCTGGTCCGTGCAACAGGCGCAGCACAGGTCCCTTGAGCGCGGAGGTATGGTACATCAGAAGGTGCTGCATTGCCCGGACCCCGGAAGCCCAAGCCAAGCGCATGCAGCACAATATCATACAGAAGAGGAGCCCTGATAACAATGCCACATGTTTCAGGGAAAGCTACGGCCGCAAATCCAACGCATACAAGAGCGCAGTAGCATGCAATGCATGCAGTGCCTAAAGTTGGCCATAAAGCAGAACATCAATGAGCCATGCGCGAGCGAATCCTCACGTAAACCTTTGTGCTGCAACAGAAAACACAAATACATTGAACAAGCTGAACGAATGAGCGAATGAACGCGCGAGCGAGCAAGCAAGCAAGCAAGCAAGCAAGCAAGCAGGAGAGGAAGGAAGCAGGCCAGCCAACCAGCCAGCCAACGCACATGCGCACACAGGCACACATACACAAACACACTTGCAAAAACACATACATGCACAGATACGACCAAACATACAGACACTCAGATACACACACGCGCACACACACACACACGCACACACACGCACGCACCCACACACACACACACACACGCGCGCGCACACACACACACACACACACACACACACACACCCACACACACACGCGTGCCCGCATCAAACTCCTGATTCCATGAGCTGTCGGATGCGCTCCAGCAGTCTCGACTGGTCCCGTCCCCTTCTTCTTGGGTGGTTACCCTGTCCGACCTCGGCACGCACGATCCCGTCCAGGAGGCGCTGTGTCAGCCCGTCGCGAGTCAATGTCTGGCAAGAAGGCTAAGGGTCAAACGGCCAAAGATGCAGCACAGGCTGCGAGAGACCGAGTGATACTTGCGAAGGTGTCAAGCGGCTCGCAAACTGGGGGATGTCGAGGTGCTGTTATATCCAATGGCCGGGATATTGAGAGATGTTCATGTCCCGAAACTGGGCATGATGACCTGTGGGCTTAACGCCGGGTTCACTTGTTCGGAGCCTTACGACTCCGACCGAATCGAGGGCCGATCTACGTGTGCCGCCTGTTCCTGGAGTTGAGACTTTGCAAAGCTTCGGCGTTGAGAGTTATGTGTTGCTGGAACTCGAGCCTTTGCAATACCACAGGAAGCAAAGATCCCCAAACAAGCCAGAAAAGCACGGGGCAACACATGCCCGGGTGACACAATTGACAACCGAGCAGGTTGCAAGCGTTATCGGAGGTAGATCTGCCGGAGACGAAAGCCTGACACGACGAAGCAAGAACTAGCACGCTGGTCTTCAGAAGTGTCGCTGCTTGTATGTCGATAGCCTCTCAAGGCTCCGATGTGCCCACTGGCAGCTTGAAAGGCCCAGCTCACAAGAAACTGCGGGCATCATGAAGTTCTGAATCCTCGAAAGGCTCTGCAGCTTCCAGGCATCCGGAACCGCCGAGGTCCGCACATGGAGATCAGGTAGATGTTGGTTGCTGACGGTCCCGAAGGAGTAGCCTGGGAAGAGGTTGTTGTCAAATGGATTCGGGGCCTCACGTACTTGGATTCTGCTACAGCTTCCTGGAGTGGGCGTTGATCATGCGGTATCTGAGGGGATGATGTGAGCAGCTTTCTCAGCGAGCTAAAACTGCAGCACTGGAAAGCCTGGAAGTGCACCGAATCTGACAACCAAGGCATACCTCGGTTCGGGTGCCAAGCTAGTTTCATCACACTGGCACTGCTGGGTGCTCGACACTGGTCGAGGGCATCAAAGAGCTCATCTGGCCGGCCAAATCATTTCTGAAGGTTCTAACCATCTAGCATAGCTTGAAGTTTCACAGTCCTCGAACGGAGCCCTGCTCAGTTTTGTCTGTTCAGGACTTGTTGGTCCACCAATCTTTCGACCAAATGTGACTAAATGATAAATAAGTCTCATTCTTGCGGAGAGGCAAGAGAAAGCCCACCGGCAAATGAAGCGTACAACACCTGATATGGACAATCAGCGACTTGATTCTGCTGCAGCCTCGCATTTGATGGCTCCATCTTCAATGACGGAGTTGCGGGTCACAGGGTTGCCAACAGCTTCGAGCGACACTTCTTTTACATATCGCAGAGGCTTGCTCAGGCGTAAAAACGTATGTTGAAATTGTCCCGCTGAGCGACTCTGGTAGAGTGCACACAAAATGCTGACATGATCCACTCACCTGGTACAGTTTGTCGATGCAATCAGCCGCCGCTGAACACGCTCGCCCACAAAAAACACACACACACACACACAAAGAGAGAGAGAGAGAGAAAGAAGGACAACAATGTTTCAACCCAGCATCCTTTTTATCCTCAACCTCTTTCGTCGCCTTGCGTGCTTCTGGGCTCTTATTAGGACTGTCTAAGCAACACCCCGGGCCTTGCCTTGCGCTGCGACATGCGTCGAAAGCCCTTGACAGGGCCGGTGGTAGGCTCGGCAGGAGCGGCGACCTGCTGAAGGATTTTGCATGTAAAGCGGGCAGGGATTCCACGCCGCAGTTGGCTGCTACCTCCCAGGAACATACAATTCGATCGGTTCTTCTTCAAAAATGATGCGGCAAACCGAAAGCGCGTTCGGATCAATTCCTGTCCTGCTGCTTGGATGAAAACCATGGCTCTGGCAATTTGTGAAGAACATGCGTTCATCCCTTCTGTCGGTTTGACACAACGATGAACAAATCCCAGATCGAGGGAAGCATTCCCAAACAAAGTTTTCAAGAATCGTCCAAAGTACCGCTGTCCGTCGAACGAACGATCAACACCCCAAGCGAATTGTCACACGTTGCCCCGGCTGAGCAATCTAGGATTTGAGAATCCATCTGCTTTGGGAGTATGTAACGTTGTCGGAAACGCGAGCCTCCTCCAGATCCGCAACGAGTGAGCCTGGAAGATCTGGCGAATCGCTTGAGGCCAATACCGGACATTTCACATTTCAGCAACGTGCTTCGCTGAAGTGTTGCGGCTTCCCTGTCATGGCCTCTCTAATTCATGATCGACGTGACTTGCCCTCGTTTGCTTGATTGTCCAATTTCGGCTTTGGTCGCATGTGTGCCGTTTCTGCTGACATGAGGACGCTGCAAAGGCAGCAGCGCAATCCATAAACTCTTTACAGTCATTGGCTAATCTTAGCAGGAAAAACTGAGACTGCATGCTAGAGCCGAAACACTCCTCATACTCCTCTAAAGGTCTGAGGCTAGCGACTAGCACATCTGAAGCCGCAACAGAAACCCAGTACTTGTGCCCGCTTGGCTTATCCCGTTTACAGTAGCAACAAAACATTTAAGCCCTGTAAGCCCTGAACTACTCTCTCAACCCACAGACCCTGTACCCTGTAGACCGTATATTATATAGCCTATATACTCTTTCGGAGTCCTTTGCTCGGGCGTGGCTTCCTCGGCAGGGGAGTCGGAGGTGCAGCACCGCAGCCTCCCGAACTGAAGCTCAAACTTCGGTT
The DNA here is from genome assembly GCA_905221615.1 of Symbiodinium sp. CCMP2592. NCBI lineage: Eukaryota > Dinophyceae > Suessiales > Symbiodiniaceae > Symbiodinium > Symbiodinium sp. CCMP2592. The sequence goes on along the minus strand of CAJNDT010005490.1, from coordinate 97,214 downwards.
CTGCACTGAAATGTGGCTGTCTGGGCGGGTAGCGTTTTGGAGTCCTGTGCCTCGCCTAATGTCGATCCAGCTTGGATCGAGGGCTGGCGGCATACATACGTTCCACATCCCGCATGCTCTTCGTAGCATCACGACACATCTGGTGGACTTGAGGAGAAAGAGAACATCGCAAATGCAGCCGGCCTGTAATGACGATTTTGCACCTCGACAGTGAGGCGACATCAGCGCAAGAAAACTGACTGTTCGACGGGCGCAGGATTGAGAATGCTGCCCAACTTTCGTGCAAGAACCAGGCTACCTGCGCCTGGGCCTGCAAAAGGGAAGCTCCTTAGGAAGCTGAGCCTTTGACACTGGAACCTTAAAAGCCAAACTCTGGGCAAACATCCGAGCCGGTTCATGTGAATGCTAATGCCAAACACACGCCTTCACGAGAAAAACTGGCGTTACGGCTTTGGTTTGGAGTTTGCCTGGTCTCTGAGGATCACACGGCGAGGCACATGCATGCGCTGCTTTCTGACCCAGGCTTCTTTCCGCGGTCTATACGCTATACATACATCTAGACCTATAATTACATACATACATACATGCATACATACATATATCCGTAATACATAAATACACAAACACACACGCCAACACACACACACACACACACACACAAACCCACATACACGAACCATCAAACAAGCAAGCAGGCAACCAACCACAAACGAGCGACCAAACAAACAAACAAGCACACACATACATTCCTACATACATGCAAAGAAGTAAACCAGCGCGCGCACACACAGAGAGGCATCACCCAGTACCCTTTTTCGGTTGTGAGCTGTGCATGTTGCGCTGTTGAGACTGTCACTACATTCACTGATGGTGTTCTTCTTCTGCATCACGAAAATTGACCGCTCCTACAAACAAAGCAAATGAAGCCGAGGCCTAGATTCCTAGATGCCCTCGGTTCTGGCTGCTATGCTCCTGTAGACTGCTAGGCTAAGCTTTGGATTCTGCGCAGATCCCGAAGCTAGTGCGAAGCTTTCATTCACTTTCACAGCTCGAAACCCTGGCACTGAACCTTGGGCCCTGAACTTTAGGCTGCTCAACCCTGAACTGCGCAGCTTCTGCGAGGCCGGTGCTCGGCGCAGATAGCACGCTCAATTTTCTGACAGATTTCCGGATCTGAAGCCTGCCGGACTAGAGTGATTTTTTGAAGGGATGATGGCAGAACTGGCACTCCAAGGAGTTCTCTCATGGACTAAGAGCATAGGATTCGGGGTTGAACCACTTCGAGTCGGTAAAAGATTGTACTGGGTTCAGTGTTGGGGTGGGGGCTTTGAATTGGGAGGGATGGCAAATGAAAGCTGATGCAGAAGGCATCTTGTCTCTTGGTTAGTAGGGAATGGAGGAATGGGACACAGTTGTAACTACTATTACTACCCTTCTTCCATTCCCTACTGACCAACGGTGAGTTTACAGTAGCCGCCGGAAAGTTGGAAGGCAGCAATTGGAACGGTTGGTGCGGCAACGGCATCTTCCAACTTTAGGTTTGATTCGGTCCTATCTTCCAACTTTAGGTCCTGGCGTTTGGACCGGTTGATGCGGTAGCGGTATCTTCCAACTTTCGGTTTGTGGGAAGCAGCTCCAGTAATGCAGAGAGAGAAACCGCAATTACTACGACCGCTCCAGTAGTGCTGAGAGAAGGAAACGGCACTTGCTACGACCACTCCAATATTGCAGGGAGAGAGAAACTGCAAGTACTACGATCGCTCCAGTATTGCAGAAAGAGAGAAACTGCAATTACTACGACCGCTCCAGTATTGCAGAGAGAGAGAGAGAGAGAGAAAAAAACTGCAAGTATTACGACCACTCCAGTATTGCAAGGAGAGAAAAGCTGCAAATACTACGACCGCTCCAGTATCGCACAGAGAGAAAAACTGCAAATACTACGACCACGCCAATATTGCAGCCAGAGAAAACTGCAATTCCCAGCACCGCTCCAGTGTTGCACAATTACTACGACCGCTCATGTATTGCAGAAAGAGGGAAGCTGCAAATACCATGGCCGCTCCAGTATTGCAGAGGGAGAAAAACTGCAATTTTTCTCCAGTATTGTAGAGAAAGACGGAGAAACTGGGTCTGACTTCCCATCTTCCAACTTTAGTTCCCGGCATTTGGAGCGGTTCATGCGGTAATCAAAAGTTGGCAGGTTACAAACTTGGAAGAATCCAAAGATGGAAGATGTGTTTTATTCCAATTGTGGGGTGCTGAAATTTTGGGTGCGCATCTTCCAACTTTGCGGCTGCCACCATAGATTAGTTACTCGGCCGCTGCAGCGAACATTAAACTCATTTTAAGCTGCACTTCATCGGCAGCTTCGAAGCCCGAAAAGGAGGCCTCTGAATGCTTGCCCTCGAAAATGATCCTGAACCGCAAGAACAGCGTTTGTTCCAATACCCGTAGCAACAGAGCAGGTACCGTCTACGTTTACAACGACACCCTCAAGAGGATAAGTAGAGAAACGGAAACAGCAAATCAAGTTTGAACAGGGAGCCAATGCACACGCTCTACCGAGCCTTAGTGATGAAGACCTGGGATGCCGTCGCAAGCTCCCGGAGGAGCCATGCATGCGCTTGCTGGTGCGGGTCCTGCCGCTTGGCCGAATTACCGGGGCCGGGCCTGGGCCGTCTGGGTTTTGAGAGATTTGGTGTTAGAGCCATGAGCCCATGCAGGGTAGGGAGTCTACATTTTGGTGCAGGATGACCGCATAGCAAGTTGATCTGCCAGTAGACCATAACAGACCGTGCATTTGTATCTTCAGCAGGCCGTGTTTCGCTTTCGGCTTGCGGGGTGTGTTGAACCTCTGCCGATGCAACAAACCACGACTCGAGGTATGAGCAGAACGCACAACAAGCCTGACCAGTACGGTGAATTCACATCCCGCCCAGCAGAGCCAAAAGCAGTCCAGAAAGAACGGCCAATTCCAAACCACCTGGGAGCTGAGAATTTGTGTTTATATAGCTTGAAGATCGGTGCTGTGCCCGGGTGTAGATTGCTTGCAGCATTTTGCTTCAGACCATCATGGGGTGTGCGCGCTGGAAACGACTGGGCACATCTGCAGGCGAGGTCCAGCTTCTCGGATCACTGTTAGTGAATTTGAAGCAACAGAATCGGCGGAGTTCACATCTGGGAACAACGACGTTAAGAGTAGTAGCAACTATTACGATTTGAAAATACTGTGCCGCCAGTGTCGCAGTGCAGCCGCAAACGGTTGATAGGGAAGAAGCCCTTGTCAATAGCTACAGCCCGGTGCCTATGGGCAATTGATAACTGTCTTATGCATCGTGTGGGAAAACAACAAAGTGCTAAACAGCTGGTGCTAAAACAATAGCTAATCAATACTGCGACCCGTAGCGGCTCTATAAAGCAAGGCCTGAAAGGAGAACATGCAAAACCAACCATGAGAGTAGGAGCATCGGTACAGGATGAGCCAGGAAAGCAGCAGCAGGTGCAACAGCCGGTGATTTTTAAAGGCAGAACAATGCTCACCAGTCTCGCTAGCCCCGAAGTTCTCCAAGCACTAACGTTCAGTCTGAAAAGCTCGAAGCCGACACCTTCCTCAGCCAGAAATCGCCAAAACTCCTACAAGCTGAAAACAAAGACCTACACACAAGAGAGTCCCAACCGCCTACACCAAAACCCACACGCGGAACCCTGCACCTCCAGAGTCGAGCTGTGCGACCGAAACCTCCGAAATCTCAGTAACCTGAAACCCCCCAAGACCGCGATTCACAAAAGCCTTCAACGAACGTCCTCGACGGCGAATCCTGAACCGTGTGCGCAAGTGAAGCCTGCTACGCCTGAAGCCAAGCGCAATGTCTAAACCGTTCCTAAACCCTAAACCCTAACCCTAAACCATAACTCTAAACCCTAAACCCTGCAATCTTTCAGCGCTAAACCTTGGAACCTCCAAAGCCGCGTCCCGCCTTCGCAAGCCCGGAACTTTCGCGACTTTCAGGGCAGCCTGGAAGGCCTGCTCCAGGGCTATCTAGAGGTCTAACTTATAGCCTAAAGAGAGACTAAATCTAAGTCTGCCTATTTATATAGTCTCTTTTACATATAGACTCTACAGCAGGGGATCTGTTTCTTGGCTCAATTATGGGTCACGAGTCTACGAGCGGCTTGTCTGCGAGGCAGTTTTTGAGGAAACTTCGGTTTTGGCCCTTCGCTATGATCCCGTTGCTGAATTCGTTCGGTCATGTGGCGCTGCCCTTCAACACAGGGAAAGGTATGATACTCAGCACGGAAGCATCATCATCTGTTCAGATCAGGATGCGAGGACACCACAACATCATCTTCATACGATTTCGCAGGCTCACGTCCCTGCCATGCTGCACCCCCCACCAACCAAACATGCTCAACTTCCATCTTTGGACCAATCTTAAACCCTGGCCATTTACTAAAAGTAGACCCTGTGTACCGACGTGAGCCGGCCTCGGTGAATCCAGTTGCGAAACACCGCCTCTGTGCTCACGAGCATGCAGATGCAATCTTTTTTGTTCAGCTGTTCGGAGCCATGTTCCCACAGAACTGAGGTGATTATCGGCTTCACACGCTACTTGGTTATACAAGCTTTGGACACACCTACGGGTCTACGAGACTTGGCGATCCCCATTACATTGGGAGGCGAGGTTGGAGTAAGAGCTGGCACTGGGCTGCAGCGGCTGCAAATCAGGGCTTTCAAACATCGGCGACTGTGCTTACTTGAAGCATGACAGCCACTAGCAATCAAAGACTCGGAGACAACAGAGAATACCGTCGGCCTCTGTTGCCAGCTCTGCAGCGAAGCAGGTCCGTTCGAGAGGCAGCTTCCTCAAGCCAGTCGTCACAACTATGATTCAGGACAACAAACCGTGCTCGGTGGCGGCCCTGACATCCTCAGCTCCTGCTAGGACCTAACTATGCTGAGATAACAGCGAACAGAAGCTCAGAACGAATAAAAACGGACAAAATGAAACAAACATCGAAACTCTCCTGGCACGTTAAGGCCCTGAAATCCCAGACTTTGGAGCCCCTGTTCCTGTAGAACCCTTGCTACCTATCCAAGGCACCGCCCCGCAAGGTGGTCCATCAGCCTGCCGTATGAGATTTCGGGAAAAGAAATTAAGTTGCAGGGTTTGCAAGTGCGCTGAGTGCACCCTTTCAAGTTGCAAACATCTGGAGTGCAGCTGGAGGCTCGGAGCCTCCAACCCGAAACTATCCGCTCCATGCAAGATCTAAAGGTTCAGTTTAGGTTTGCTCGCTGCTGCTCGACAAGAGTAGGGAACCCCTTCTTCAAGGGTCCCAGTGGCAAAAGCAAGCTGCTTACAGTCTGTATACTTACCCGTTCACTGTGAACTGGGCGCATCTCCCGACTGGACAGAAGTGCACGTCCATATTCCTGCAACGCCTTAGGTTTGCTCATCCTCGGAATTCAACGTGACCTGGGTGAGCATGGAATCGAGGGAGCAATGAAAGGCCAGAACTTACTCTGTCTCATCCTTTGGGGAAGTGCTGAACAAACATGTTGACCTAGTCCGAAACCAGAGCTTGCTGGAACTACCTCGATAGCGCAAGCCTTCACCAAGCAAAGCTCTGCTGTGGCTGCCGCGATGCATGTCATTCCGAATCGGGTCAGCGTCTATAGCTGACGACCAAGAATGGAACTTAGGCATTCACAGTGGGTCTGCCCTAAATGCTACTTTCGTTCCTTGCCCGAACAAAGGCAACCCAACACAAGCCAGTGAGTGCTGTGGCTTCAGAGACGTTGCCGCCGCCCCCCCCCCCCCCCCCAAACCTGAAATTCTTTGCACTTGCAGCCCGCCTGTCGAGAAACTGTTGACGGTCCTGACGCCATCCCTCTCAAGCTTTCGTTAAGCTTGAACATTATACACGACAGGATAGCTAAAAGGGCCCACAGCATGATTAGCCTGTGTTTGCTCAGCTTCTTTGTGAAAGCTGGGACTGTTGGTTCAAACATATTCCTTGCTGCAGCTGTGTCGGACAATGCTCACCAGGTCCACACGTGTAGTTGATTCGGAGTCTAGGGGGTGTCGTTGCGTTGCCTCGACAGTGAAGCAGAAAAAAAAAAGCTACTGTAGGAAGCCTGAAACCTTGAACAGATCGACTCCAATTTGAATCCTCCGACATTTGTACAACGGGAGTCCTGATGGCTCAGCGGCCCAGCGAAAGCAGCTGCTGCCGCAAGTACGGCTGAGCCTTTCTGCAACTCAACTCAATTCTCCATGGGGTCTCAGCTTCGAAAAGAGTCATTGGGCAACTCGTGAGTGCATAGCATTCAGGGCTCCAGCTCTTGAGTCGATTCATTTCATGATTTGATCGGAGTCTTCCAGGCTGGGCACTGTGAGAATGACTGTCAACCGGAATCCCATACGGTGCCAGGAAGCCACTGCCGAAACCCAGACGCGAATCTCAGGCTACAACGCTGCGGAATGCTTTCGAAGTCGAGCTCCTGCTTCAGAATTCATGGAGAGCGGGAGAGGGCCTCTCGAAGTGCCACTCGGAATTCGAGAGCTCGAGAAGCTGTGAGAAGCTTTCAGACTTTGGGTTTTGGGATGTTGCGGGCCTTGACCTTCGGTGACTTTCCTGAAGCTCGAGGTATGGAACCCATAGAATTACGACTAGTTGCAGTTCCAAGCCGTATGACATACACGCCACAAAGGGAGCTCGGGACCCAGGTTCCTGACAGCAGACCTTCGCACCTCAACTCGAAGTCGGAAACTCTCCTGCGCCCGGCGAGCTTGATCCATGGCCTCAGTGAACTTGCCAGGTAGTGAACTGAGGGACATTCCGTGGAGTTTTCTGAGGGTCTGAGGGTCGCCAAATGCAAGTTGAACATAGCAAAGCTCTCCACTGCGTGAAAAATCGTGCGGGATGTCGCCCCTCCCACAATGATGAACAACACACGCATGGAGAAATGTGCAATGGCATCTCCTCAAAAACCAACAGCTAACAATCTCAAATCTTGATGAGGTCAACTCTTGGAAGCGTCCGCTCAGCTGCACCTCCCTTTTAAATCCCTGACAGAGCCTATGGGAAAGTCTCAGTATCTGAACGATGCGAACCACCCTGCTACCTTTTTGGGATTCAAGATCCTGTCCGTGCAGGATGGATTACACTCCAAACCTCCAAACAACATGACACTCTAACTACCCAGGCCGCGAAACCCCAAGACTTCAAGTGGAGTGAAAGCCTGTTTGCAAAAGGACACGACCACAAATCCCGGAACCCTAAAGCTTGACACCGATGGCCTGCAACAACCGCTCCGCTGGCGCAGAGAAGCGTTCTGCTCGGGCAACGATCCTCTGTGGTACATGAATCACAGGGGCCGCGGGTCATGATGACAACACGAGTCACAAGCAAGGGGTCATAAGAGATGGCTCTTGATGCCCCTCTGAGAGCTTCGTCCACCAATCCTCTTTCAAGCGATAACATCACGGCATGCCGTGACTACATCGACCGTTGAACTACAAAAGGTCTTCATCTCTGTTTTGACTGCTGTGTTGCTTCTATGACCATTCCCTCGACCCCCACCGATGGATGAGGCCCGGAAGCTGCACACCCATGAGCTTGTGCAGGTTCTTGTTCTGGGGTATGTATCGGGTATGTCAGTCTGTCCGTCTCTGTGTCTCTGTCCGTCGGTTTGTCCGTCGGTCTGGCTGCCTGAGTCCGAGTGTATGTATGTATGTATGTATGCATGCATGTATGTATCTGTGTATGTGTGTGTGTGTACGTAAGTATGTGTTTAAGTATGTAAGTATGTATGTACGTATGTATGTATGTATGTACGTCTTGCCAGATCTAGGAGACAGGCCATGATACAGTATCTATACACGTGTGTATATGTACATATATGCACCGAGATGTATGCATGTGTGTTTGTATGTGCCAATAATACATGTATACGTATTCATGCCTTTGTACATATATACCTATATATGTATGTATGTATGTACGTGTGCATATATGTCTGCATGTTTATATTCACATGTTTATGCTGTTCAGGTATATTATTTGTACGGATGTAAAGGACGTTTGCATGCATGCATGCATGCATGCATGCATACGAACATGCATAGATAGATTTATGTAACTGTACCACCACATACATATGTATGTATGTGTATATGTTTGTGCATATGTACATGCCATGCACATGTACATGTTTCTGTATATGCGTATGTATGTGTACATGTATACGTATGTGAATGTGTATGGGCATGGGCTGCATGGATATATGTACATGTAGATGCATATATGTATACGTATGATGGATACATGCACATACAGATGCACTTGCATGAATATGCACATCATAGTTATGTTTCCACCATTACTTTATTTATGTTTAGGTGTATACAAGAACATGAATATCCATGTGTGCATATACATGTACATATATATATATATATATAGATGTATATATGTATGTGTATGTGTATAGTGTGTGTATACTCCTAGGTGTGTGTATATATGTATATACACATGAGGTATATGTGTATATACACATCAGTGCGCTCATGCACGTATTCGTACTGATGTACTATCTATGTGCTTATTGCTCCGGAGCGTAGCGCTTCTAGGGACAGCGTATTTGCAGTATGCTCATCCGAGATGTGCGCCAATATTCGAGTTGAAAAATGAAAAATCAGCTGCATGATACTGGTTGCCAGCAAGAGACTCGGCATTTTCGCCGATGAAGCCCTGCAAGCAAAGGGGGTGCACGTGCAAGCACTTCAGTAGCAAACAGAAGCTTTCAAGCAAGCAGAACCCAGCTGCGGGACCGAATAGTTGATTGCGAACCCAGCCGAAGAGCGCAAAGCATGTCGGCCAACCGAGGTCTGTGACCCTTTGGGACGTGCAGGAAGGGCAAGTTGCTTTGTTTGCAGAGTAACGAGCAGTTGCACAGCTTGAAGCTGCATACAAACAAGGTCGCATTATCACGCTGAAGTTCGAGACCACGACCGTTGGCAAGTATGTCGCTACAGCTACTCCATCGTAGTCAGTTCTATTGTCCCTCATCTGGTCGTCCAGCCTCCGCATCGCGAAGTCGGAGCTTTGTCTCTCGTGCCTGGACCTGCCAGGCATGCTCAGAACATGACTCCTATGAGCCGATATCTGGGGTTGATTAGGGCTTATAAGGCCGAAAAAGGGCTTCAGGATGCGGTCAAAGTTGCTCGACATCATGGCTTAGGGCTGTTGATGACTACGTACTTGCCCTGCTCAAACCGAGCTCTCCCAACAAAGAAAGGGCTCTCTCCCCAAAGCCCAAAACCTGAAGTGCCACAGACCCTTCGCACTGCATCAGGCCCTGGATGCTTGCGATGAGGGTTTGCCCTCCAAAGGCTACAGTGAAGTGCTGGTTGCTAAGGAAAGTTACTTGTGGGTTTGTTGTGGTGACTGCCATGGCGCATTAATCTACGTACTTCTGCGCCTGAAGACTACACTTGAAGTCGACTCAAGACCATGGACAGTGCTAACCCCGAAGTGTCCACGCTTGCTGGTTTTGGGTGGGCACAAGCCTATTGGGCAAAAGTCGGAAAGACTGTGCAACTTTTTCCTACCGCATCCTTGCTGCACAGCAAGTACTGACTGCTACTAGGCGGTGCCAGCCGCGACCTTCATGGCTGATTGCATGAAGTGAGAGTGAGGCACTGTCACTTGCGCTCTTCGAAGGTAGATGTGCTGGGAATAGGCGTGGAACCTTGAGACTTCATATACTTGTACCATACGGCACAGACATTCAGACGTTTCTTCTGCAGGACTGTGGGCGGCTGGAGTTTGCAACTGCATGGCAAATGCAAAACTTGCGAGCGGTGGGCGACGACGAGGCGCACCCTGCAATAAGTGACCACAGTGTCAAAACAATTCAGTGCACAGCTTCGATTATCCTACTAATCGAATAAGGGCTTCTGCAACGATGAACTCAGCCGAGCAACTTCAGCTCATCTTCCACCTCTACAAGAAGGCGTATTTGGACATCTTCAGCGCAGGAATGGAAGTTGTTAGGGTTCATGTTGCGGAGATTCAGCACAGCCGAGAGACCACGAACTCACCAGGCGGGCAGAGCTGCAGAAAAGCCTGCAGCAAAGCTCTTTCAGATCCCTTGCTTGCAAAGGTGGTTCGAGCTGATATTGAAACCTTACGGGCCAACTCATGGGACCTGGCAGCATCATATCGCCCTTGTGCATATGCCCTGTTGGCGTGCACACAAACAGAGACATGCACGCACGCACACATCCAACTGCTTATTTGTGGTGGATCTGCAGGGTCAAGACTGAACAGTTTGCAAGTACCTTCATTCTCTGTTTCGCGACCAGGCACGCCAGGCACGTAAGTCCCCCTCAATAATCAATACCCTCATGACAAAGATGCCTTCCCTTCAGGGACCTTGCACGCCGCAAAACGCAGAGGGAGAAACATGAAGAAGCTTGCAAGTGTTACATGTCTTTTATGTCCCGAGCATCGACCAAAATCTAGTCCCGTCATGTGGGAGTGTACGACTGCGGACAACAATGACGCAACAACACGCATTACCTGAGAGGGGCGGTGTCCTTCCTGGGTCCTTCCTCTAACAGCTGAGGCATTCAGCATCGACTTGATCAGGAGCAACACAAGACGACTGGACTTGGCGGAAGCGCCTGCATCGCGGCAGTAGGACCTGGGGCGCCCCAGATCTTGTCCAGTTTGGCATCCTGCACCTTGCGGCTCTTAGGTTCGGGTTTCAGGAAGGACTCTATCTGACACTTGTTTCTTGTCCGAGAGCGATCTCAGAAAACTAGGCTAAGTGCGAAACTGTACCGGAGTTGGATTGAACTACGAGCGTCGAAGCACCGGGAACCAGCACGGCTTAGTCCTCAAGTGTGCAAAACTTGGGGTTGCAGTTTGGCAGTTTAGCAGCTTCATGTCTTTCTGCTTTGTGCCACCCCTGAAGACATGGAATTTGTACATGTGTGACTCACAATATCTGCCGGAAGACTGCCGGCACCGTTGAAGTGACTCACATCAAGAGGGCTTGCCACCGCAAAGATGTTATGATATGCAGGGCCATGGTGTTCCTTGCCTTATTCTTTCTCTCTTTCCCCTCTCCCGTCCCGGAGGGGAGGCCTCTCTCGCTGTCTTTCTTATGCTCTCTCTCTCTCTCTCTCTGACCACGTGCCACTGCCACTGCCATGCCGTGCTGGCTCGTGCTGCAGCTAGGAACTCAGCGCCCGGCGATAAGGTAAGAGTTTTTGGTGACGAAAGGGGCATAATACACGAGTTCCTGCATGCAGCATGCAGGACGATTTTCTGCAGTTCCAGTGATGCCAGCATCGCTTGCAGGCCCCATTTGTGTGGACACGGTCCCGCGCGCATTACACAACTTGTACATCACAAAGGCCTGGTCTTGGCTCATCATGCGCCTGCATGCCTCAACATGTACATATTCCATCAGAGGCGGCGTCCATGTATCCTAGCCGCTGGGTCCTTGAGCAGGCCATCGAACTCGTGGTTCCTCAGCGAAGCAAGTATATTTGGTCGTTGAACGCCGCACAGTCACATGTCCTGAAACAAAATCAGCGGACTCTGGAACGTCACTCGAATAACAGCGCTTTTGTCCTCAGGAGTACACTTTCCAATCGGACCTAAGCCAGATCTTGCAGCGCAAGAGGCGCGTCCAAGTTTACAACAATCGTCTTCTCGTCCTGCGCCGATCCAGACTTCGACAACTATCTGCTGTAGGAGCGCCCTCGCATTAGCTAGGGGAAAGCATGTTTGCTGAAGCATGGATAATGGCCCCGGGTGAGTTGCGTGTACTCCAGGCTTCGGGTGCCTAGGCCTGACAGGCTCTACCAGCGGAGGCCAAGCTGAAATCTCAGCAGCCAGAGCATTCAGGTGCGTCCTTGATGTCGCCTTGTGGAGGCTCTAAAAGGCCGAGGTCCTCGGCTGATCTTCACCATGGACACTTCAGAACCCAGTGCTCTGGAATTTGTTTGGACTAACGGAAACTTTCCTGTGATCTGTTTCAATGCTGTGGAGGATTTGTGAGGAAGGCTTTCCGTAGTGCGTGTTGGACTGTCACCTCGCCTTCCATAGCCTGGCTGGAGCCCACAATCTCGGACTGAATACAGGTCGAGCTTTAAACAGTCTTCAACCCCTGAGCAAAAGGCATCTCCAATTCCGACAGATGGCGATTTGATATTCTGATGTCATTGGTTCCCAAGCCTGGAATTTCTTGGAATGCACAAGACCGGCAACCCTGAACATCTAAGCACCGCGCATGTAAATTGCCGGCAACTTCCTGGAATGTATCCTGCACGCACCAATCACTCAAAAATAAGCTTCTGCAGGTCGCAGTTATATCTATGGCACCATGCCTACCTCCCAATCTCTGTCTTTGATTTCGTATTATGCAGCTTTCCATATCTGTATGCAGCGTATTTCTCTTCAGGCAAGAAGTCGTAAAGCAACAACTACCTCTGTTTATGAGCACAGAGCCCGGAGAACTCTCCGCAGGGGACGAACAGTTGCTGAGTATGCTCTAGTCTACGGATGCGGGATGCGAGACTTGGCAAGGACCGGCCCATGGATGCTAGTGCATCCACAGTGAGCAGATTGAGAATGCAAGCTGTCATCCGTTTTCACTCCGCCTGGCAATTTCAAGTGCAACCAACTCTCGATCCACCCTTCGCGGGAGGTACCCATGCATCCCCTCCTGGGAATCAGCCAGGCCTTGTATGAAGCGGACCTGCAAGCTGCGCAAGGCTCTGTAAACTCTGTTGGATAAAGTCTGGGTTTCGAGAGAGCTCGAGTCTTCTGGAAATGGATTGTGGAGCATTGTAGGGTTCCCACCTTGAGGGGAGGTCAACTGGTGCTGCTGTAAGGCTGCAGACCCAGGCTGCGTCAACTTCATGATGCATTCGTTACGCCTTCGACGGTTTCGCAAGTTGGGTCGGTCATTCACTGCTACTAGCTCGCTGTATCTCACAGCACTCGGTCATGGATTGCTACTAGCTCGCTGTATCCCACAGCACCACGCAGTCACCTCAATCGTTTGAGAAATCTAAACCAGTATTCCTTTCGGCACGGTGCCTGTACTATCGTTCGGCCTGTGCAGACAACAAGCTGTGCACGATAAACGTGGCTTTGTCGAATCTACTCAAGTCGGTGTACCTGCATCTGCCCTCCGCCACCTGAGTCTTGTCACGCTAATCATCCATGTCTTGTGTTGCATGCAAGTCGAAACTTTTGCCCAAATACCGGCTTCAAGCAAGAAAACAAGTCTACAGAATCAAACCGTGATCAAGGCAAAACTTCATGCGGCTCGGGCCTTCCGTCCCCACACTGGCGTTGTGTAGCTGCGTACACAGTCAGCGCAGGGTGGGCAGAACCAGTTCGCAGCAAAGACCTCAACAGACTCAATGGCAACGTAAAAAGCCGACTGAGGTCTGGAAGGTTTCCGGACTGGTCTTCTTTGCGACCAGCGGGGGAAGCACATCTTACTCCGTCCTTACTTTTGCAACCAGTCCGCTCTAAGACATCTCAATGCCTTGCTGGGGCTGGTCACGACGAGGCTATACCTCTTCATCAGCCGGACGCCGACTCTACAACCAAAGATGCGATGCAACAAAATACGCTCCGAACATCCGTCTCAACAAGTCCCCACGCTTTCAGCTTGAGCGGCTAGGTCGGGATGATGTCGATCCACCTAGGATTCATGAAATGTGCGGTTGTTCGGATGTAGTTGCAGTTCCGGAGATATAATAGAATAGATCCGCTCTGTCCGATGGCGGCTCGAAATCAATTCCTGGCATCCTCATTGAACACACTTCATGTCTGCAGCCCTCGTGTTGCAGATTGTAATCCGGGACGCATGCAGGTTGAGGTTTCGGCACAGGACATTGTGACCGTCTGCGGTGCCCTTCGATTGAACCGCAGAGACCGTACAATCACGACGAGGACCCGCCAATCGGGATGTGTGCTGCGCCGTCAGATGTGCATAGATGTGCCAGATGTGCTACATGGGAGCCGAAGAACGGCACATGCAGTGCACTCATTTACACTTCAAATACCTCAGCTGCAGTTCAGGGACCAGGTTTTGAGTTTATAGAGGCAAGATATGAGTCACAGTTATGGCAGCCGCGGTGCTGACAGAACGTAGCTGGGTCTGTCCTTCTCCTCCTCACGCTGGATCCAGTCTAGGATCGTTGCCTCACTGCCCGTAAACGCACACACGTACACACGCACACAGACACACACACACACACACACACACACAGGCAATCTCCCACACGAACACACACACACAGATGAATTGCATCTGTATCTCTCTCTCTCTCTCTCCCTCGCTCCCTCCCTCCCTCCCTTCACACTGACTAGAAGGGTTGTGCTATTCTCTCACTCTCTCTCTCTCTCTCTCTCTCTCTCTCTCTCTCTCTCTCTCTCTTTCTGGCTCTTTTTGCTTCCATCTCTCTCTCTCTCTCTCTCTCTCTCTCTCTCTCTCTCTCTGCCTCTCTCGTCTCTCTGCCCAACCTCTCTGGCGCCTCTGTGATTTGCTTCAATTTTACAGACCTGAGAACAGCTGGAACAAGGCACATGATCATGAATGCATACATGCCTACATTGAGGCACATGCGCCTATGTATGCATACGTTGACAGTTCTATACAACGTATATGCATATACACACATGTGCATGCATACGTGAATACATACACATAGTTGCGGATGACTTGAAGTGCGCACACTCACACACTTCTTTGCTTCTACCGAGAGATGCGTTGAACCAGTGTGACAAACAGCAAATACGTCAGTTCAACGGAACTACAAACCATTGCCTTGCAACTATCAATAACTTCAACAACGTGGTCACCCGTGACTGTGCTGCTTCAAAGCTTCAAAGAAGTATGTCAGCCCACCCTTGTACGTGCCCGTTTCGATGATGACATCGGGCTTCTTCATATACCTGGGCCGTGTCGTGGTGGTGGGATATAGACGGGAGAAAGTGCTCTTAGCTTCCTTCTTTCTTCCGCATCTGTGGCCGCGAAATCCCATGTTAGCCCATGTGCATGTTCTAGTAAAAATGTGCTCCAACTCTAGCAGGCAGCGCGGTGCATCTGGCAAACATCGTAAAATTCGCACTACTGATTCTCGTCATCATTGCCTGTAGGGCAGAAAATGAAGGAGCAAAAGCGTGTTGGACGATCAGGCAGACTCCGAGAACGCTGTCATTAATTAAAGAAGCCTTTTGGGGACCCCTATGACCCTAAATCGATGCCAAGATCATCGAGGTCTCAGCATGTCTAGGACGTTGAAACTTTCGAAGCAACTGCGCTACGGTTAGTGGCAAAGCTTCCGGTTTGTCGACCCTTCACCGTCTAGACAGAAGCCTCTCAAAATGTTTCTCCGGCTAGCGCCGCGCCACACGATGTGCTGCAAGTACAAGAGATCCTGGGAGTCTTGGAGAACCTGGACACCCAGCCACCTGACCAGGACCAGAGTACAGTACAAGCAGAGCGTAGCTGCGTAGCGGTAGACAGCAAACTAAGAGTGCTCGGCAAGTCCTCTGATACTCGCAGGTGACTCTCCCTTGCAGGAACTGCATGCGTGAACATGCACATGGCTTACGACTTGGGCTTTGCAAGGGGAAGCGCATTCTTGAAGATGAGCCATCTGCAATAGTTCTTTCTCTGCACCGAACTCCCATGCAACCGACCCGAAGCCTGCCATTGCAGAAGAGAGAATACTTCTCGAAGATGGCATCGTAGTCATCCAAAGTTTGCCTCTCTGCATCACCTGCCGGGCTGGGTAGGGGCATTGGCGAAAGTTCACGTAGAATTCGCGTGGGTTCATGAATCCGGACAGTGGCTGCGCACGTCTACTTCAAAGCAACTGGAACTCCAACTTTACTTTCACCTTTCTCCACGACCAGTGCACATCCGGATCCTGCTCAAGAAAACTACATTTTTCATCATTCAGCTGCACCGCCGGGTCACTGAGCAGCTGTTGGCTGGCTTGTTCAACGATCGACTTCCTCGATCGGACTCTCTTCTGCATGCAGGAAACTCACAGACTTCTTGAGGGGATGGCTTTCCGTGACACATCTTGAAAGAGAAACCTGAATGACCGCAGTACCAAGGTACCAAGCGCCAATCCTGCAATAGACCAGGCTTTGCTCCAGAGGCTCGTCTGCAGATAAACCCGTGACTTACTTATACACGCGACGATAGAGCTTAAAAATGAAGCAAATGTGCACAGAACCGAACTCGTAGGCAAAGCAGCTGCCCCGAGTTTGCCGGCTCCCCCTCTGGACGAACCAGAGAGACCTCGCAAAGGAGAGCAAATGCAAGCAGCTGCCCCTACATGGTTTCTGTGGGAACCGCTTCCAAGCAGGGAAGTTCCAAAGGCGACTCAGCAAAAGAGGCAGCAGTCAATCGCAGCAATGCATGGCTGAGCTCATGCAGCAGGCACCCCCCCCCCGAGCCCAACATAAAATGCAATGCCTGCCTTGAAACTGTCCGCTAGAGACTCCGAGCGAGGAACCTCATGGTCGAACGGTGGGGAAGGGGATCGACACAGGTGAACGGCCACAGCCAGGGGCCTTCGACATGAAACTTTAAACTTTCAAGAATCCCGCCGGAAGTTGCGCATTACCTTGCGTTACATTAACCAAAGCTGTTTGTCCATGGGCTATCATCCTCAGCTTTTGCAGGATGCATTCTGAGCATGGGCCAGGGCCAGGCCAGGGCACGGCATCCAAATCTGCAAAGGTCACCGCAGCAGAGGACACCGCCTGGGAAGCAGGGAATTCTGGAACTTTGTTTCGAGAACCTTGTCACTCGTCGAACCCCGACTGGCTGATGCAAAACCTGGTCTGAAGCAGACGGCGCATCTCAGCCGAAAACAAACTTCAGAAACTGCAGACTTATAGAGGAGAGTCAGGCATCGCAGACCATCCTTCTAAGCTCTATTGTAGGAAGAGTTGCAGAACTAGGTTAGGACAATGATGAGTGGATTTTCATTCGAGAACGTCGAGAAACAACCTCTGTGCTCTACCCCGGTCAAGAAACTGAGATCATTCTGGCATTGGTGTGGACCACGACCACGCAGAGCAGGTGCTCGGAATCAAAAGCCTGTAACTAGGCCCCAACTGAAATCTTGGCCTGAAGCCTCAGCACCCCTGCGGCCCCTCAAGCGCTGTTGCATTCAATATACCGTGTACAACCCAGAGAGAGAGAGAAAGAGAGAGAGAGAGAGAGAGTGAGAGAGCTTCGAAACACAGCTGCAAACCCAGCTTCGTGGGGATGCACAAGATTTCATTGGAAGTGCAGAGTCTCTAGACAATGATTGCATGCACATCTAGACAGGACCCGACGACATGCAAACAAGTGCTTTCGGCTTCCGCTCCGGTTCGGGCCACAGCAGAAATCCTAAAGGAACAACGCCGGTGCGGAATAGAGAATCAGCAGCACTAGTTGCAGCCCGGGGAACAAGCTTCTGACAGAAGCGACTCTCACCAGTACGAGGAGTCATGGAGAGCTAGTACTAGTGATAGCCCGTACATGAAAAGCCTCATAAAGAATACCAGCAGCTGTGACTAGAGCCATGAACACAGATTTCATATCAACGAAGACGATCCACGAAATTGGACCTAAAGGAACCTTGGTGAAAACCCCCAAGAAATTGCAACTCCAAGTCGCAAGGGAGGCCAGCAGGCAAAAACGCCGGAACATGGAAGCATCGCTTGACCGACGGAAGGGTAGTGCTTGTCTCTAGGCGATAAGAATCTGTACGCAAGCTGCGCGCCTAGCGTTTGAGGCTTGGGGTTTGCAAAGTCGCGTAAAACTGTGCGTCCGGATGCTACGCATTGGGAGTAGCAGTCTGCGGTGTCTCATCTCCGATGACGCTGGAAGTCGCGGGGCTTCAGTGGGGCCACAGTTTCCGTCAGGTCTGGGGCGTTTCTTGCACTGTAAAGGTCACTCAGCTGAATGTGGCGTTGCACTGTACAATAGACCTGCAGCTATGCAGCATCCTGCTTACAAAAATATTGTCTCTTGCATTTATGGCGACCAAGATTTGATGCTATGCTGGGAAGAGGGAAGCTGACAAACCATCTGGTGCAGCTACCTGGCTTGTCCGACATCTACCTCAGGAAGGGCTTGTTTGCTTTGCCTAGCTGGGCGGTACAGCCTGCGGTATAGACAGTGATCGCTTGCAGTGAATCCGCACATGCAGCAGCAAATCCACACTGAAGTGTAGAAGTTGATCGATACACAAATCACTCAAAATGCATACCCCAAAGAAAGCAGGACTGTAGTATTTTGTTCAGCTTTCAAGCAAGTACAACTCACAACGTAAAGCCTGTCGCTATCGCGACCTTGTGTCAAAATGTCACAAAGCTTGTCCTGGGTTTTCAATCTCATAAGTCCCTCGTTTTGATGCCCCTGAAGCTGGTGCCTTCAGGTTGTCTAGCTCGTCTTGGCTCTGGCCTCGAGGGGGTCAACGAGGTGGTTCGCATGTGTGCAACAATGCGTGTATACAGCGTTGACAGTCAGAGATCTATGTTTGAGTTTGCACACTTTGGTGGAATTCTAGATATGTCAGTGGGTGCGTGATCGTACTCTAGCGGTTGTACAAACAGGTATAGAGAGATATTACGAACATATATACATCTGCACGGTCATCAATCGACATTCGAAGCTGTCCCATCTGATGGCTCTGGAGTTCAGTTCAGGGTGCGTGCCTACTGGTGCCTCGTGGCGCGCTTATGCGCGTGAATGCCGATATCGTTTAAACTTGTGCGATGCTGACAAGAGGCCCAACACCACACGCGACTCTTCCAATTTGGATCGTGCTTGTTCCAAAGTCGTCTCCTGTGCCACGGCTTTCAGGAATTCACCAACAGTAGCGGTAGTTGCACTATTAGTACCAGTACCACAGTAGGCACATGTATGCATATGCACGTCAACATATCTCTATGTCATGGATGTATATGTACACACACATGCAGATGCATGTATGTATGCATTCATGTATGTATGTACGTATGTATATCCGTATGTGTGTATCACATATATGTATTTACAATATGTGCGTTTGATATGTATATATATATATACACACATTCGAGGCCAAAAGGAGATGCAAACATAATGACGGTCATGCACATTGACTGTTTTGAAATAATAGGGCGATTAACCAGAATTGTTCCAAATCTTCAACGACACCTGTACTGGAAAGGGCGAGGGGGGTTCGCATGAGTCAAACCATATCAGCAAAAATGGAGTCCGAACCTGAAGCCGAAAACCAAGTCGATGTGCTTCGAATCAGGTCTTGCTCCTTGAGCTTTTCTGCATCCTCCTTTCTTGTACTTTCTGCCAGCCGTCCCGACAACATGTGCGTGCCTTGAATCGCTAATTATGCTGCGTAGTCTCAGTCCAGGCTGGTAAGATGAGCCCTCTTGCCCTGTTGCACCTCCTCCCATTTGGCATTTCCAACTTGGCCCAGGCGACGACGGAGCCTGTCCAGCTGAAATCAGGACCAATGACGAACGCAGGCCTCTCTACATATCCTGGAACATATGACTGGGAGCAAATACGAATTTTCGCAAAATTGTCATATGCATGGACAAGCAGCATTCTCCAAGCACAGGGCACGTGAGACTCTGCAGTGTAGGTAGAGGAACGACAGGCTGGTTTCAGAAGCTCTTTCGTTCTCCCCGAACCAAACCGTAAGACTCCCTCCACAACCCACTGCAGAAATCCACTCATGTACAGTATCTAGCCCGGTGCTGGCGCGCGAATGCGTGAACCCGTGAATGCGTGAAGCCGCGAAGCCGTGAACGCGTGAGCCCGTGAACGCGTGAACCCGCGAACCCGTGAACTCGTGAACCCGTGAACCCGCGAACGCGGACGCGTGAACCCGTGAACCCGTGAACCCGTGAACGTGTGAACCCGCGAACCCGCGAACGCGTGAACCCGTGAACGCGAGAACCCGCGAAGCCGTGAACCCGTGAACACGTGAACCCGTGAACCCGTGAACCCGCGAACGCGGACGCGTGAACCCGTGAACC
The DNA here is from genome assembly GCA_905221615.1 of Symbiodinium sp. CCMP2592. NCBI lineage: Eukaryota > Dinophyceae > Suessiales > Symbiodiniaceae > Symbiodinium > Symbiodinium sp. CCMP2592. Next base: position 77,114 of record CAJNDT010005490.1, on the reverse strand, counting down.
CGTGAACCCGTGAACATCCGTGAACCCGTGCACGCGTGAACCCGCGAACCCGTGAATCCGTGAACCCGTGAACGCGTGAACCCGCGAACCCGTGGACGCGTGAACCCGTGAACGCGTGAACCCGCCAACCCGTGGACGCGTGAACCCGTGAACGTGTGAATCCCCGAACCCGTGAACGCTGAACCCGTGACGCGTGAACACGTGAACGCGTGAACCCGCGAACCCGCGAACGCGTGAACCCGCGAACGCGTGAACCTGCGAACCCGTGAACACAAAGGCGTGAACCCGTTTAACCTGCCTCTGAACCCGTGAATGTGTCAACCCGCGAACCCGTGAACCCCTCATCCCGCCCTGAGCATCCGATGTTGATTAGGACCAGGAGCAACAGGGCTTGGTCTGATTGATTTCGAACAGAATCAGTTTAAACAACTGATCGTAATTGATATTCGTATTAATAGAAAAAAGCATGAAACCAGAGGAAATGCAGTATCTAAATCTATATGAAAATCAACATAAGTCTCTGAGAAAATCAATCTTGACATCATTCTGTAAACATATAGGATGTAGGGGTTTAGGGAGTTCAGGGGTTTTAAGGGCTTTAAGGGTTTTCGGGGTGCAGGGGTTTTGGGGTTTAGGGGTTTAGGGATTAAAGGGTTCGGGTTTAAGAAGGGTTGGTGGTATACATATATAGTTTGCATTCAATAAACAAGTAAATCCAAATTCAGCTGGAATGAAAAATGATTAACATCACATCCGATCTGGAAATATCATTTGTAATAGCTATTTCACTATTCATAAACATATTTCAATTTCATCTCAACTATACAGTTCTGCAATCCAATCTAAAAGAACCCAATCTAATCTGTATCGAATGTAAGCGACATAGAGACGAATAGAAAGAAGATATCTATGCAAAAAAGTAAATACAACCTCGAAGAAACATGTTGTGTGCATAGCTAGTGTATAAGTCTGTGAATGAACATGAATATACACATGAAATCAAACATAAAGTGAGCACTAGGTCGCTGTATTACCTAGTCACTAGGTAATACAGCTTTATATGTACATATATAATTGAAATGGAAACTGAATAAACAAATAACCAACTAAACAAATAAATAAACACACAAATAAATACGCAATACGTAAATGAATAAATCAATAAATAAAGAACAAATCACGAAAACTACAAAAATGACCAAATAAAGAAACACATAACTACATAAACAATAAATAAAACAAAACAGAAACATATTATAAACCATATGTATATATATATATATACATGTATACATATTAACGTTATTAAAGGAACAGACCATACTATAGTTTCATCGTGACAAGGACCCCACCCTCTCCTTTGCACCTTACCAAACCGGAAAAGCGCAGATTTTATCCTTGGCCCTGACACAACTAACAACCCACCCCGTCCCACTAAACACCTCCACCGACATGACCAAAAAAAGCGATTAATTCGCTTGCACTCCCCCACCCCCTCCCTCATGTGAAAAAAGCGCTGAAATCAAGGCACTTGGATTCCCCCCAGATCCCCCCTAAATCATTATCCCTATCATCCTAAATGTAAAATAATGTGGGCACCTTGAGCCAACGTGTGGTAAAGTTGCTACTTTTGTGTTGCGTTGCGGTGCTCGCGCAACCCTTTGCGTGGATTGGCGTGGTCGAAAGCACCAACGCGTGGTAAAGTTGCTACTCTTGTGTTGCGCGCGCAATGACTCCGTGACTCTATGCACTGGATTCTATGTACTGAATCTGTGCACTTGACTTTATGACTTTATGTACATGACTCTATGACTTTATATAGCGCAAAACTCTTGGCAAATAATGCTTTATATATAACTCCACCTAGCTCTTATTTTGTTATTGTTTTCATGTATTGCGTTCATACTCATTGAAAGTTATTATCTACTTCTATGGTTCAGCTATGGGCTCTATATGTATTCGTTTTTCGTTGTTCACATATATTGGTTAATACATGTATTTTCCTTTTTCGTTCCTATGTAGAATATAGATTGGATTCGATTGTTTTATAATTAGATTGGATTGCGAAATTGTAGATTAGATGAGATTGTGGTATTATTATATATACATAATCATTTTTTGCACATCTTTTATGTACATATATGTGTGTGTATATATATATATATATATATATATATATTATACTGCATATACGTAATATTTATGTTCATCGGAGATAATGATTTTATGCTTTGGATACAATTGGATTTTCAATTTATGGAAAACAAGTTCATTTCCACATCTGTGCATATACTCATAGACACACAGTATGTTTATGTACATTAAAATCGTGCATATATATATATATATATATATATATATATATATCCGGATTCGATGATTTTAGCTGACTCTATATTATATCTACAAATACAAACCCGAACGAGGGCAGTGCACACCCATGAAACCACAAAGCAAACCTAAACACAAACCCCGAAAACCAAGCAACTACATTCAGAAACCGTGCATCCTATAAACCCACCAAGCTCCAAGCCCCCCGCAAAAAAAAAGCTTTACGGATCCCTAAACCCCTAAACCCCGATTTCGCCTGCTTATTAGGACCACCGACATCCCCCCAAACCCTAGACCCCAACCCCAACCTTCAGCATCTCCGAACCCTGCTTTCATTATCCGAAGTGGACAGCCTTCTATGCTTTGGCTGGAAGGAACAAGCTTTAAGCTTAGTGTTTGTCCAAGGAAAAATATGAATGCCAGAATCAATCTAAACAACCAATAAAGTTAAAGGCAATTGGAAAGCATACAAATTTACATACAAATTCAAACAAAAAACAATATCAATATAATTGATAAAATCAATATAGAAGGTCCCATGAGGCCCCCAAAATCAATAACAAGTAAGCTGAAAGGATTGATTGTAATCAATAACGGATGCTCGGGGCGTGAAGGCGTGAACCCGTGAACCCGCGAACCCGTGAACACGCGCACCCGTGAACCCGTGAACGCGTCAACCCGCGAACCCGTGAACGCTTGAACCCGCGAACGCGTGAACCCGCGAACCCGTGGACGCGTGAACCCGTGAACGCGTGAACCCGTGAACCCGCGAACGCGTGAACCCGCGAACCCGTGAACGCGTGAACCCGCGAACCCGCGAACGCGTGAACCCGCGAACCCGTGGACGCGTGAACCCGTGAACGCGTGAACCCGTGAACCCGCGAACCCGTGAACCCGTGAACGCGTGATCGTGTGAACCCGTGAACGCGTGAACCCGCGAACCCGTGAACGCGTGAACCCGCGAACGCGTGAACCCGCAAACCCGTGGACGCGTGAACCCGTGAACCCGCGAACCCGTGAACCCGCGAACCCGTGAACCAGTGAACGCGTGAACGCGTGAACCCGTGAACCCGCGAACGCGCGGACCAGGCTACATAGCGTTCATAAGTCCAGAAATCACAGAAGCCTGCCACCTGACCAGCTCCTAACAACAACTCAATCGCACTTGCGTTCGCCAGCGTGGCTTGAGAACCGATGGAATCAAACGGATGCTATTGTCGGGAACTTGTTAGAGCCAAACAGACTCTGGCAACGCAGTGGACAGAGCAGTGGGTGGAACGGCAGGCCTGACGACTATCGTTGTTTGTTGTGGCTTCCAAGCTCAGCACGCACGTTAGTTAAACAAGCCATTACCATATACTGACTGCTTTAGCAACGTTTGTTTTCCAATAGACTCCAATAGCTTGGGGCCACCAAGTTGTTTAACGGAAGCCAGAGTCAAGCAGCTGCCTTGCCTGGATACCTGGGACAGCGCTTGGCCAAAGGTCGCAATCACCTCTCCAGCGGATCCCAAGGCTGCATTGTCTTCTGGTCCGTCTCCCATTCTTTCGTATGGCATATGTTCGTGTGCATGTATGTGTATGTGTGTATATACATATATACATATATACACATAATGTACACAAATATGTGAATGCGTCTCGCCCCTTGTCTTTCCCCTCCCTCCCTCCCTCCCTCTCTACCGGAGGTGGGACTCAGTCTACTCTACCGACCCACACACACACACACACCAACGCGCGCACACACAAACACATATAACGGCATCATACAAAAGCGACTCGCTGTGTGTGTATGTATATATATATGTACTCATAAAAACACACACACACACACACAATATCACTGGACACAGAAGAGCACGACATGATAAACATAAAACACAAATGACTGCAAACACACACACACACAGAGCGACTGCCACAGGCAACATACAGGGAATGAAGCACCAAAGCGGGACCTCGGCGATTGCGATGGCCCGATTTGTGTCTTCGGTCTTGCCCGGGTCTTGACCTGAATCTTTCTCAACTATGCCAGCACTAATGCATGCAAATCGTTTCACCATCGGCAGCAATTGGCTCGGAACGGGCTACTTCGCTCCTGTGTTTGGCTTAGCCCTTTTGAGCAGGATGACCATTAAGACACCACAGCACAAGGCGGCACCGGGAAGCCTTCACAGACTCCGGCCATTCCTCCTCCACATGTCATGGGACCAGGCCGAGCCACGACCCTCAAAAGAAACAAGTTCGTGTGGCCCGAACCGCCTGTGTTGGGAAGGCTCTGCAATCTTGGTGGCACCTCCACCTTTCTCTCCCATGCTCCTGCCGCCGTTGCACCGATTTCTGCGGGCATACAGGGGTGGGCTCACTCGATTGTCTACGTGGCTGAGGCCTGAAGCAAGTAACTTAGTTCTTCTCGTTAGAAGGGAAACAGAAAAATGGAACACAAGGCTCGGATTTAGCGCAGCTTCAGGATGGCTGTCGATCTTATTGTCACCGCTCCGGCCTGGCAAACTGTCGGTGCAAACGTGACGTTACGTTATGAATAAAGGGGACTACAGTATGTAAGTTTCTATGCTTTTCGGAAACATTCGAAAGCATGTGTATCTGTGCGCTCACCGCGAAGCGAGAAAGGACTGCCTTGAGGTCTCGAAGATATCACTCTCGAGTTCCTGCTTGGGCTGGCTTAGCACAAGCAAACATCACAAACTGTAATGCCGTAGCGAAGCCTCTCCATGAACCAACTACAATGACATCATCTGTAATTAGCAGCAATGAAAGTTGCTCCCGTGCTGTCTCAAGGAGTTACAAAATCTCTATCCCAAATAGAAACGGTAACTCCGAAATGAGGAAACAAGACGATTCCAGCCGCAATACTCAACCGTCACTGGTTATGACTCCAAAAATCCTCAGGCTATTTCGAACCTTACGGCCAGGCCCCACTTCACCCGAGACCACCAATCCTAATCTCCAAATCCCTTGTAGAAACACTCTTAGCTCCAGACTCAAATCCAGTCCGTCCATTTCGGCCATAGCATCCTTGCTTGTCAGAAGGGATCTCAAAGCCCGCGGGCCCGCGCAACCAGAGCAGCTCAGGGCTTCAAGTGGCGGGTTTAGGAGGAGTCGAGCTTTCAACAAGGAAGCTTTCTGAGAAGAAACTGGGCCTCTATGAGGACACATGGCCTGGAGGATGACATGATTGCAGGCCAACAGGAGACTGAAGCTGGATCGAAGCAGCGGGCCCGATGCAACATTCCACAGTCGCAGGATCACGTTCAGCTCCAATGTCTGCCCAGCCACTCTCCCATGCACTTCAAACACGCACGCCTTGCGTGCCTTGGAGTCTCAACAATTATGCTTGAGGAAGTGGCCCTCGGAACAGTGTCCACGTCCAGCTGGCGGATGAGGGCTGGCCTCGCATGGCTTTTCGGAAGTTCTCGGCTTGGGCTGACTTCCACCCAGGGATTCTCGTAGCTTCTCGGACTGCGGGTCCGGATGTTCATACTTTCGGCGGGCGGGGTGTCGGAAGCTGTATGATACAGAGGCATCCCAGAGGTAGCGACAGAGAAATCTCGGGCCCGGTTAAGTCAAGTCCGTGTCTGCCCGAAGGCGAAGTGGAAGCAGCTCGACAGTGGAAGCCTCAAACGGTCACACGCCCGTGTCGATAAATGTCTCCTACCGACAGAGTTTTCGTCTTGTTCTGACTCTCTGAGGCGGCGGCTTGGGGAATGGTCCCCCATTCCCACGTCCCGAAACTGAAACCTAGATGATTCCACAACGATCCAGGGCTGCTGCGTGGACCCATCATTGGGCAGAATCCATCTGCCCCGCTCATCTGGCAGACCTGGGAACAAGTGGGGAGACGCAGCCCGAGGCTTGCTGTCTTCATTCAGTGAACATCTCAGAATCAGTTGTACTGTGGCGGAAAAGCCAAAGACTTACAGCGTCGCATAAGAAAACCCGCCAAAAGGCCAGAAAAATGCAATGAGCAGTATCGTTTTGCAGTAGGCTTCTTCATCATCGGCGTTATGAACGACATGACCACCACCAACACGATCATAGCATCAGCAGCGCCGTCAGCACCAGTAGCACATCAGCAAATTCAACGTCGTCACTGTCCTACGGTCCTACGGGTAGTCAAGCAAAGCACGAGCCATACCAGGCGTGGCTCACAGCATGATGTGGCCAGAACAATCCTCAGCCGTCAGCCCAGGGCGCTTGAAAGGCATCCGAGTGTGACTTGGATCAGGAAGCTCTCCTGCAGGTTGCATTGGTTCCATAACTATACCGACTGGCTCACGTTGCGTCTGCGACTTGCAAACAAAATCCCGAAGCTCTACCGGGTAAGCGGAAGCACCGAGAGACTGCTCTCTCACCCTCGAAGATTGCGCCTCAGACCCCACCTCGCAAACTCCGAACAGTCAGCTGGTTCTCACAAACACCCCTGCTTCGGAGTCCTGCTCTGCGTTGTTGAGCCTCATGCGACAGCTTCCAAGCCAAGAAAGGAGGATAAAAAATGCCAACAGCGCAAGTGGAACTGCAATGTGCGTTGCTACCGCTGCACTACCGGTACTGGCACCCGTACTGGCCTTGGCAATACTAGTGGTGTTGCTACTGAAACTGCTACTGTTGCTGTTTCTACTGCTGCAAGTACCACCACAACTACCAGCAGCCACCACCACCCCTGCCATGAACGTGACCGCGACTGCCATCGCTACACAGCGCGACCACGACCTGGTTCACGACCACTTACCCGACCACTGTACTACCCACCACCATACTGGTGCCATTAGTGGTACTAAAGCTGGTCGTAGTACACGAACCGCTCCTACTACTACTACTGCTGCTGCTGCTGCTACTACTACTACTACTACTACTACTACTACTACTACTACTAACACGACGACAACGACGACGACGACTACTGCTACTACTACCACGACGACGACGACGACTACTACTACTACTACTACTACTGCTACTGCTACTGCTACTGCTACTGCTGCTACTGCTACTGCTACTGCTACTGCTACTGCTACTGCTACTGCTACTACTACTGCTACTACTGCTACTACTGCTACTACTGCTACTACTGCTACTACTGCTACTACTACTGCTACTACTGCTACTACTACTACTACTACTACTACCACTGCTGCTGCTGCTGCTACGAGCCGAAGACAGTTAGGTAGACTATGGCCAGCTATTGCGAGCATTGGGCGACTGCTCCTGCAATCTGACGAGGTTGCACTCACGGATATGTCACTCGATGGCTAGCCTGTTTCACCATGCTGCAGTGCTAGTGCATGCAGTGCAAGTCAATCGGTTAGTAAGGTACCATATGCATGTGCTTAGACTTTCTTTCATACTCTGGTTTGACTGCATCCTGCAGATAATGTTCCCACCCGACTTGCACCTCACACAAGCTTCGATTATGATCCACATTGCCGGGAGGACGAAACCAGTCTGCAACGACCACAAGACAGATTCATGGCGAACTCTGAAAAAACCACGAACATCCGAATACATGACGAAGGTCGGAGGAGCGACAGCCGAAAACGAAAACTCCAAGACTTCGAGCACAAAAGTAAGGCAGTAGTTACTGCACAACCCTCTGACACACACACATCGACCCAGCACGAACGTCACTGAAGCCCTGATCAGGCCATGGGACATGGTGATGTTTGCTGGCGTCATAACCCCTGCCAGCAACTCGGCACTGGCCTGTCGCGCGGCACTGTAAACAACACGCTACTCGCATCACATCCTAGAGTCCTAGACGCTTAGGGAACCAAAACCCAGACCGAATTCAACTTCCAAGCCCTGCGCATTGAAAGATGCACTGTAATTTTGCTGCTTCGACCTGCAGCGAGAAGAACATCTTATTATTGCAAGGAGTAGCATGAGCGTTTAGATGGGCATCCGTTGCTTGAATACCGTTCGTTGGAAACGGACTGGCATGAGATGTCCAATGCTTCTGAGTTTTTGCGGCTAAGAGCCAAGCCTGCGCTTATGACTTGGCAGCACCAGTCATCATTGTCATGATGACTGCTTTCAGTAAACGAAGACCGTACTGTTGCCATAGTCTCCGTTCCGAGCATGCATGTGAAAGCATGAGATCCTCGCAAGCCTCAGTCTGTCGTGAACAACTGCGAGGACTCCTTGACTATACACTGACATCCCATTGTTGTGATGATCGCTTGTTGCTACGATGAAATTTTTACAACATGTGGATTTGCAAACCTCTGCACACATATTTCTTACTACCCCCGTGGCTGGGGCCCGGGCAGCCAAGTCTGTCTATAATAGTGAACATGTGGTTTGTAAACAAGCGATAAAAACGTGAACATATCTCCGTGGCATTAGCGGTCAGACCGCCATCCACTGGTTGATGAAGCTTCACCGTGTGCTAGGCATTTGCTGCTGACACGGGCTACTAGTCTGCTCGGCACTCCGAAAGGCACAGAAGCAACTAACTAGATAAAGTTGCGACATCTTGCCGAAAAGCTTATCTTTTGGGTTTGAAATTTTGCCTCGGTGTCATTGCGTTGAATAGAGACCAGAACACTCCTTTGAGCGGTATAGGCTATTATTTCCATTGTCCGAAGGCCAGCCCTTGATACGAGAAACTTCTGAACACTTCTGACTACCCGTACCAGGTAATACCTGCCGGCTATCATCCAGCCAGACAGAAAGCCCACCTCTTAAACCCTGTAAGCCCCACGTCTCAAGTTCTCCAATCTCTGGAGGGCCAGAACTGGCCACGGCGCAGCCCATCTGAGCCTCATATGAGAACATCGCCTCGTCAATTTCTGATGAAATTTCGCCCACTTCCTGACGGAACGCGATTTGCACCAGATTATCTCTACATATTGGCTACCGTGGTAAAACGCAACCAATGCCAGATTTTCTAGGGACCGATGACTTGACACGAAAAACAGGTTCGGTCGGGCTTAGCGAATGTGAGCTATCAGAGTTCAGCGGGCTTGCATATCGCTAACCATACAAGTCTTCCAGTGCAGACCGGTCTCGAGATTGTTAAGGTTGCAAGGTATAGGGGGTTCATGCAAGAAGAAGAGTAAGTTCGTCAGCGAGACTATCAGAAGCGGGTCAAGTTGATTTCGAGTTTACGAGGCAGAAGCGGACAATGAAGCCTTTGGAGGCTCCACACCTTAAAGGACCGCTTATAGTCCCGTTGTAGATCCCTAGATCCCTTAATAGAGCCCTCAAAGGATCCCATGTAGTTCCCTTGTAGCTCCCTTCATACGACCCGTAGATTCCCAGAAC